>CM022480.1:15913064-16106905 GCA_011952105.1 Coreoperca whiteheadi | reverse complement strand
GAAAGGTGGGTGTGGGGGGGTTGCTGTGCGTGTGCATCAGATTGTAACTAGAGTAAAGCAGACTGAGGTGGGGTGTCGAACCTTGACAGCTTTGCTGAGTTTCCCTTGAAGCATGGACTCGGTGGCTGACAGAGCTTCCATTGCACTCCAGTTTTTCTCCCGAAGCTCCTGTTTTGGTCAGTTCCAGAGAGATACTACTTTCAGTTCAGCCTCAGGGAAAATGCATTCAGTGACCCTCAAATAAAGACTGGTAGTGTAAAAGAACAAACCGAACGCATTTCTCATTTTAAAATAACTACACTCTGATTTTTCACCCATGCTCCAACCCAAAAAATAAGTATGAACAAACAGCCCTGAGAGTCTCGCACCTCGTGTGGCATAAAGGAACTTGCACATTACGCAAGATATGTATAGTAACAATTTTCTGTGAGTGCTTTCTATTGAAATTAAAGTCTGGAGTTTTTTGGTAAATACAAAAATTAAAAAAAAAGTCCACATAAATATATCAAATATGCCTCTCTCGAAAATAAAAAGGTAGGCGAGTTTCTAATGCTCTGAATCACCCACAAGCACAGACAAGCTAGCTGAAACAGTCATGGCCAACGGCGAGCATAACAAGAGTAGGCTGGAAGCCCTGTTATGCAACACTCAGCTTAAGCAATCCAAATCAAAATAGACATCTGTACTGATGTGTATGATCATGTTGAGAAAACAACCTTAGCTAAAGAAAGCTTTCTATTTGGTTTAAAAAGAACAAAAAGCAAAACAACTGAGACTACGTGGCAGTGGAAAACAGGAAGCATGGATGTAAGCAGTGTGCAACTCCAGTGTGAGGGGAGTGTGTTGGGGTACCACACAAGGGGGGTGGGGTGGGGGTGGGCACCAAAGCAGTTTCTGGTGTTACATAGTTCACATCTTCACTGTAGAAAACCTACGTTGTTCTTCTTTCTATGAAGCTCCAGGGAGTCTCTCAGCTCAGCCAGCTCATCCTGCAGATCTGAGACCTGCTTGTCCTTCTCTGACAATCTGATAAAACAACCACATAACCACTCATTATGAACATTATTGTGTAGTTAATAACGGTGTAACGGTACACAAAATTCACAGTTCGGTATGTACCTCGGCTTTGGGGTCACGGTCCAAATCGGCAGTGAGAGGCTGCCTAAACGCAAACGGAGAGAAGGACTTGCCTTCCAGTCTGTTGTTGTCTGGTTCCACTAACAGACACATTTGGGTGATGCCATCATAAATGACATGTTCAAAGTATATCAACAGACATACCCGACTTCAGTTGAACAATTTCGGCATGAAATTTGACACTAATTGTTGTACATTTAATTTCCCATAACTAACCGGGAAACAATGATCCCACGCAGTGGATCTAAATGTCACAGAGGGGGGGGGGGGATCCTTCAGCTCGTCTCTTATTTGTGATTGCAATACAGAGGTAGCGACACTACATGAGCTTGACAAACCTGGCTTACCAGGCTAAGCCGATTAGCATGCTACAGCTGATAGACAACAACTGGTGCACTGCCAAAACTTTACCGGGTAAATCTCTAGTCGACATAAACAGACTATTTTGACAGTAGTTTGGTCACAGGGCGTACCAAACCGAGGAAGTCACATACCGAACCCAACGTCCGGTACCAAACAATTCGGGACGAATACACATACTGTTATGGGCCCTTTAAAATGAAAATGCGTGTGAAAAATATGCACGCTATGTTGGCTTATGGCATGCAACATTACTTACTCTGTAAGAATCTCTGGGCCTGGCACTGCTGTGTGGGACTGCTATTTGAGGAGGGGAAAGAGACAATAAAATTTTTTTTTTAAAAAAGGACTATGAGAATTTTATCTCCAATGACCCTCATACCAAAGATAGAAAGATCAAACTTTAACAATAATTCAAACATGAACAGTTTTGGCTATTCTGAATCACATATCCCAATTCAAAAGAGCCCCTTCCTTGAAGTATTTTATAGCTGGAAAAATCTTCCTGATTCAAACCATAAAACATATCACAGTTGTACTTTGTTGTGAGCAATGTTTTGAGATTGTTCCTCGGCACCTGTTGAGAGATCTGCTCCATCTTCTCACTCAGCTCATTAGTCCTTGCCTCCAGCTCAGCCTGCAGCGTCTGGATCTCCTGGTCCTTAGCAGCTAACCTGCAGGGTAGATGTGCTCATCATTAGTCTCATTTGTAGTGCTGTGTTGTCTGCTGTCCAGCTAAATTGTCGCCGGTGAAGTGTTGCTCAAGTGCTCGTCAAGGTAGTTACATTTTTCCTTTCTTTTTAGACGGAACACAACAGGAATTGTGGGAAGAGAGAAGGGGACCAAAAACAGTGAAACTAAAACGCTTCACCGTGTCATTGGAGCGCTTAAAAAAAAAAAAAAAGTTAAGGTCAGCTCAACTTTCATTTTTGCATTTCACGCCAGTCATGCAGTGACAAGTGTCAGGCGGCAGTTTGTAGCTTCATGTCACCAGCTATCATTGAAAATGGCTTGTAACCTGTTGCTTTGTCATCAGAAATCTGAACACAGCATACGGGCTACTCTGGGGGACTGTATGGTAAAGTGTGTGTGTGTGTGTGTGTGTGTGTCTGTGTGTGTGTGTGTGTGTGGTGGTGGAACTTACTGAGCCTGGAGTTCTTGGAGCTGGGCACCAGAACAGGTCAGCTCTTCTAGCGTCTCCTTCTGTCTCAGCTGCTCTATCTCTGCCTGCAGGGCAGCCAACTGCTGCTCCAGAGCCTGCGAGATAAAACTGCTTCAGACAAGAGCTCAAACGAGGACAATGCAACATGGACAATAGAAGGAGCAGCATTTGAAATATGCAAATCCAGCATTTCATTGATACAGAAAAGCCCGCACCTTAACCTTCTTCTCTCTGACAGAGCCGCTGTCTTGTGCTGCCTGTAGACTCTCCTCCATTGATTTTAGCATCACATCCTTCTCTTGAATCCTATAACGCAAAGTGAAACAAGGGTTCATCATACAGAACTATATACACTTACATATATAATGATATCCACTAAAAGAGGACATTTAACAATAGAAAGTGGAAATAAGGTGTTAAAAGACCTACTATCAAGGGTGTGTCTAGGTAGTGGCCTGACCAGGACTGAGTTTTTATATGCTTACAGCAGAGTAAGTAGTAGCCTTTAGTTTCATAACATGTAATCATGACTACTCTTCCTCCGAGCTAGCAGGCAAAGCTGCCACCACTGACTGACGAGTGTTATTGAAACTATCGGTGTGTCTTTGTGTGTTGTGGACGGAAGTGGGTGAACATAAGACTTTGTACTGCTACATTGTCATGATCCCGAAATACCAAAGTCAACTTTATTGATCTTACTTGCTCTGGAGTTCTTCCACTGTCGACTCTGATGATGCCTGTGATTAAGGGATGAGACGATTTCAAATGAATTAATCCAGAAAAGGGTGGAAAAAGCACAACAACTCCTTTTTAATAAAGATTTTAGACAACTCACTTGTTCTGCCGTCACTCTCTTAACAGCCTCTATTTCTTGTTTTAGTGCTTCATTCTCTTTTCTTACAGCCTGCATCAGGGAAAGATGTTTTGCCTATTAGGGATTGTGATTACAAGGCAAGCAGCAAAATGCAGAGTCACTGAAAGTATGCTGATGGCAGTCAAATGTGGGTATGTGTGTGGGGCAGCATGTTTTAAGTTGTTTCTTGAGGCTTTGCTACAAATGGCCGTCCCTTTCTAAACAAACGAAAACAGTCACCTGGAGCTCTTCCTCCTTGTTGGCCACCTCAATCAGCCCCTTCTCCAGCAGGCCTTCTACGGTTTTCATGGTCTCCTCCTTCTCGCGGACACTGGGTAGGAAGCAATGTTTTATATGGTCAGTCAGTTAATGATTATGGCTTACTTGTTTTTGTTTCATGGACAGAGCAACACGCCTAACCAGCTGATGTATTCAAAATATGTTCCAGTTTTCACACACACCTCATCTGGAACTGGTCCAAAGCCAGTTGGGAGGCAGTCTGCATGGGGAGAGTCAAAGGCAAATAGATAGAGAGGGTGTGTAAAACAGAAGAATGCACTAACATGTAGGAATGTTTTAAATTTGGGGGAAAACAGTTAAGGTATGTAGCTAACCTGATCAGAAATCTGTGCCTGCAGATTCTGAATCTCTGCCTTAAGTGACATGTTCTCTTTGTGCAAGGCCTGCAGAGGAAAGGACAAGAGACAGGAAAGAGATGACAACCCTTATGATGCCAAGGCAATATAGCTTCTGACAGACTGTGCAGTAGCTTGAACAATGACATTGCACTCATTATTCTGTCTTAGGTTTAGGATCTGAACCCAAAATATCTGAAAATGGGAACCAACGTGCCCTCTTTCTGGCAGGGTAGTGTACATGATCTTCCAGCCATATTCCCTTGCAATGAGAGGCCTAGAACATGTTTGCCAAATTCCTGCAGACTAATGAACAGATGCATTGTTAGTATAAGAATCTTTAGATCAATATACCTGCATGTTAGTCTCTCTACTCGCCCCACTGCTCCTCTCAGCATTTAGAGAATCCTCCAGACTCTTCCTCTGCAACTCCTTTTCAGCCAATCTGAACAGAACAGGGGAAGAGTTAGGAGAGCACATGAAAAATGGCTCAACAGTATCACTTTTAATGCAATCAGTAGGTCTGAAAAGGTAAAAATAAATAACTCTTACAGCTTCTGTATTTCCTCAATGTGTGAGACATGGGTAGCCTAAATGAGAAGAAAATAAATCTCATTAGCCTACATACATTCACTGGTATGCAGCTGGGCATCTTATTCTGATTAAACATAGGTAGATGAGGTTGACAAATCTACCTGTGAAGAAATCTGGGCCTGCATGTTCTCATTCTGGACCTGAAGACCTTTGTTTTTATTCATAAGCTCCTGTTAAAACACAGATTGTATTAGTGTATATCAAAAGTGTGTGTTGCTCTGCTTCACAGAGAAATTCACTCTGCATCTCAATGTGGAATCAACATTTCAGAATACTAAAATGCATTTTAAGAATCCATCAATGTAATACAATGTGACAGCTCAATTTGATAAACTTCCATATAATCCGATCCAATATAGTGAATCAAGCAAAGACTTACTATAAAATGGGATTTTGTGTATGTGATGTTGCGGTGACTAACCTGAACCTGGGCCTGCAGTGAGTCATCAGGCATACTGTGCTGGGAGATCTCCATAAGCTCTATCACTCTCTGCTCCAGCCGCTCCTTTGAGACCATGGCTTCAGTCAGGCTGCTGTGTAGGGTCTGGATCTCCTTGTTCTTGTTGTTCATCTCAGTCTCCGCTGCCAGCAGCTGGCTGTGGAGCTCTGTGCCCACACATACACGGACCGTCAGTTGCTGAATGTAACCTGACAATTCACTTTTGACATATCAGAAGCAACAAGTTAAAATGGTGTGTGACATTATAGTTTATCACCTTGCTTTGAGGCCTGAAGTTTCTCTCTCTCAGCGTTGACGTTGTGGAGGAAATTCTGCAGTTCTTCCCAACGTCGCTTAGCATCCTGCAGTTGGGCCTGTGGATGGAGGGATGGATCACTTGTGTAACACTTTTCTCCCACACATTATACTAGAAAACAAGTGCTTATAAAATTTTAGCAGGGGTGGCTTGAGTGGGAATCAAGATGCTTGGGAGTGCACAGCCACACTACACCGGTTAAGACAACAAAAATTACATGCATCCATCTTCTTTCCTCTAGTCACGATCATTACTGTAAGGTCAAGGATGGAGATTGATTTGCATTAAAGGCCATCTGAATTTCTACAAGCCTGTGATCCTTTGGTCTGTTTTTCAAATAAGTTAATGGATAGTCCAAAATTCAAAACATTTTGTAGACCTTTCATCGATTTTTCTAGTCTGCGCCAGAAAAAAAAAAAAGGTGGGGGGTTATGTCATGAAAATCTCAGTAAAGACAGGAAAAGCTGATCTGGGTGTCTAACAGGAAAGTGCTGTTTATACTCCGCACAAAGCCTCAAACATTCCAGCTTCCAAAGCCAACACAATCCTCCCAACCCAGGTTATATTTCCCACACCCCTCCCCAGGACTTCCACTACAACCTCCTCCCATTTCCCTGATAATGCTACCACACCCGCTAGCCAGATTTGAAGCTGTGCGCCATTGCCCAGGTTTTGTATAGCTCAGTTCATTTTTGTCTCGGTTAGTGAAAACTGAGGTACAGGCTAAATAAACACATTGTGCATCTGGATTAGTTTACCTCCAGCTGGGACACGTTCTGCTTGTAGCCGACCTCCAGTGACTTTCTCTGGTGCTCCTCCTGCTGCAGCTTGCTGTTGTTTTCTGCCAGCTCTTTCATCAGACCGGCATACTCAGAACGCAGCTTGTTCAGCTCTGCTGAATTTCTATCAAGCAACACAAGCACAAATGAAAATGTGAAAATGGTTGATGGGGCATTAATGTGGATGCTATTGATGAATCAAAACTACCAATAGCCTGTAAGGGGCATTTCACATCATGTAACTGTGCATGCAGATGGATCTCTGCCTTAGTGTGAGCAGCACATGCGGAAGAAATGGGGATTAATGTTGAGATAGGGAGTGTTAGCTAAAATGCAATGACAATGAGCTGAAATTCTAATATAAATTGGATCACCATTAATGTTTCACCAAGCTTAGCAGATGAGACCTGTATGAAGACCTGTAGTGTAATACTGACTTGTTCTCCATCTGGTTGGTGGCAGAGCTGACTGCGTCCCTGAGGATGCCGTTCTCCTGCTGCAGTCGAGTGATCTGGCTTTCCAGCTGCTCCCTCACCTGCTTGAACTACACATAAACAATAGGATTCAGTCTCCATGCAGCGTTGAGAAGAATGCCAAAAGGTCTGGGTTCTTTCACATTTTTCAAATTCCAGATTTTTGCCACAGATTTTTATGCTAAAAAGTGATGCATAATATATCTGTACTGATAACAACAAAAATGGAAGCGAATGAATTAATCTCCATACGTCTGCAAGAAACAAAAGCCCTCACCTTTATCTGCATGGTCTGGAGCTCCTGGTAGCTGCCCTGTGCTTTGCCCTGCATGCTCCCCAGTTCTTTCTCCATGGCTGCACGTTGCTCTCTCATCAAGGTCTCCACCCGGCCCGTCTTTTGCTTCTCAACCTGCAGCTCCTAAAGCAAAGAGGCAAGAGGGCATATAAAGCTATTCACTGAAACAAAATGGAATATTTCTGCAATATGCAGAACAAGTTGGGAAGAAATCATTAATCATATCATGAAATAAGCAGAACATGAGAATCTAGACCTGGCTGAGCTGTTTCACTTTGTCCTTGGCAATGGAGGCCTCCTCCTGCAGCGTCGTGAGAAGTCTCTCCCGTTCCTGTGCAAGTGGGTCAGGCCTAGCCGCAGACTGGTGGTGAGACACATAACGTTAAAAAAGCAGGCATAGCAAGTCCAACTACACATATACCAGGTCTCCTGCCAAATGCAAATATTGTGAATGTGACTTGTCAAGAACACCCAAATCAAAAGGTATCACTTTTTAAATCACTCACTTTGTGCCAGGCATCCAAGGCATTGGGGCTCTTCTCTCGGAGGAGAGCCATCACACTCACAGCCTCGGCTTCTGACAGAGCCAGGCTGGACAGGCCAGACAGCAGCTCCTTCAGCTTCACCTCTGCGTTCTCTGTTTAAACATACAAGATAAGGGATGCAATGTAGCACATTATATGGTTGGACAGTGGATGTGGGATAGCGAATAGATCCAAAGAGTGGATCCGACTCGTTTTTTTCCTCCTACCTTTGTCAGTCTCATTCTTCTGTTTCTTGCCACTCCCTTTGGATGGTACATCATCGTTATGGGCTGCCTGGTGGTTGGCAGAAGCTGCTGTGTCAACCAGAACATGGGCTTCATCTACTGGATTTGGGGGAAAACTAGTTGATTACAAGGCGACAAGTTCAGGCTTGGGATTGAGCACATGCACAGATATTTTAAAGAAACCGATATAATTTAGCATGCTTGGACCATCGTATCATCATTACCATGCTCGGTCTTCTGCTTCTTGGCAGAGTTCCTCTTCTTGCCACTGGTTGCACTTGGGGCTGCACCGTCCAGAACTTTGGTTTCAGCCACAATGGGAGCATCTTTCTTGACTTGAGCTGGACCCTGCTCTGCCTTAACCTCTGGCTGCTGGTCATCCACTGGAAAGTGACAGGAAAGGGAAGAATACGGTCAATCTCAGCCAGTCTGCCTTGAGACTGATGATAGAGGATATTCAATTATCATTACAGGTATTGAGGATGTGACAACCATGGCTAACTTTTCGTCTCACATTTTTCTACCAACTCCTGCTGTAACATAGAAGGAACTTATTGAATGTAAGATTCAACAATTTCCATGTTTTCCAAGAGAAACTAAAGTGACACACCCACTTGTAACTGGACTCTTGGCTACTCACCAGGCTCTGCTTTTTGTTTCTTCTTCTCCTTCTTCTTCCCAGAGATCTGGGGAGGTGTCTGAGCTTGAACAGGAGCCTGAGCGGCTTGGACCTGGACCTGGACCTCAAGCTGGGGAGAGGGAGGGCTGGACTGTTTGCTCGCAGCCAGAAGTGGTTCGGTCTTGCGGCTAACAGGCTTTGAGCCATTCACTTCTGGTTCCTCAGACGAGGGGGTTGTAGCAGCAGCTGCAGCAGCAGCAGCAGCAGCAGCAGCAGCCTTGGCAGCCTTTTTCTCCTTCTTCTTTCTCTCCCTCAGACCGACAGGAGCTTCTGGTGACACTGAAACAGGCACATAGGGAGTAGGTGTTGGTGGAGCAGGATCTGGTGTAGCTACTGGTGCAGGTTCCTCCTCTACTTCCAGACTGGAGCTGTTGGCACCATCAGCCACGTCAAAATCACGAAGATCCTCTTCTGAATCCCCTCCACCTCCACCTCCACCACCTCCTCCGCTGGTACTCTCCTTCTTCTTGCTCTTCTTCTTTTCATTCTTCTTACGGGTGTCTGGCTTGGATGGTGGTACCTTGAGGTCGCGTTTCTGCCTGGCAAGGACCTCATCGTAGGAGGTTTCCTTCATGAAGAGCCAGAAGAAGAGGAACATGAGGGCAATTACCAGGGAAGGGGCCAGGATGAGCAGGTACTGAGAGTCGTAGATATCCACCGCCATTCTGAAGAGAAAAAAAAACGATGTTTAGTTTAGGCCACTTAGTCACACCAACGGTGAAAAAGCAGATCTGCTCCATTCCATCACAATATGCATCTGCCAATATTTTGACATTATGTTAACAGAGTTCTACCAACAAGTTCATAGAGAATAAAGCATATCTACTTGAAACATGGCTTGGTAAGACCTACATAGAAAAAAAAAATGTATTAAAGGAGAATACAATTCATTAACTTCACTCACACTGGCTTAAAAAAGGGGACAAAATAGGTCAAGAACGTCAGAGAGGCAACTAGAGTAAAAAGAAGATGGCTCACTGTCTCATTTAGTCACTTCCCTCCTTCAGCCCCCACAAGGACGACACGGTGGTATTCTAAACTCATATCAGGATGGATTTGCAAGAGGCAAAAATACACCCACAGGTCACACGCTGAGGTCTGCTGCAGCTGCAGTTTGGCCCCTGCCTGCTTCAAGCCAAAGGAGAAAAGGTTCTTCTGCCACCGCAGGCAAAGTTTACAGAGTCAAGAGGTCCTGAGACTAAATTTTAGCTTCTGCCAAAGATATTCTTAGGAACCTATGTGTTGTCTCCTCAAGGCTATGCAGTGAGAATGAGCTGGGGTGGAATCAATGCAGATAAAGCAGTAATAATTTGAGACACAACACACTTTATTATCATCCCTGGAAGCAACTAAAACTAAACCAACTATAAGCATTAGTCATTTATTGACATAAATGACACTGAGGACATGCCTGTAAGATGGCTGTTAAAATGAGGTGGACTTATGTCATAGCAACAGTAACTCATGTTTTTTACACTTATAAGTATCAATTAATACAGTTTCTCAGCCAATTAATCTGATTAGTCAAATAAATGTCCCAACACTGCCAAACATTTCCTATGAAACAAAAACAACACAAAATATATCACGTCTATGCCAGCTGTTGGGAGCTTTCTGTTTTTCCTCTTATTTCTATCTTTTTAAATAAAGACTTTTTCTTGTTTCTGTTTTATCAATCTGACTACACCCTAGATGCTATGCAACATGTTTGATGTGACAATCACTGAGGTGGTTCTGCAATTTTGTAAGAGGCAGAGTCAATAATAGTTCCAACAGTACTGATAACATAAATGTAAGTCTTTTCAAACGCTGGAGAGTATATCTCCCAAACCAACACACAGCAATGCCTTGCGCAAACTTATGCACTTATTACAAAAATAAAACCACAGTTTTGAAATGGGGACAAGTTATGCTCTGGGTGACAACAGCAACATTGTGTTGTCAACAATACAGAGTGGCACCAACGGTGAGTGACCTGATGTGGCACAGCACACTCCCATCCCACAGATCTTATGCCCAAGATCTGTGGCAGTAATATAGTGTAGGAGTCCGTGTCGTAGAGCAGACCTCTTTAGTAATTTGGATTAAGCAGATTACCCATGATAATACATTTAAGAATAACTTTCCACTGCAGGGCTTCCAGAGGACTGGCAGGCTTAGTCCTATAGTGTAATGTTGACCCTGTTTCACTCCCACCACGAAAACCTCTCATTACATCTTTCATAATACACACAAAGATGTATGGGGCCTGTTATGATTAATATTTGACTTATCTTATTCTGAAAGATTATTTTGCCTTTCAAGCATCAAAATGTTCCTCTGAGCATAAACTAAACAACTTCTTATATAACATTTTTGAACCTACTTTATTATTACATTACATTTTTGAAGAGCTTTGCTTGTGACAATCACATCCGATTGGCTGAGCTGACTAGTTGATTAGACATGTTTGCCTTACACATTCAACACCTATCCACTTCAATTCCTCTGATGCGTTTGTATGACATTTGTGTCAAAGATAATGCATTCCTCAACACTCGATAGGCTACAGCTGGGGGCAAATGGTAAAAAACATGTGGTTGAAATAGCTGTATGTTTTAGAGAGCACTGTGCATGAACTACCTAGGCCACTTTGCAAGTTTTATAAAATAAGACCAAAGACAGAGAAGCCATAGTACAGTATGTAATACATACACACCATGTATGTTCATGGATGAACTGGGTAACAAGGTTTTAACTATTAACTTTAAGTGTCTACAATATCAGGAAATTCTTTATGCCACATTCACTGTAACTTCCAGGAAACTCCCATGTCAGAGAAAATGAAACTGTGATATAACTCTTAAAGCACCATTGCTTCTTGGCATATTAAGTATGGGGTGGAGTAAGTGGTGTAAAAGTTTGAAGCCTGCTTGCTTTCTTTCAGTCCCAGACCTCAGAGTAGAAGGTGCATGAGTTTCCTTGTACATCCTGAGCCTTGTCCCAGCATCAAAATGAGCCCTGAGGACAAAGCCCTCTCGGGCTGTTGGCTCCCCGGAATCTAGCCACTTGGCTGGCCAGACCTCCTGATTTGGCAGGCCAGGACAGAGAGGGAACTCCTGATAACTATGAGACCCAAAAAGCAGCGCAGACAGTACTTGAAAATCAGGCCATGGAGCACTCTACACTTAACATCTTTAAGATGGCAACAACTGACAAAAAAAGCAATCAATGGTCCAGGGAAGCAAAGAAACTTGGAACTATTGAAGTGAATTATTTCTTTAGTATACATTACACACAGACCACAAGTGTAATTTACAACATGAAAATCAAATGGAACCAGTGGTTTCCTGGCTCAGAATTAGACTAAGATGTGATTCGTAAAATGGCCAAAAACGTGATGATACAAAATTTCATTTTAAGTGATTATACTTGTTTATAACTAACTGTATAAGTTCTGGAAGTGTAAGGGCCACTACATCTGCAGTATGGGTAAAAGATGTGTAACAAATGAATTTAGGTGCATACTTACACACACAATTTAAGAAAAATAAAATCTATTAAAAGTTACACTGGCAGTCACCCTATCACCTTGTAATAACACAGAACCACTTTCAGTTTATAGAACTACTTGTGTCATCTTATGACAGTACCTTTGACCCAGAAGGTTTCAGTGATTGCAAGGCAATTCAGACTACTTTAGTTTAGAGTGATAGGTAGGCCAATTGGAAGATGGTTCGGTCTGAATAGTTAAGTTGTATAACAAACGTATAATTCACCATTATTATTATGCTAGTAATAAACTAATCAGAAAGTAGCAAAGTACACAGTAGGGCATCTGGTTATGGTGGAAGACATTATTAACCAATGGGTATCGGTCTGCTCTTCCTGGCTGTGACAAGGAAACTTGAGAGCATGGTAAATACTGAATCATGTAAAACCAAGACACCCTAGATAAGAGCTTATTTACAGATATTTTTATATTAATAATAATAATAAAACAGAAGCGACCATGCCACAAGAAAAGGAGAAGCTCAAGAATACCTTTATGGGCTCTAAGCCAAGCCAAAGTTTCTCAAAGTGTGGCCCTTCCAAAGATCTCCAGAAAAGAACTTTAGGTCACTTAAAACGTAAGTTTAATGAACTAAACTAGACAGATCTAGAAGTCACCGGGACACAGTTTACCACCTAGTTGCAGATGAGGCAGGGTTGCCAACACAAGTGTCGTTCGTTTTACCAAAAACACGTTACAACACCTCGGCTTGTCTTTGAGGTAGGGTGATGTCCAGCAAGCCACCTCAATATTCAACAAGGACAGTTCACTATGGTTGAGAACCAAATGTCCCAGCATGCTAGGTCACGTCTAATCGTCGGCCCTGTGCAGACCGCTGAAGCAAGATACGTAACGGCAGCTGTTCTTACGCCAAAGAAAAGGCTGCCAGTGGATACAGCCACTAATCACAGAAAAAGCAGAACTGAAATAGCGTTAATCGTCCTTGCTAAGTTAACGTTAGCCCAGCTAGCTAAGTCACACGTTATAACCAAATGCACCATTAAAGAGAAAGAGGAAGGCACACATGTTGACGACCAGCTCACTTCACCACCATGGCTAGCAGAAAAATATATATATTTTAGCAGTGGATGCTCAAAATAGTGGCCTAGACATGGCTACAAGTAGTAAAACCCACACGGAAAAGGCTTGTCGCCCCTCAAGTTCGTCTCACTGAGAGCCCTGCACTGTGAATGCGCTAGCTAACTTAAAGCGCTAGCCGACTAACTCACAGAGCCTGGTAACGTTACTAACGTTAGCCGGCCAATCCAATTATTAGTACAGAGCAAGTCCTATAAAACTGACCAGCTAAAATGTTAATAGGAACACCCAAGTTTGTTTCTCTTTCACGAACACTTAGCCCGTTTGGAGGCGTGAACGTCTGCCCCCACGGGCCTCGTCTTGCTGGTGACCCAGCCTCCCTCTCTCCTGAAATCTCTGACCCAGTCTGCCGCTTCATCCTTCCGTTCAGGTCCTGTTGGCCGTTCCCAGGCCTGAGTAAAGAGCTTAGCTGCGCTAAGACCGGGATAAGCGGCCTTTGGACAAGTAATGAACAGAATATTGCCGAAAGCAGCCGCTCACAACATACCTGTAGCTTCAGTTTGCTGTTCCTTTAGCAAGTGGCGAAATGGCGTTGTTCGGCGTTGACTCTAGCAGACTCCTGACTTCCCGGGGCAGCTCCAGCCTGGCTTTTTTCTGCGCTATCCGTCAGACTATCTCCTGTTTCTGGTTCGCGGGGGCGGGTCATCGGCAGGCTGCTGGGGGACGCTCGTTTTGTGACTCGGGCATACCGTCCGGAGCCGTTTTTGCACAAGGCCAAAGAAGACCTAGCCCCGCCTTTCCAAGACAGCCTTGGCTCATAAATCGACAAAAGCAAAAGAGGGGAGTGGTCATTGCACTTCCCCCAAGTCCGAAAGACACATGGGTACAAAAAGTACTTTAATATTTATATGGGGACTTCCAGTACATCGGTGGTACCTAGTGATCTAACCACACTTTTTATTTAAAATTTTTATGGTATCAGGACTGTTTTTCCTCATGGATTTAACACATATTTTGCTATTATATGGCTTTTAATAGTATGGTCAAAAAGAAACCAGTGGACACTGGAGTTCAATTTAACTTCAAAAAAATCCAATCTATAAACACAATATGCCCAGTAATGATCATCAGACACTGATCTTTAATTTTTCTAAGTGTATCACTGCCCCTCCCCACTGTAAGGCTGACTCAGTCATTCCTCCTTTGTGTCAATGGACGCTGGCTGCCCTGCTGTTTGCAGCTCTGCCTCATACTGCTTCTTCAGGCCCTTTAGATACATAAGCAAGCTGTCTGGGTCCAGTCTGGAGTTCCTGGCAGTCTGCAGGAGGCGGGTGGCCAGGCGGTACACAGCTCTCTGCCTCTGTGTTTCTGGATCACTGTGATGTTTGACCTAGAATAATAATAAACCACACCATGGGTATTGTCTCTTTATCCAGCACTTCTCTGATATAAACCAGGATTATTTATGGGGCACAACAATATTTGTGCTATCTGTCATGAGAGGCACAGCATTTGACTCTCTCAGGGTCTAATATTGGTTTCTTGTAAATTAAAGCTTCCTTTACTGTTGCACACAATGTGGGATGTGCTGTGAAAGCGCCAGCTAAAATGTTCTGTAAATAAAAGGTACTACGGTTGAGGCACCAAAGAGAGTGGGACAAAAAGGCAAAATCTGATCTTTATGAACCATACCAAAAGCTGCTTGCTAACTTTGGAGGCGATTGTCTTTGCCTCTTGGATTATGTTTGAGGGAAGTGCAGTCATTTCTGCTGCTCTCAGACCTAGAAGAGCAAAAACAAGCTCTGTAACCATATTCATGACCAATTTCAACAGCGTTTTACTTAGATTTCACTGACTCCGTACCATAGTGTCTTTCTTCAGAGCATCCTTGATTCAGCAAGTATGTGTACACCACACTCTCAGCACCAGTGTCACCACTGCGTGTGCACTGAACCTCCATGTGCTGGTTCTCCACGTTGGGATAAAGAGACTCTAGTTGGCACAGCTCAAGAAAGTGTGTGGCAAACAGCGTGAACGCCTGCAAACAGCAGTGAAACAGCACACACCTTAAAGATTAAAACACTGGGAAAAAACACGCTTCTCCTGTATTTATTTTACTTCTTTGCTGTTGACCTAAGAGGTGTACTACAACAGATAATGACAAGTTAAGTGATTAAAATAGGAGCATAGGAATCAGATTTATCAGGTTTTCATTTTAGATAAAGGCGTGGCAGATTGGCGCACACCTACCTTGAGACCTAGGAGGAACTCACAAACTGAGTGACAGATGCCGATGCCCTCCTCAGCACTGGTCCCGCGCCCTAACTCATCTATGATGATCAGGGACCTGTCACTTACGTTGTGGAGTATGTAAGAGATCTTCGGGGAGGAGATATGCAGTCAGTGATAATTTCCTGAATTTTCCCCGCAAAAATGTAGTTAAAGAACGTGTGCAGCACTGATGTAAAAATAACAACAACATACCTCCTTCATTTCCAACATGAAGGTGGAAGAGTTAGTTTCAAAATCA
The DNA here is from genome assembly GCA_011952105.1 of Coreoperca whiteheadi. Taxonomy (NCBI): domain Eukaryota; kingdom Metazoa; phylum Chordata; class Actinopteri; order Centrarchiformes; family Sinipercidae; genus Coreoperca; species Coreoperca whiteheadi. Next base: position 16,091,314 of record CM022480.1, on the reverse strand, counting down.
TCATCCACACCAATTCTGGTGAAAATTTGGTCAGCGACACGAAAAGAGGCATACTCAGCAGGGACGAAAGAGCCTGGAATAACAATGCATGTGATTTACTCAAAAATCAAGTCAAATCAGGCAGCATTGCATTCAAAATGTCTGAGGCTGAAAGGTCTGCTGCTGACCTATCTGAGCCATGATCTGACACAGCGCCACCTGTTTGAGGTAGGTGGATTTGCCGCTCATGTTGGGTCCAGTGATGATGACAAAGTTGCTGCCCTCGGAGATGTAGCTATTGTTCGATACAGACTGCTGTCCAGCCATGCACTCCAGAATGGGGTGACGGCCCTGCTTGATGGCCAGTGTGTCTGTGAACTCTGGACGCACTGGCCGACACAGCAGGGAAAAAAAAGCAACAAACAAAAATACCTCAATTTGTTGGTATTTTGTTTACATAATAACTCTTTCGTGCATTTCCATGAGATGATCAAAATGCATGAAAATACAGCTACATTTTATGAGTTAGTATTTGGCAATTTTGTTACAAACCTATAGCCTATAGTCAGTAAGATGTGACTCAATGGTTACCAATGTGCTGAATATTTCATATAAGAAAGGTATATGATTTCATCTATATAATTAAATTCTTACATAATTAATTTCTGGTTGGTTAACTGAGAGGTGTGTCACAATATAATAAAAACAGATTTCTGAGAGAGGTGTGTGCAGTGGTTACAGCCAGCTAGCTCCTCTGCTAGGGAGATTTGTCTGGTGAATACTACGCACCAGTGCACACTTATGTAACAAGGGTAATCTGAGTACAGGCTGGCTGGGATAGAAGGGGGCAGGCACTCAGCACATGTCTATGGAGATACGCTTTCAGACAGCTGAGGGCCAGCGCTCACCACCCACGTGGCTGATTGGGCTGGTGCTGCCCACGACCCCCACAAAAAAAGAACTGAGGCTAGCAGAGCTGCCAGCTCAGTTGAGCAGTTGCTGGCTGTCATGTGTGACGTTGGCTGGGTGCTGCCTTATGCATACAGCACTCCCTCAGACAACAGATCACACTTCTTCAAGGTTAATTGGCTGACTTGAGATGGGAAATCAACAGTGATTCACACTTACCATAGTGTGAGATGGTGCATGCGTTGGCCAGAGACAGCAACATGTCCAGCATGGATACAGCATCAGAGAGCTTGTAGAGGCAGTGAATGTGCTCATGGATACTGCTCAGGAGTTGGCATATCACCCTGCATGGAGACAGGTTAGATGCTGCAGGGGCAAAGCACTGGAGGAAAATATTTAACACACAGCACCCTCTAGTGGACACAAAATAGTATACAATAAATTAATCTAGATCAGCTGTTGAGAACTTGCTTTGATAGAGAAATGTACAAACATGCAGTGCCCCCTTTTAATAAGTTGACTAATTGTTTTTTAAGGTCTGTCAGCTAAGAAATTATTTTTGTGTCATTAGTAAAATAATAGTCACATCTCTGGCGTCAAAACAATGTTTACAGATAAGCTTTCAACTGAGGCACTGCATAATCACATCCATCTGGGGCACGAAAACAATTCCAGAGAAACAATTTGACAGATTTAGTCAACTAATTACTCAAAGAAATCCCATGATTACTCAACAAAAAAATTCTTATGTCGAGGACAGCCCTTGCACGAAGAAATCTTTCTTTCTTTCAACATTCAGTACAGTGTAATTAAGATCATACAATACATGACTATGCATGATTGTAAGTCACACGATCATGATCTCCTCACACATAGGACATGTGAAAGATCTCCCTCAGGGCCTCATCACAGCGGTCATTCATCTTCATCAGGTCCGCAGTAGTGAAGCCATAGTTGTTCTTGTGCCTGGTCACCTGAGGTTGAAACACAGCTTTTACGTTAATTCGATGAGTCAAGCTTTATTGTCTCCATGGGGCCAGTTTAGCTTCCTACATTCACAGCTGATGTTGAGTTATCCTTTGTTCCATTCTTAATTAGTCTGTTAGCTCTCAGTGTTCCCACCATCCCTTCCTTAAGTGGACTATACCTTGATAAACTCTGGGGGGAGTTTCCCTTCAGGCAAGACAGCTCCTTCAAGCTTCATCTGGATGAAGAAACCTCGAACTGTGCTGAAGCTGGTACGGACTGGCAAACCATATTTCCCCCCCGTTTGGTTCACTAGCCCTGTGCAACACAATGCCATTCAATAAGCTTCGTGGTATGAACACGTTATACAAACACAGATATTAACTGAACGGCCAGAATAAACACCCGCAATGTCATCCACCATCTCAGTGTAAGCCCTGCGAGCAATGTCGAGGAACTCATTGATGTTGGGGCGGACAGCATAACACTTCTGGGTGCGCATGTTCAGGCTCCCCTTCAGGAAGGTAGTGTCATCATTAATCACTGTCTTGATCTGCTCTAGCATCATGCCAAACCTGAGGTGGACACACACATACACAGTGGAAGAAGTCTGTAGAGAGTACACCACAGTACAGCTACATCGGTCATAGGCACAAGGCTTAGTACCTGTTGTCTTCCAGTGAGGTGCTGTATGCCTTAAGCAGAGATGTGCGGCAGTTCTTCAACACCATCTGTTCATAAAGTGTAATGCTTAAAGGATCCACTATTTGCATTGTAACTAAATAACCATGAGTGCAATGCTTTTAGTTGAATAAAAAAGCTTTTTTTCCTCATTCTATCCATGGCTGTAGGATGATTTTAAACTAATTTCAAGCATAAGAACAGAATCAGACCCTTAACCGTGGCACCAGATCCAATGTGTGTTTCAGCTGAATGACGTGTGTAATTTTTGCTTCGGAAACCTGAACCTGTAGAAGCATAGTTACAGTAGTGAAAAGTGCACTACAAGAGAAAGACAGGATAATATTTGGCATTTAGTTAGTTGAGCATTTTGAAAAACACACACATGAGTTTACTTCATGACAAGACATTCCATTGCAATGAAATCTTCAAATACAATCATGGGTAATGAAAGTAGTGTACGTACTGTTTCCTGCTTTGGGATTTGGACAAGAACAGAGAGCAGCTGGTCAATGTCAAGGAAACGACCTATGGCTAAGGAGTGCAAAAGAACAGACATTCAAACACTGTGTCATGATCTCATCTTCAGTATGCCCAATATTTAATGTGTGATTCAAAGCTTTGTTTGAGCTTGTTCCTGACCATTCTTTAGGCCAAAGAAGAGCTCCTCATCCTGCAGCAGCTCTTGTATGGTGTCCAAGCGTATGTTGATGGTGTCCACATCAACCAGAGGCTCCAAAATGTTGGAGCGCAACCTTCTAGCACCACCAGGTGTTTTAGTGTGGTTAAGTACCCCTAAAAGACTATGTTCGCTCCTATATATAGGTAAGCAGAGACAGACAGACTGACCACTCATGTGATTAAAAAAGCACTTCACACACAAAGATAACGCTGTCATAGTCGTGCCCTCTTACCTGTGGTCTCTATTATTGACCACCAACTCCAAGTTAGAGGCAGATGCTGAGTCAATCATTGCCGTCTGTTCACTCCCTTTAAAGCTCACTTTGAGAGACTTGGCAGCGTAGACAGAGTTCTGGAACGAACTCTAAATATTTCAGCAAAGCAGCTACTGCAGCCAGGCAATAGTACCTGAACAAATCATGACATTTGGTAATAAAAAATATATATAAATAGGATTACAGTATATCTATTTCTCTAAATTATTGTACTCAGTGGCGTACTTAGCTTGCACTTCCATAAGGACGGTGCCAAAGTCTGGAGCACACAGTTGCTGAATGTACTCCAGTCCTTTCCTCTCATTAAAATACTTCCTTTGGATAGCAGTGAAAGCTACTCCCTGTCAACATAATACAATGCACATTACCTCACACTAACAGTGCACAAGAACACAACGTGTCAATAGGTGGGGCGCACCACACAGTTCACAGTAGTGCCAACCTAGAGTGAGTAAGTGAGGGGGTGGGTGGATGGGTGAGTGAGTGAGGAAGTGAGTGATTGGGTGAATGAATGAGCATGAGTGAGTTACTTTCTGCTTTGAAAGTGAGCATTTGTTTGAATGAATTGTGGGGTTTACTAATGACACCTATTCTGCATTGGTACCGGGAAGTTCTCTGTGATGAGGTTGAACAGCTTTGTCCCTTTCCCCTTCTCACTGGCTGTGTCTGGCATCAGTATTTCCAGTGGCACCAAGATGTGAATCTTGGTTATGACCTTCACAAAAGTAATATATGACTGAGACAGGAGTTCCCTCAATTTTGGAGTCCCTGCTGAGTGTGGCTATAATTAACAGTCAATCGTGCATGTAGTCTGTAGCTTTGGACAATGCATGGGTTACCTTGGCATACGTCCCAGTATCTGCAAACTGAGAGAGCACAAGCTCTGGACATTTCAGGTTGAGACTGGCCATGCCAATCTCTCCCCTGGCCAAACCACGCCCTTCAACCACCGCCACAATCACCGAGGCACCAGAGGTTGTGTTTGCAGAGGAGCAACTTGTCGCTGCAAAAACAGAAATCAGAATGGGAGACACAGCTGCCATCATGTTGACACCCACTTGAAACATTATCTCGGGCTGAAGTACCGGTGGGATGAGTCAGTGGTGTCCGTGCAGGGCGTGACCCCAGGGTCCTCCTGAGTCTAGGTGTTCCTGCATGGCTGCGGAGGGAGGAGCTGTCCGAGGTAGAATTTGTCCTGCCTAACCCGGAGCGGTGATGGAAACGACCTATGACAAAATATGAGGAGAGGGTCTGTGTCATGTTGCAGTGAACTGCCCAGAGACAGGGTTTTTAGTCTTACAAACGTGGCCCCGTCGTCCTTTTATGATCCACAATCAAAACAAATTCATAGATGTGAGGATTTAATTTAATCATTGTTGTGATGCTAACAGTTAGTGTTAGCTTAAACTGCTCTGGCTATCCATAAGATCACCTGAGGCCATTTGGGGGCGTGATGGACCGTGGCTGGAGCTGGTACTGCCTCCATCTAAACTTTGGTGGGATGAGCCGGAGGAAGCCGATGCGGGCCCGTACGAGGTTGCTTCATTCAGTCCGCTTCTGTCCACTGGGTACACCCCACAGGTCTGTACACATTCTGAGGAGTCACTGCCGGTTGTTACCTCCTCTGTGCTACTGCGAAACATTTTAAGACCTCCCAAAGGCGGGGTAATAGACGTGTATTAGCAAACTCGTTTGTGCATCTGTAAAATGAGGGGAATGTGCTGGTAACAAGAAAATGGGGCCCTGGTGAAATGCAAAGAAGCCCCACAGATAAGCTAACGTTAGCTACCAAAAACGGCGGCACCGAAGGCACGTGCGCCTTGCGTCAGCAGCAGCTCGCATCTGCGCATGTCAGATAGATACGCTTTAAAAAACCAAGGCGATTGATGACATATTTATGTTTATGTTGTGATTGATTTCGTCGTTAATACGACTATAACTTTCGCTCCTAACAGAACAATAGAGCTGCTGGGCGATAGAGGGTGGGTGGGTAGATGGATGGATGGATGGATGATAGATTGGTTGATCGATTGAGCCCCCAACAACTCTACGGTGACTTTGTATGTGGTGCATGTAGATTATCCCTTTCCCTCAAGTAGGCTACACACAGGAATGCAGTGTGCACCTTGCTGCACAAAGCTATAATAACACAATTTCATTTTCAAAATCTTAGAGATCAAACATGATACTATAAAAGGGGGAAACGAAAAAAATATATTAAGAGAAAACAATAGCTGTGATATCCTGAGCAAACTAGGGTGTATATGGGCCCTTTCCATTGATAATAAGCTTACTAAAAAAAGAGACCATGAATGTAATGAAAGCACCTTTTAGTTAATTGTAGACAATTCCTATGTTGAAGTGGAATGTATTGTGTAGTGTATAGTTCTATTTGGATGATTGATTTGGTTACTTTTGGGGTGTATTAATTGACAGCATGTTATAGCTTCATCAGTATACATTTATGAAGCAACCCTCAAACCACCAACAAAAATGTATTAATTTACATAATGCAATGTTTATGTTACACAGAAATACACAATGTTAAGTCAAATAAAAATTGATCAAAGGCCAAACTAAAACTTAATGTATCCTCAGTAGGACAGCTGCCATGTTATTTTGTGATTGCTTAGATTTGTATTAGTTGTAGTTTCCAGTAGAACTTAATGTTTGAATGTAGGCATGACTCGGCTCATTACTTGCTTTGCTCCTTTACTTCCATCTGTCAAGGAAACTGCAGAAATTTAACCCAGAGGTTGTTTTGTCAAGAACATGAACTAACAAGAATGAAAAGGAACCACAAAACTGGAAGAAAAAGAGGAAGCAGCTAGGAAACAAAGCACAAAGATGAAAGCATGCATCTGTTTTGACAAATTGGCAATCCAAAGTAATAATATAAGCATCCATTTGTATTATCAGGAATAAAAATGGGGTAATCTACATGCAAGTTTTGAGGCATGTAGACTTGGAGGGTGTTCATGTATTCTGAAAGTACTTGTGTGTATGAAAGCGCCTTGTGGTGGAGGCCTGTACAACTGTTGACTTGATGTACCTTATGTGGTCTCTATCAATACAAAAATAAACTGTATCACTTTATATCTCAAAATAGTTGTACAGCAAATCTAAAGGCTAATTATTACCACAGACAGTATTCATCGAGAATTAATAGATGCAAAAAGGAAGTTTCTACTCAATGTGTAATTTATTTTATTCTGGAAAGAAATCAGGCCGGAAGTGCTCTTCTTGTTCCTGCCGCGGGCAACATGGCGGCTCGCGCCGATGAGAGTCATTATTTTGTGAGAGAAATTGAGAAAAACGACGGTCGTACCTTGAAAGTGAAGCAGTGCTACTTAGGAGACGTCGGCTGTGTTGTTTGGGATGCAGCTATCGTTCTTGCAAAATATTTGGAGACGAAGCAATTTTGTGATCCGTCCTCGAGCGTGAACGCCTGGGCTGGCAGGAGGGTAGTGGAGTTAGGAGCGGGGACAGGAGTAGTTGGTCTGATGGCAGCAACGCTGGGGTGAGATAACTGGATAGTTTTGGTGTCCACGTGTTACTCTGTCGTTTACCTACATCCTAATATACAAGTACTTTTGCATCGTTGCAGTTCAACGACTAGCTTGTTGCTTGTACCCCCCTTGTCTTGCGGTGTGGACAGGATTCTTGGTGTCCTTATCTTGATTAAAACTAATAACACATAGAAAGCCAAAAGTTAGTTTTCATGACTGTGTATTAAATCCCACAGAGCTCAAGTTACTGTGACAGACCTGGAGGATTTGCAGACCCTCCTGAGAGTGAACGTCCTGGAAAACCAGGCACTCATCAGTAGTGGATCAATTACTGTCAAGGTACTGAAATGGTTTGTACTTATATTTCGTTTATTATATATTCTTGGATTGGATTTAAGTCATACATCCAAGAGGCGTGTTCAACATATTGTAAGACAAGTCCAAATGCTAACTGTTTGATTTCTACTCTGCTTAAAGGGGTGAAGATGTGTCTGAGCTCCTTCCCCCCCCACATTATGTCCTTATGGCAGATTGCATCTATTATGAGCAGGTAATTGTTTTAAAATGTTATTTTGTTTTTTTGGTCAACAAGCAAAATTCCATTTGCAATCATTTTACACAGGAAAGCACAAGACCTACATGTACATACATACAATTGGGTATATGCATGCACACACACAGCCATAAAAACAAATAAATAAACTAATCAAGATGTTTACACTCTTATTGACCAAAGGAGTAGGCTGAAGCTAAAGCTTATTATGACTACCCTTAACTCCACACAAGCAGCACTAATTAACATTATTTTAATATGACAAATATAAAATATTCTCAATGTGTATTTGGAAGAACATGCATTATTATTATGATCACATTATCATTATTACATTACCATCACTGTCTCATTACCATCATCAGTACCACTACTATTATTATCATCACTATTCAGTATATCTTTTCATTACCAATCCTTTATAAAGTATTTTAAACTGTGTTAATGAATTAGCCTTTTTTAATTAATCAGGGAAGCTATTCCAAAGCTGACTATAGATTTCTACCTATACTTTTCCATCCAAACGTGACCCTTTGCAAAATTGAACTGTATCACCATCATTGCAAAACTGAACAAACTCCGTGTAGCGCTGTATTTCTCATTTGTGACTCATCATTTATTTTCACGCAGTCTATCGTGCCACTGGTGGAGAGCTTGAAGCTGCTCTCTGGACCGGACACCTGCATCATTTGCTGCTATGAGCAACGCACAGAGGGCGTCAACCCCAAAGTGGAAAGGCAGTTTTTTGAGGTGAGAACCCAGCTGCGTGTTCCATTTGTAAATGCTAATAGATGAATATTAAGAAGGTGAGATATGTGGCATCACCTCTCAGTGAGTCATTGTGGTCTTTTGTGTTATCTTTTAGTTGCTGCAACAAAACTTCAGCTGTGAGGAGATCCCTTCGGATAAGCAAGACCCAGAGTTTAGTAGTCCAGACATCCACATCCTGCACATCCGAAGAAAGGTCTGAGTTTGTGTGGTGGAATACAGTATGGTGTGTGTACAGTGGTCAGTGCTCCACCCTGATGCCACATGAAAATCCGATTGTGAAATAGAAAGTCTGTACTTGCATGTGTGGAATAGACAATGTATCTTCATTTCTGCACTATTTTTCTGATACATCACTAAACACTGTCCTGATGTGATTGGAGTAAAAAAAAAATGTAAAAAGTGAATCAATTGTGAGAAGCATTTTTTCATACACTGTAAACCAAGTTTAGATAATATCAGCACTTTCATCGGTCAGTGTAATTGAAGGGCTGTGAAGGTAGATGGCAGACTGTGCTTATCTGTTAATAAAAAGTGTTGTTTAACCTATTGGGGTCACAAACAGACAATGCAGGGGCTAAACAAAGGTTTCTTGGTGTTCATTTGGATGTTTGAGGTTGAGGATTAGTTTTGCAAATGTTTGTGCTTTTGTTGTTTTTATGCAAAACGCAGTGAAAATGAGCTAACACCTCAGTAAGCTGCAAGAAACTACAAACAGGACACTTGCTGTGCTTTTGCTCTTGAGCACTGCCCTTTTTTCTGCTGTGCATGATTTAACATACAGTGCAGTGGGTTATTACATATAATATGCACAATCACATGTTAGATTGAATTTATTGAACATATTTATATTCTCAGACCTTTCCCCCAGACATGAGCCCCGTAACTGTAACTTACTTGATTTCTTAAAATTGTGAATGAGGTATGTAAATTCGGTCATTGTGCATTTGGAGCACTAGGGGGCAATAGTTGCTTAACTTTTTTTTTGAAAGTACTTAACTGTGTAAATGTTTAATAGTTGGCTCAGATTAATAATCTGAGGGCCTAGCCAGTTGTCTCAGAATTAAATATTATCTTAAATTGTGAAGACAATGTTGTTACATTATTAGATCTTACTACATAGAGAGAGGTGGGAAAATAAATAATGACTAAAATTCTCAATCCATATGTTTATCTTTATGTAGCTTACCCAGTTTTTAAAACTGAGGCCAACATTAGTGCATGCCAGATCTCCTGAAAGCTTCTGCCCTCCATGCGTGGGGAATTCCACTCCAAGCCCCAGATAAGCTGGAAGATTACAGCTCTTTTTCAAGCGTAAACCATGAAGTACGCCCCATACTCCCACAGGCATGCAGGGGCCCCTCACGGCCTTTCATGTTGCTCTCTGTTTACATGGTGGTGCTGTAGTGTAATGAGCCGGGTGGCCTCCAACGCTTAGACCAAATAAAAATGTTAATACTGAAGTTGACGGGGTGGGGTGAACACCGAAGGTCCCATTAAATAATCAATTCACTTTATAGAAGAATGCAAGGGGAACCAAGTTTGATTATGCATTAATAAGGTGGTCCTCATGCTCATCCTGGTATTTCTCTGCTGGGATTCAGGAGTACAAAGCTAACGTACTTGCCTGAAATCTGCTGATTCTGTATGGCGGGAACATCTGTGTTATGGCACAATGTCTCAGACCCGTGAATATTCCTGAGTTTAATAGTAAGGTTTTTTATTTATTTAAACGGAGGCAGGTATCTCTTCGTAATCCAATTTTCAACAGATGCTTTAGCTTTGTGTATAGAGTTAATGAATACTAAATCGTCGTTTAAATACAACATTATCAAGTGTTTGCTCATCTAAAAACACACATACATGTACAAACACAACCCATGGTGTCCCAGCTAATAGATTAATTATTAACCAATATGAACTGTGTATATGATGGAGGAGGACGGAGGTGTGGTTGGATTGAATCATAGTTTAACAATCTGACCCCTGAATCCCTTTAGGCCTTGGTCGATGATATGGCCTATCGTAAGAGGAATAGAGCGAGATTAATTGCTTCTTTTTTTTCCTTTACAGTTACTAAAATGACTTCAGCGGATCATTTAAAATAATCACTTCCTGTGGCCCTCCTTTGCCCTCTCACTTCTGCATGGGGCAGCTGAACTGCTTCAATCAGAATCACCCTATTACTGAGTGCTCCTTTGGCTTTGACCGGGATATGTTCAGTTAATTAATTTGACTCACAGCTGGTATTAAGTCCATGTCCCCCAGTGTGGCGGGGACAGGCCCCGGAGGGGTTATCGGGAAGATTAGAGGAGCAGAAGAAAGCTCCACTATTCTGTGTTAAAATTTCAGCCCCCTGCCCACCCATAGCTCTCTTTCATATAATTTAGAATCTATTTTCCAGTCTTTCTGGTGTTCTCTCCTCCTTAAATGTTGAGCAAAAATAATTAAAGTAAAGTAGTTATAGTCTTCTTGTGGTTGGATAATTAGGCTAGCACTATAGGGGAATACAGGGAGACTCACAGTAAATGAGGACAGCCCACAGTGAAGCAGTGGTGTCTCTAATCTGTTGTCATATACACATTACAGTTGATTCTGTTGACCGGAAACATTCATTACTGAATATGTGGAGTACATGCTGCATGCACCAAGACAGAATGGGGGCGTTTTTTTGCCAACAGATGGTGCTATAAGTAGAAATAACTTCTACCTGTGTGGAAAATCTGCAGTAAGAACAACACAGTCCTGATAAATAGCTGAACAGGCCGCATAGTGCTCTGCTTTAATAGTCAGTTTATTAATTATGGCATGATGATGAAATTCATTGTGGCTGTTTTCTCTTTCTGTGTGCGAATAGTTATACAATTATGTCTGAGATTCATGCACAATTCCACCCCAGGCCAGTCTGCAATTTCTACACATTAAAACATAATGAAGCACACCGGCATGGACTGTGAAATCCACATGCATCCTCCCTGGTCGGTTTAAAACGAGAAAACATGAGGGAGCAGAGCAGCGCCCCTCCAAACCAGATGGGCGGAGGAGAGTCTGAATCCCATGCAGCCTGGTGGTGTGCTACACTCTGCTGCATCGCAGCCAAGTGACACAGAAGATCCTTTGTGTCACCATCATCACGCTGCCTGGAGCCAAGAGACACTGTTCCAGAAAGAAAGACTCATTTTCTCACTAACTATTAGGGAGTGGCTCAAGAATAGACATCAAACTGGGCTGATTAAAAATAGAGCAGGGCTGCAAAAATGTGTGACTCCTCTAATTCTGCAAATGTGCCCCCCCCTCCTCCCCCCTCCTCACACACACAGAGCACCCTTCTCTCTTTCACATGACAAACTGAGCCTACTGAACTTTATGCTGCACAGAGACAACAGGCCAATGCGCCATTCCAAAACAGAGCATGTGATTAGTGTTATGCAGCTCTCTGTCCCCAATCTCGAATAATGAGGCGCAACAACGCTAATAATTTGTGGCGCTGTTGTTCAGTGGATTTAAAAGCAAGAGGTGGTGCGGTGCCAGTGAAGCAGAGCCTGACAGGGCAACTAGCTTATAGAAACACAATGCTGACTCCATCCCCCCACCCACCCTGCAGGGGAACAGGAGGAGGGCGGGGGTGCTGTTAAGACAGCTGTGCTGCAGTTGCGAGGGGACACAAATCCAGTACTGTGAGAATATTGTGTGCACTTGCCCCCTTTTTCCATTCCTGTTAAGTAATGTTAGCACATGCCAGTGATTGTCTACATCGAAAGTTAGAAAAAGAATCTTCACTTTCGTTTTTGTAGCAACAGAATTTGAGTAATAACATTTGACGATAACACAACACAAACATTTCTATAATCTATAGTCCTAGTCTTTTGTAGGTGTTTAAAACGATTATAATAAACTTTCTGTATAGTGTTAGTGATATAAATATATATATATATATATAGGTTAAGTATGGTGGTCAATGAAGGATTGACTCCAACATGGTATGAGTAAAAATTTAATAGTGTATTGATCCCTTGCTTGAAACACCACAGCTTTCGTGGAGACGTGACTGCTGTCCCTACGGCATTCTAGTGCAATGATGTATTTGTCACTATTAGGATGTGTGGTGGCCCAGCACCGAGGGGAGAATTGCAGAGGGGATGGAAGCAGCGTGTGTGTGCGTGTGTGTGTGGCGTTTCCCTGAGTCATTACCTCTCAGTAGTCTGAATCTGGACTTTGTGTGTGAGCAGCAGCGCCTGACTTGCCAACGATCTGAGTTTTCTTTCAAAGCCCAAACTGTTGTCTGATCCAGATGCACTGTCACTCCAAACACTGACTCGCCTGTAATTACAGTGATCTTGTCAGATATACAGATGTACTCAGTCATGGAGTGTGACAGTGTGGTGGCGAGCTGCTGAAGGAAACTTTTGAGGTGGGTTTGCATGGAGCTTCATCATTCTGTCAGTCAGTGTGTGGATGCTGTGAGTGAATGCATGTGGCTGGTGGATACTGCTGCTGGGTGATTGACTCCTGTCTGTGTTACTGTACACTTAAAATCACCCTTCGGTGTTTCTGTGAGTGTTGAGGAGGTTATGTAAAGCCATATTACAGACGCCACATGGTAGAGGTCAGTGCTGTGTACTACATGAAAAAGCCTTGGGCAATCTCAAAAACCAATTGATTTCATTTTGTTTCAGAAACAGATGCACTCAGATTTCGGTTCCTTGCAGCCAAGAGACTGTAGCACTATCTATAATGTCTGCCCCTCCTTCTCCTTTACTGTAGCATTGCTTACATCTGAAGGCAAGATGGATAACACTCAGTTATGATCCTCTGTACACTCTGTGTGTTACAGCTGGAAAAACACAGCGTACAAGGGACAAACCGGTCCACACTCTCACACAGCTGTGTTAAACATCCTGCAAGTCTCAAGAGGAACCATGTGGACAAATTTCACGTTTTCACATAATGGAACATAAATAGAAGCCCCGAGGTTTAAAAAATTGTAATGGGACCTGGAATGGATGGTTTTTAAAGTGGAAAAACAAACATGATTATAGGCCAGTGAAGCTGTACCAACAAAGCCGTATGGTTAGTGGCTTAAATTATGTAGCTAATGCTTGTCTGAGCACTTTATCTATGCATTAAAAACACATTGGTTATGTCATGTGGACTTCCAACACATCATAATAATTTTCTGGTTCTCTGAATTTGTAATTTCACCGCAGCAAGTAACCTTCAGTCGCAGATATGAATGGAATGTCTTTTGGACCGATGCCCGGAGTGCACCTTGGACTTCACGGCCTCTCATTTTCAACCTTATTTAGCTGGCCAATACCACAGCATAGCCCCTATTAAAACCATAACATTTATAAGTAAAACATGCACTGAAACACCTGCAGTCAAATCCAACTCAAGTCGCACCTACAATATAGACAGAAGGGAGTGCATTTGTGTTAAAGCGACCAGGGAACATTGACCTCAGCAGGAAACCTGAAACAACAACCAGCCACTTCCGGACCGATTTTCTGAGCTCTGCAGGAGTTCATTATTCAACAGCTCACTCGAAGAAGCTACCAAAGGTGCAGTGGACTTAGCCAGAGGGCAGAAAAAGAAAAGTTTCATAACCACAGAGGCTGTTTTACTGCCCTTGAGGATATGCAGCCACTGAACCAAGCTGTGTGAACTGTGGCTTAGAGTAGGTGTTCCCTCCTAACATTTGGCAGATAAATAAACTGGTCCAATGACCGCTTCGCCTACGTGCACGAGAATATCTGTGTCTGCGTGCATCACAAATCCAACAGTGATTATCCAGCTGGGTGTGGCTGTTGAACTATAAGCCAACATTAAGCCAGCGATGACTATATTCACAACCCAGGGACAGAACTGATCATGTCGTATCATATTAGTGCTACCTGCGCATATGTTACTCTGCAGCTGGAGTGAAGAGGAAGTGAAGACAAGTGAGGAAGACACACCACACCCCTGAAAACCACAAACATGATTCAGGCTAGGTTTGTAGGTATGTCAGGAGTGCAGCTGTAATACCATTCACCAGTTATTCCTGAGCTGTTTTAAATCTTTGTAAAGTTGGCAAATGAAAGGCGAGCTGTCGGTGCAACAAAGGGAATAAAGGTGTGGGCTCCAATATTGCAGAACTTTACTCATAGAGAGTGGGGTCTCTTTCGATTTTTTCCTGCACTTCCTCTTTCCATATAGAATAGAGGAACTGGCTGGAAACTTGCAGCACAGTCAGCCACCTATGTGATACCAAAACCACCAGGCCACACTGGAAAAGATCCCATCAGGCCGTTTCCATATCAACTGCCCCAACAAAACAGGCATTCTGGCCGCCTAAGACAAATCTGCCATAAAATATTCTTGTGCAAACCAGCGGATGTCATCCACCTTCTTATTTTGTGAATTATGAGACCAGTGAGTTATGAATCACTCATGTCCGTTGTGCTGTAGTAAACACAATCATATTCAACCAACGACCTTTGCAAAAGCTTACCAGTCAAACACTTCATAAGCAAGAGCAATGAGACCTGTTACACGCAGCGCATACTAATGAGCTTCCTTCTATGACCTGAAACACATTCCTAACCTTTTCCTCTCAGGAAGCGTAAGGAATTCCAGCCGAGCACAGAGGGAGTTGACAGAAGGGCCAGGAGGTCTCATCTTTACAGAGGAGAGGTCATAAAACGTTGCTTACAGTCTCTGTCCTTGCCCCAGGGGCCCCAGTGTTACCAATAAAGCTGTGAGGATCATATGGTTGTAATGAAGTGGTGGGAACCAAAGGGGCCATCACAGCCCAATTAAACTGCCATCAGCGTCTAATGGAGGCCCTTGACCAAGCCCTTACCGAAAGCAAGTATTTACAGATACTCTCAGAATCGTGGATACTTTCTCGACTTGCAGTGTTTGTGAATAAGTATTTAAATTATGGACCCTTTTTTTTTTATTTTTTATTTTTTTTAAATGGAGCATTTAAATCATGACTGCAAGAGGTGGTGTGTGGGTTGTGTGAAACATCTTCTGTTGCAGCGGAGACATATCTGTCTGTGTCACCTGACCTGTCTGACGGAAACCTCTGTGGTGCTAAAGCAAACATCCTGAGGCCTCTACAGCAACTTGCTAAGCACCAGATGCCACACAATGGCACCGTGTTTGTACAGGCAAACGGCTGTGGATGCAGACACATGTACACTCAAGGATACAGTGTCTGATTGTCAGTGAATGCTGCAAACACTTTACTTGCATCCTTGAGAGACGGAGTGCGCATCCTATTCTTGTACATGCAAGAAAGAAAAAAAAAAAGACGCTAACTCTGCTTTTTGACCAGCAAACATAGTGCCAGTTTTTATGTGGATGTGTAAAACACTGGCAAAGACACAGTGCCCTTCAGTATGCTGAGTGGAAAAATCCTTCAAAGTCTGCGGAATAATACTAAGTAATCTTTTGTAGCCCTAAACACAGCAGTCCGACCATTTGTCACCATCAATCTTATCTTTGTCAGGAGTGAAAACACTCTTGTTAATCAGCTTTAATGGAAAAAAGAACATTCCTCCACAGTGGTGTCAGTATTAATAGTAAACAGGTGAATAGACAAATTCAACTCAACTTTTAAATGATTATTTAAAAAAATACCTCAACTTTTACAATGAAAATGTGACGTCTTTAGGATGACTATTCAGAATGAAAAGAGGTCAGTATTTTAGCAGAGTAGAAAAGGGGAATAATGCAGACACCAAAGGATGTGGGCCTCTTCTTCCCACTCTGCTGGCAGGTATTAACATTTTAGCATGTTGGAAACTCTCCATAGGTTGGACAGATACCACATTCACTTTTGAGAGATTAAATATATACACAGATTGTGGTTGTAGTGTTGTAATCGTTACTTCACACACACACACACACACTATGCTCATGATTATGTGGAAAGAGTGCAACACATGGTTATGAGTGGCTCCTTGTTTAGAAAAGCGCCACAAATGGTCTCATTAGCAGCCGGGATCTCTTCACAGGTTATTCGTATACTCTAGTGGAAAATTCGGTGCTCAAATGAGGATTTTTTTCGAACCTATATACATTTCCTTCTAATTGCTCAACACCAGCCCTGCCTTAGTCTCCTTGAACAGTCATCATTCTCACTGAATAAGAACAACCGAGACTTGCTTTTTAATTCTAGTCCCAACCAAAAGCAAACTCAGGAAGCTACAGCTGACCGCTCAGCATCAACTCAACTGTGGCTCACAACCAAAATGCAACACTCAAAAAGAATTCACAGTTCAGCTGTATATCACAGCTGCCCCTCCAACTCTCATGCAAACTATCATGTGGCTCTGTTGTTTTTCCAAAAAGACCAGCAGTTGGACTTCCTGTTTTGTACATTTTCTCCCCATTTACTGGCAAGGGAACTGAGGCCAGCAACTTAGTCTGAGGGGGACATAAACCATTTATAAAGAATCTGCCCAATAGCACTAAAACCAAGGAGAATTTTAACACTGCAGACTTCTACTTTAAACATTCTTGAAACGTTCCCAGTTTTTTTAAAAATCACTTCATATAACAAGCTCTACTAAAACTCTTTCGCCAAACTTAAAATGGTTTGATTACTCACATGCCTAATCACGCAAACTGCCTTTAATCCTCGAAACAAAACAAAAAAACCCCAGACATTAACAGATTTAAAATCACTTTTTTAATAAGACATTACAATGACATTGTTCTGTACATGGTTCCCCCAGTCAAAATAGGAGTAAGAGCTGCACCAGAGGGTGTCTTCAACATTTCACCGGTAAACAGCTCCCTCTGACTGCACGACAGATGGAGTCTGATGTAGGGTTACTGTACTTTCGTACTCATGCTACAGATATAGGCTATCATATAATGTCCCAATACTGAGACTAATCAACTGTGGTATCAGATTGAGAGAGCTCAGAGCTGAATGACATTCCTTTGGAAAGATTGAGTCGACTGACTACATGTTACCCAAAATTAAAAACGCATCCCAACAAGCATGTTTAAGAGTTACTGGAGGCCTATTTGTTGAATATTCAGCACAATTAGGTATCAAGACTTGACACAAAAGGTCAATCAGTAAACTATATAGCCCACATAAAGGGATTTGGAGGGGGTAACAAAACATGTCTGAAGTAACCATTTTCTCTTACGGCAATGAAATGTAAGCAACGGTGAAACTTTTCGTTCAATACCATTGAGAAGAAATACTTTTCATCACATTACTTTGTAAGACAAATGTCAAAGTCCTTCAAGTAGGCTACATGAAATGAACGATCCCACCTTAGAAGAAGAATAAAGATCCAAGTTCAATGCAACAGAGACTGAAGCACCTTGAAACAAGCTTTAGTCCAAGAATGAAGATAAAAATTTCTGCTTCATTAGAAAAATTATACAAAACAGGGAAAAGAATAGGCAAAGACGGTGATCTCTGTGGCTTTAACATTAGGACCAATTAATTCAATATTCATCAAGAAAGCCCCAAAAATAATGAATGTGATATAGGCCTGCTACAGAGTACAAGCAAACTTTAAGCCAGCAAACCCAGTTAAAGATAAATTAGTCGTGGGGAAAGCATAGTACTAAAAATAAATGGGAGATAATCAGCTTTTTCTTAACCATACTCATTTTGAGAAGTTATTTGTTACTTGCAACTTTATTATAGTTTTGACCTAAAACAGTCTGCACTCAATCATTAAGATTTGTAATTTGAAGTTAGCCATGTCAAGCCCTCATACAGTCCATCACCTGTGGTCGCACAGGAGGGCTGAACATACCAATTCCTATCTCTGATGCGGGTCAAGCCGAGCTTCTCTTGGATTTCATGAGGCTTCATGGCGTCCGGAAGGTCTTGCTTATTGGCGAATATCAAGATGATGGCATCCCTCATCTCCCGGTCATTGATGATGCGGTGAAGTTCCTGCCTTGCCTCGTCGATGCGATCCCTGTCCGCGCAATCCACCACAAAAATTAACCCTTGGGTGCCTGTGTAGTAGTGTCGCCACAGAGGACGAATCTTATCTTGGCCCCCAACATCCCAGACGTTGAACTTGACATTTTTGTAGGTGACAGTCTCCACATTGAAGCCGACTGTGGGGATTGTGGTGACAGACTGTCCGAGTTTCAGTTTGTAAAGGATTGTTGTCTTCCCAGCAGCATCAAGTCCAAGCATTAATATTCTCATCTCCTTGTTGCCAAATATTTTTGAGAGCACTTTCCCCATTTTGAACTCTTGTGCATAAATACTTTGTTCCTAACGAGAGAAATGTCTGATACCGTGCTGATGATTGTTTACGTTGACTACAGCTTCAGTTTATGGGCTTACTTGTGAAAACATGACTCGGTGAAGAGCATATGTGGGGAATAAGTCAAAAATGCACACTCATCTTAAAACCTATCAAACAGTACTTTTTACTTGAGAGTCTGTGCGTCCTGTGAAGTGCTGGGACATTTATGTTCAGAGTATCACAATGTGTGCAGGGCCTGTACACGACATGGCACGGTTACACTAAGAACTTGGCAGCAGCTGTTGCAGGACGTTCATTTTGTTGCCCAAATCAACGTTAAGCTGCGTGACAAAGACAGGCCGTGGCTATTAAAAACTGCAGAGTGCAGACACGGTGTGTATAGAAGACCCAGAAAAGGCCGCGGTACTTGTGAAGTCCTTCTGGTGCTTGTGTCTGGCGGTCCTCCTCATCGGGTGCGCCCTTGTTCCCTTCGCGGTTAACGTTACCGGAGGAGAAAAGCGGCTTTCTGCGGTCAGTCCATCAAGCGTCGCGCCGGGTAACTTCACCTCGCTGGAAGGGGCGTCTTCGGGAAAAAAACAACCCCTCGGTGACTCAGCAGCACATGTATCCACTCACGAAACTCCTCTTCTTGTCCCCCTGAAAACAGATATAGGAGGAGGGTCAGACATGCCAAATTGGCAAGCTACAGCTCATGGCTGCTAAAGAAGGCTAGCGAGCTAACACTAGCTAGCTTGTTGCATAGCAAGCTAGCCTTAAGCTAACTAGATAACGGTAGTTAGCTGTTGCAAACTAATCATATCTAGACATAAAATGCGCGAGACAATGACAGACCGTTTGGCTCACGTCTTTCCGAGTTGAACGCTTGATTGAAATATAAGTAATTTACCTCCTATCTCCCCCTCCTGTCTCGATAAATACACCCAGCTCTCGTCTTTCTCCTTTAAGTCGCGCTGGTCGCAGTGCTGCTACACCGGAAAGGTGTGGAGCTGCATTAACCGCCACTTCCTCCCGTCTACTTCATTCAGCTGCTGCTCCCTGGTAGCTCTCGCTGTCTGGGTCATCCACGGCTCAGGATAAACAATGAAATAGCCAAGCTGACATGACATAAAATGTAACGGTTACTACTTTGTACAACATGTGTCTGGTTGTTAGTTGACGTTAGGCCATAACGTTACTTAACAGCAGTGCACGTTCATGAATGTAACGTTATGCTTTATTCCAAACTGCCCGCCAACGACGTTAGTGTTTTCTTTTAGCTTTCTTTGGAATGAAAACATTAAATATGAAACCGTTATTATTTACAAATTGATGGAAATACATGACATGAGTAATATTTTAGGTATTTAAAACGTTCATTTGATTAGGCTAGTAACTTTCTATGTATGCTATGCAGAGGGTAACATCGCCCCCTTGTGGCAGTTATAGGTCACCTAACGTCAGTCAGTCCAGTGTAGCCCACAGCGTGATTGCCAATCGTTTTGTGCATTTTCTTTTGTCTGCCTTGACAATCCTCTTGTGTGGCGACGGAAGCCAATCAGGTCTTTTGTTAAACTCATATTTAACAAACCGTTGCCCTGCCCTGTTTTGTTGCCAGCATATAAGAATGTGGATAAAAAAGCAAGATCTGGTATTCAAAGTCTGTGCTTTTTTTATATGCAAACAATAATGAACTATAGCAGTCACCTACAGTGCCTAAAGTTTACTTCCAGTTAAAAAAAGCAAATGTGCCAAATTTGAAAGGCACATTTGAGAAAATTTTTATTCAGGCAAAACAGGTAAAAGCACCTGTGCGGGTGAGCCATGGGTTTGTAGGGCCTTTAAAATAGTGTTTTTTGTATTTAATATTATATCATTATATTATTCTATTGTTCAGTCAGGGGTCTTTTATATATTTCTTGTTATAACTATGAATACAGGCACATTTCTTTGAGGCTCCACCTTTAAAATGGCATTTTTAAGTTGAGTTATTGAGATATGAACATTGTTGGGACCTACTCTAAGAGCTTAAGTTTTTATTTTATTATTCTTGTTGTCAAAATGTTAATGTTTGTCTATTTTGTCAACCTTTGTCCTGATGTTTGGGATAACAAGTGTACCTTCTTACTGGTTGATGATGTCACTGATTACAGTTTGCCCCCAGGTGATGTATGTGTAAAGCTGTTCTTGCCTTACTTTTATGTCATAATTTATAGCCATCAGAATGTATCATGTTTCTTATAACTTTTGGGTTGTATTCCAATGAAGCTCATCTTAACAGGGGCTTTGGCCTTTGGTCCCCAATTTGTGCACAGCTGGGGAACCTAAGTTGCATGTTTTCCACCATCTCTCTTTTTATTAACTTCCTGTCATCTCTCTATGTGCAAAAAAAGCATAAAAATGGCCCCTAAAATAATAATAATAATAAAATACATAGATTGCAAACCATGGTGAAGATATATATCTATCTATTCCCTCACTCATTTTGCATCTACCATTTACATCACATCATGGGTCCCACATCATTCGTCACTGATCTTGATGTGTATGAGGCTGCAAGCTAACACTGAAACAGTTATGTTGTGTAGCTCATGAGGGACCAACATTGTAAATGTTTCAGTAGTGACAAAATGAAACATAATAGGAAGTCAGACTGATATGTCAATGCTGTGTTCACAACTTGTTTGTGCTGCCCCCAAGTGGCCAATCAGTTATTGCAGGTTAAAGTAATTACATTAAAAAATCAAAGTTTCCTTTGAAATTTTGAGTTTTCTTAACTTTGTCATTTTTATATTTTACTAGAAACTAAACATTATCAGTTGATTTGTGTACTTTGTCTTAATGTGCAGCTGACTCTCCACTCTTCCACTTTTGTATGAATTCTCATCCCCATAAATGCAAGTTACTAACTCAACTTCTTCTCTCTCCCGTAATTTTGTGCTTTCTTGTATCTCTTCTCTCTTACTGTCACTTTCAGCAGGTATTTCTGCCTCCAAACATGCAGACTCTGGATCGGGATTTTAAAAATTTTTTTTACTACTGAGGTAGTTGGATATGACATTATTCAATTCAATTCAATTTTATTTATATAGCCCAGTATCACAAATCACATTTGCCTCAAAGGGCTTCACAATCTGTAACATACGACACCCTCTGTCCTTAGACCCTTGATTCGATTAAGGAAAAACTACCCAAAAAAAACCCTTTTAACAGGGGGAAAAAATGATAGAAACCTCAGGAAGAGCAACAGAGGAGGGATCCCTCTCCCAGGACTGTAGACATGCAATAGATGTCGTAAGTACAGAATAGATTTATAGCATCAAAACTATAACATATACAGCCATGATGGCAAAATTGTTGTATATATTGTTGTATATATTGTTGTATATATATATATATAATTGTTGTATATATATATATATATAATTGTTGTATATATATATATCTAGTTTGTACAGCGTGCGTAGATTCAAAAGTATTAATATTTACATAAACCATGAGAGACAGGTACAGGTACAGTGGATGTTAATGTCACTGGTGTTAACTGTTCATCCGAGTGACAGCCTGTGGGTAGAAACTGTTCTTGTGTCTGGTTGTTTTGGCGTACAGTGCTCTGTAGCGCCTACCAGACGGGAGGGCAGTTCCGCACCACAGGGCCAGCTGTTCAACCTCCCATCTGTAAGCAGATTCGTCACCGTCCTGGATGAGGCCAATGACCGTTGTGTCGTCAGCAAACGTCAGGACAGATGGTGTGTGCTCTCCCCACTGCTCTTCTCCCTCTAAACCAACGACTGCACACACCAGTGGGGGGCACCCGTGCTGATTGTCCGGGTACTGGCTGTGATGTTCCCCAGCCTCACCTGCTGCCTCCGGTGTGTCATCAAGTTTGTGATCCATTGACAGGTGGGGGCTGAGACAGTGAACTGGGTCAGTTTTTTTTATGCAGGATGTCCGGGATGATGGTGTTGAGCTGAAGTCCTCAAACAGGATCCTTGCATATGTCCCTGGAGTGTTGAGGGGTTGCAGGATAGTGCAGTCCCATGTTGACTGCGTCATCCATTGACCTGTTTGCCCAGTAGGCAAACTGCATGGGGTCCAGCAGGGGTCCTGTGATGTCCTTCAGCTGGGTCAACATCAGTCTTTCGAAGGACTTTATGACTACAGATGTCAGGGCGACGGGCCTGTAGTCATTTAATACTGTAGATGGAGGGTTTTTGGGGACTGGGATGATTGTCGAGCATTTGAAGCAGGCGGGGACTTCACACAGCTCCAGTGATCTGTTGAAGATCTGTGTGAAGATGGGGGCCAGCTGATTAGCACAGACCTTCAGGCAGGAAGGGGACACCGTCCTGATCTTCTGTCTTTGAAAGAGCTGACACATGTCCTCTTCGCAGGTCCTGAGTGCTAATGGGAGGTCATTCTGGAGGGGTGAGGGGGTGGCAGGGGGTGTAGGTGATTGATTGATGTGGAAGCGGGTGAGGGGTGTGAATGTGGGCTTATCAAAGCTACAGTAAAACAAATTCAGGTCGGCAGCCAGTTGGTGAGTCCACTCAGTGTGGGGGGATGGTTTCCTGTAGCTGGTTATCTCCTTCAGGCCTCTCCACACTAAAGCAAGGTCATTGGATGAAAACCTGTTTTCCAACTTCTCAGTGTAGCGCCTCTGGGCTACCCTGATCTCCTTCGTCAGTCTGTTTCTGGCTTGGTTGCACTGGACTTTGTCCCCACTTCTGTAAGCCTCTTCCTTGGCCTGACGAAGCTGCCTGAGTTTTGCTGTAAACCAGGGTTTATTGTTGTTGTGCGTGCAGAAGGTTTCAGTCGGCACACAAACGTCCTCACAGAAACTGATGTAAGACCCCGTAGTATGCATGCCCACTCGTAAATGTGAACTCAGTGCTATACAAAAACATGCAAGCACAAACTGAAGGAGTTAAGAGATGCACAGAAATACAGCAATAATTGCTTCCATTCCACATGTCATGTTATACATATTATTATAATACAACAATACACCCCCAGCATTAGCAGTTTGAGTTGATGAATTTCTGCTAAAATTTTACATGTGATCACACATACACCATATGGTGTTAATAGCCTATAGAAAAGTATGATCCTGATGTTGATTGGGTGGAAAGTAACTAATTACATTTACTCAAGTATTTTAGCATACTTAAGTACTATTTTACGGAATTCTTATGGTGACATTGGTGGGAAAAATATTAATGCGTGGCCACAAGTTATTTTTGCGTGGCCACTAGATAATGAAGGCGTGCCCACGCGTTATTAAGCCGTGGACACGAGATAATGAAGGCGTGGCCACGGTGTGGGAACGAGATAACGTCAGTTTTGGAGTGATGCTGTTTATGAAGTGTTTGCTGAATAAAAGGTTATTATACTTTTAACGTGTATACACCCATAATTTAACTAGGGGTGCAACTGTATCCATGAAATCTAAACTGAAAAAGCTGTTTTCTGCTGATCTGTACATGCCGGTGGCGTGCCTTCATAATTGTGGGACACACATTAGGCTACCTTCTCTGTGGTATTGTGCTGTGGCGCAATAACAACGTTAAGGCTGCTGAACGCCAGCAGGAGCTTACTCTCCGAGGTATAGGCTATTCATTTGCTTTGGCCCGTCAGCGTACGGTGCACACAATCCAGTAGTGCAGAGAACATGTGTGTGAAACAGTGAATTAGACTCTGCTGAGACTACTTCGTGATTTTGTTATGTTTGTCAAATTTGAAAGGCCTATTATTTTTTGATTATTAGCCTACAAAATGACGAGCTCATGCTTTTTGAGCAGCCGAATAAAGTGTCTCTTGCAAAGAATCACTCAATGCCTAACTGCAAGTGACTTAAGTATGTCATTGAAATTCATTCCCAGATTAAAATAAAAACGTAATGTCCATGCGGAGCAATGAGTCTCAACATGGAGATCATTTTTTTTTTAATGGCACTTTAATTATCTCGCTCCCACACCTCAATAACGCGCGGTCATGCCTTAATTATCTCGTGGCCACGCAATAATAACTTGTGGCCACGCATTCATATGTTTCCCACCAACGTCACCAGAAGGGCTTGAGGAATAGACTACTTTTTCCATTTTAGGATACGTAATATTTCTACTCCAGTGCAGAGGATAATATCAACATTATTCTCTACGGCTATGTATTTGTTAAGAGTTTTTTTTCCACTTGAGGCCACACCCATTTCACTGACGTCAGAGTGGATACGCGTTTCAAGGGCAACATTTTAGAGAGGCTCCTAGATGAGTCAAGTGGTGTAGGCTACGTTAAAGTACAATCAACGATTAAAGGATGGTTCCGCCGTCTGTTTGCTAGCTCTTCTATAATGTCGAAGAAACGGTGCCGTGTTTGAGGGAACCTACAGCACTTAAAGACCATCGTGTTTTGAACAGGGCTTTTAAAGGGGCAGCGGTGTTACGTCATCATGGCAGACTCCAGCCTAAACAACCTGACATCCCTTGCCCGGGCTTTGTCCCAACCAAAACTTGATCTGATGGAAATGGTTGATGTTTGCCCGCCGCGAAGTATTCAGCTCCATCCATGCCGAAGAAGAAAGCTGACGAGCTGCACCTCGATTGAGTCCCTTGAGCCGGCGACTTCACCTTCCGTCGCCGAGGCGCGAGTCCTGGTTATCAACACCGGAGGAACCATCGGCATGACGCTTCATGATAACGGTAGCTATGGCTAACGGAACTCTACTCATGTCATTGTTTTTCTGTCCAGTGCCCATCGTGCCCTGGGGCAAGTGCAGCGTGTTAGCTTCGCCAGCACAACAGGTTGCCTGTTGATACCAGGCTTGGCACGTGTTGCACTCATGTTACTGTGAGCATGAGGCGGACAACAAGCAAGTGCATCCTAAAATAGTCCCGGAAACAGCTTAACTACACAGCCGAAGCTAGTTTATAACCCTTAGCAAGCTAAATAGAACCGCATTGGTGTACACATTTAGAAACCTGTCCTCCTCGACTGCTGAATCCAAACGTTAAATGGACCATTCATTCATTGACGAAGAGAACCAGCACATTTAGCTTAAATGAGAAGCCCACCCTGGAGGGCAGTCCACTAAAATGAAATTAAAGTTTGTGGCTGTCTGAGGGAGGCAATGCTAAAGAGGCGACTGGACAAAGTGCCCCCCCATGATGTAGTTGGAGCAACATCACAGATTCCCTCAATGAATAACTTGATGTTGACATGAGGGCAACATCTGGAGCATGTGGTGTCAAAATAACGGTCAAAGGTCCTACCAGCTTCAGGCCCAAGCTAGAACAAGACTTCACCATCAGTGGTGTCACTTCCTGTATTAAGAGCCATTCTGTTATTTACTTTTTAGTATTTACCCACCCCAGGGCGCAGCATTGTTTTGACAAATGCTGTATAACAAAATTTTATTGTTATTGTAGGCTTGTCTCTAAATCTGATTAAACGGCCAGGAGCTGAATCACACTTTTCCCTGAGTACCCTTATATGTGGACATGTAGGTCCATTTGCCCACACTCAACATGGTCTCTCTCACATTTGCTATGTTTAAAGACCCTGGGCTCATCCATATTTAGCCAGGGATGAGCGTGTCAGTTGGTCATTTAGTTTGCCAGTTTAACACTTCAGGTCAGAGTGAAATGTCTTGACAAATGCTTGTCCTGGAATTTGGAAATTATACGATAAAACCTATGCTCTGTCCCAGTTACTGAAACACCAGTTGAGTCTACTTTGGACCTCTGGTATGTTTACTGTGTGTTCTCTAGGGTTATGATCCCCCTTTACTGATGATAATATCTTAATGATGTTTTTCTGTCTTTCTGATTTATGAAGGAAGCTTTCTTGGCGTCTTCAGGCCTTATTCTCAAGCAGCAGTCAGCCGCCACGTGTCTTCTCTCATTTACATTGTTGTGAAGTATTTCCGCTGGTCTTTCATTCAGTGTGCACAGAGCCACTGCTCTTCTACAGCAGCAGTGGTGCTGTGCCCACTGTATTCACAGATACACTTTTTTATGATAGATTTTATACAGTTACTTAGTCGGGGTATGTAAGAATCGTAACATAAATGGATTTTCATCCTGTGCAACAATGACATTTCTTATATTCACCACTAGGGTTCAGTATAAGACTGTTGTGTGACGTTGAGATGATTGTAATTCCCCTGTACAATTTTCCTAAATTGTTAATGATTTAACAGTAATCCCACAGGAAGCAAGCAATAACATATAACAATAACCATTTTCTTTCTGTTTCTGTAACCCACAGTGCTTGCCCCAAAAGCCAATGCATTTGGAAAGAGCCTGCGCAAGTTGCCCATCCTACACGATGAGACGTATGCCCAGCAGACCAGCCTGTATGACTACTACGATTACTCTGAGAACACCCTGGTCCTGCCGTAAGTGCACTCAGAATTCCTCCCTGCTCAGTTAGCTTATAGCTATAACTTTATTTAGTTAAATGACAATAACCTATGCATTCATCACACTCGACATGCACATGCTCTCGTCTAGTGTAAGGATTCATACTCTGATTGTATGTGTGATATCTTATACTTTAAGATTTTGCTTTTTAATCATCGACCGTCTTATAAATGCTTAAAAAACGTAAGTGTTTTAAAATTAAAATTTGGACTAATTTAAAATTAAACTGTATTTACCAGTGTCACAACCATCTGGGTTTATTTTTTTAGGTGATATTTAAAGTAAAATGTAATTATCTTGGAGGATTATCATGTAAGGTGGTGGCAGCAAGTGGTTTTGGATGTACTTGAAAGTCAATGTACAGTAACAACAAAGGTTATAGTCATTTGCAAATTCAAAATGAGCATCACTTATATTGAACTTTAAGATTGTCATGAAGTGTATTCTTGTTTTTTCCTATTCTTGTATTATTGCACAATCTTGTATAACATGGAAAAAAATAATGAGAATGAAATAATATATGTGCTTGTCAGACATTAGTTTATATTAGACTACAGTTGGTATTGTGGTCTTCATACAGTGCAAGATACATTTCATATCAGAAAAAGCAGAGACTGAATGAAAACAACTCACTCTCCTAAGAATAGTATAGTAATGGTTTAATGACTCTAAACTGCTCTTGTTGCTTTAACAGAAAGCCAACGCCCCATTCTGACCATCTATTTCACGGGTTCTGTAGTACTGGTAGCATTGTGTGTGCCTGCACTGAGCCTGAGAATGGTTTGATGTCGCTGCTGTCCCTGAATGTTAGGGTGTGCTTGCCTGACAGGAAATGCATGCCGACGTGGCCGTTGGCAATAGGAGAGAATACCAGGAAGGATACAGGAGCACGGGGCTGTGTATTGCCTGAAGTATTTTTGTGTCTCTTACTCTGCAGCTGCTAATGTCACCTCAGTCACCAACAAGCCAGCTGCTGTAATGTGCCGCAGAGGAGCAGCCCAGCGGAGATAGGCTTATGTTTCTTGGCGGTTTGGTTTGTGAAAAGCTGCAGATGTCTGGTGCATGCGCTGAGAGTGGAGCTTGTGACGTACCAGAAACGCACCCTTACTCACTAATTTCAATACCCCCCTTCACGAGACTACCACTCCACTGAGTGGCAGGGTGGAGTGGAACGTGTGGTAAAGATAAGGTATCCATACATCAGACAGTGGTGTTTTTTAGGGTATGTGAGCCGTTCGTCTTCTGTTTGTTAGGCTGTTCAGTTTTACAGTCTTCAACTTCACACCATTTCCACACCTTCAGCAACTATACAAGAGCTCCCTGTTTGTTAATTAGCTGCTTGGTAAATGTCAGCAATCAGTTAGTTTGGACTAATATTAAACCTTTGCTAACATAATATTAATATTTTAACATGAATATGTGAGCATGTTTTTATTAAATTTCTTTTTTTTTTTTTTTAGGTGTTCAGCATGATTTACTTTTTAATATTTGCTCATCCTTGAGTTGGAATAGTGTTAATATCAGCTGAAGTAGGCTCATATGCAAGTCTAATGAGCATACTGTTGATAGCATGCCCAGCCTATGTTGAAGGAGGGAATTAGTTTATTGATTTATTGAAAAGCTTTATTCATGTGATGTTGAGAGGCAGCGCCACAAGGCCATTTGCCCCCCACCTCCAATCCTCTTCTTCCACTTCTCGAGTCCCTCATCACACATATACACACAGACATTCATTATTCTTAAGCTATGGGGCAACTTAGCACGGGTATGCTAATGTGTAGCTTTGCTACACCTTAGGGTACACTGCCAGATAGATGAATAATTGGTGAATTGAATAGTGTTCTCTTGTAGCACTTTGGCTTCAAGATTATCAACAACATATGTTCTAGGGTCATGTGTGGACTGGAGGCTAATTAGAAGAGTGTCTGTAGGGCCCCCGGTTGGGTGGACTGGGGCTTGCTTGCTCTTCCCCCTGCTGTTCCATTCAGCTCCTATCTCCATGTTATAAGGCTGCCCTATGGTAATGTGGGGGGTGTCCCACCCTGTTTCTTTTAAAGGGGAGATTAAAAAGAAAATCTTTCCATGGCTGTTTAGTCATTCACGCTGCCTTATACGGCGTGTCGCAGGTGGGGCCGTGGGACGCCGGAGTTAAACTCCACTTCGAGGCTCCCTTCCTTGTAATTGGAATGAAAAAGAAACATTGGCTTTTGCTCTAACCTGAAATGACTCCCCAAATAATCCTCAAGATATGTCAAATCAGCCACCTCATGTCCCTCAGCTTTGCCTGAATTTACAGTACACCGTGGTAAAGCTCCACAGAACATTAGGACTTTGCTGTGGAAAGGAAAGATTTTAAAGTTCTGCTCTCTCAAACAGTATGCTACCATGCCCCTCCCTTTTACACTTCCAGAATTCTCTCTGTGTCTGAAACTGGTTTTGGCATCCTGCTGCTGAGACAGAAGGCCCAGCTAAATAGACTTTGTCTTGCTTCATAAAGTCAGCTTGGTTTTAGCATTCCCCTGTTCTTCTTTAAACTCACTTCTCACATTTAACCAGAACTTTGTTAAATGAGCACAATGAAGATAATAATCGTTAGTTTCACCATGTGTCCTTTATTTGTTTTGGAGTGAACGTGTGCACTAACCAAGACTGAAACCACTGAATCATTTTGGGCTGTTTGTCCTTCTTTTGGTTTTTGAATGTTTGATTATTAAATTTGTGTATATAACGACAGAATCTCATGGATATTTCTCTCTCCAGGTTGAGTAAAGACAATAAGAGGATAATCTACACAATTTTAGAGTACAGTCCTCTGCTGGACTCCTCCAATATGACCACAGATGACTGGGGTAGAATTGGGAAGGACATTGAGGTACTTGCTACTGGATCTATTTCATTCTTGGATTTTTGATTGACTTCAATATGATTTATGCTTTAAAAGCTAGGCATCAATTACATATAGTATTCATATTGCTCATAAAATACAGTACATAATATGGGATTATAAATGTGTTTATGTTGCCATCTAAAATGATCCACTTTATGTTGGGGTTTTTTCTTGTCTGACTCCAGAAAAACTATGAAAACTTTGATGGTTTTGTGATCCTTCATGGCACAGACACTATGGCTTACACAGCCTCTGCCCTGTCCTTCATGTGTGAACATTTGGGCAAACCCATCATTCTCACCGGCTCACAGGTAAGAGCTGCTGTCCTCTAACAAACAAAGAGTGAAAAAGTGTCTGTAACTTTGTTAAGTATTTACTGCCTTTTTAAGAGAAGACACGTTCTGTCTTCAGGTGCCTATCTATGAGATGAGGAATGATGGCAGGGACAACCTGCTGGGGGCGCT
The DNA here is from genome assembly GCA_011952105.1 of Coreoperca whiteheadi. Taxonomy (NCBI): domain Eukaryota; kingdom Metazoa; phylum Chordata; class Actinopteri; order Centrarchiformes; family Sinipercidae; genus Coreoperca; species Coreoperca whiteheadi. Next base: position 16,060,996 of record CM022480.1, on the reverse strand, counting down.
GCTGATTGCGGGCCAGTTTGTCATTCCTGAGGTGAGGAAATGGAGATGGGACATAAGTGCTACTCGCTGACATGATATTGGATTCTCAGAGAAATTTAGTAGCCTTAAATAAGGAAAATCAGAAATTGCTGTATTTGTGAATGTGAGGGAGAAACCGAGTAAGTCTGAGACTCTAGATGATCACCGTAAGTGCCTTTCTTTTGTGAGCTTTCCTTTTATTACTTCAACTTCAACGTTAACTTTATTGTCCCCAAGGGGAAATTGGCCTTGCAGCCAGGTAAAACATAGAACACACAGAGACTTGGGCACACAGACCGAGGTACATAAAACATGAATACATCAAGTGACAACAAGAAATGAATTCTAAATGAACTGATAAATAAAAAGAAGTAATCCTATAATGTTATAAACCTATATATCCGTTAATGTGTTGAGAAAATACACCGTGTTCTGCAAAGACACGTGTCAACACTTTAACCAAAGCTCTCCTCAACTGATGAGAATGCTTTTTAACGACGGTGTTTCGCAACACTGAAAAACAATTACCAGAACAGGAAAAACACCGAAAAGGGTTATCTACTATCTATGTTGATATGGTGACGTGTTTTCATTGACAAGCATTTTGTAATGAGTTGTGATCAAACAATTCCATCTTTTAAGGTGTGTACGCAGGTTTCCATTTATTAAGTGCTGCAGCCTTAAAGGGATTTTTTCTCCGTAGAAGAGCTAATGTTGTGCTTTAATTATATCTTTGTCTTCATTCAGGTGTGCCTGTATTTCTACAACAAACTCTACAGAGGGAACCGTGTGACCAAGGTGGATGCTGGGAGTTTCAACGCGTTCTCCTCTCCTAACTTGGCTCCTCTGGCCACTGCTGAAGTGGATATTACAAGTAAGCCAGTGGTGTAATGTGTCGCTTTTCTTCAGATGTCCAGAAGAGTCTTTTATTTTATATGTATCTGTGTTCTCCATCTTTTCCTTTAGTCAACTGGGATACAGTGTGGAGGGCAAACACCACAGCAAAGTTCCAAGTCAGCACCGAGCTGAACAGGAACGTAGGCCTGCTCCGGCTGTTCCCAGGAATCACAGCTGCTACTGTAAGTCGCTCAGCCCCTGAACTGGACCGGAGATGTTTATTCTGTCTCTTGTCATAGTCACCTAAAGTCCAGAGGTTACCTGTTGTCCTTGGTCGTTGGTTGGTGTGAGACCCAACAGAATAATTAATAGGTCTTTTCTTTCTCTTTGGGGAATAATTCTGCAGCTCATAGTTTGATGTGTTACCGCTTGCTCAGACTGGACTGATATCTCTAGACTGCTTTCAGACAAAGGGATCGCATTACTGATCACTCGTTACCAGCTTTAAATATAGTTATTTGCATAATCATAAGGTTCACTTTATCGCTCAATTACACAGTTTCAAATCAACACAAAATTATATTTAGCCATTTGATTTCCCCAGCATGGTGCAAATATTTAAGCGAAGTTTCCCTTCTCAGTGCATTAATATGTAAATAAAGATCTGTTCTTCAAAGGTGTAACTGACTGCTCGAAACTGTTGTTTTGTCAAACTGCAGTAAAATATAGTTAACTTTAATTTAATTGTGCTATTACCCGTCTTCCGTTACCTTCCCGGTCATGTAAACTGCCATCAAAGCTCAGCCCAGAGAAAGATGAGAAGGCTTTATGGGCCATGACCAATCACCCTGTAAAGAGGGAGGATTGGCATAGATACTGTAACATTTAGCTGCACCTCCCCCTGCAGAGGCTGCTGGGAGAGTGACTTTACTGTCTCAATCTGCTCCCACTGCCCAGCTCAGCTATCAAGACTTCCTTACAGTGTTTAACTGCCTTTTATGAGGCACCGTTTTGATTAGGCACCAGGCTCTCGTGCGCCCACTGCCTCTGCTGTATGAGAGCTTCATCGGTAATCTGCATCAAACATTTCTTTGGTCAAACTGCTTATCACATCAGAAAAATAGTGACTGAACTTCGCGCTTTTAATGTCACCTTCTTCTTACATTTTATGGTAACTGCCTTGGTCTTGCCAAGTCACTTTATGCTCGCTAACACCTTCAGATTAATTGCTCTCCTTTCTGCCATTTTAGTCATCTGCCATTCTAGTCATATGCCATGGCTAATGATGTGGTATAGGGCCTCCTGGTGCCAGCCAACCAGTGACTGAGATACTGGTTGCATAGACGGTACCAGATGGGCTTTTAGGAGAGTGGATGGACTCATGCATTGGAGTGAAAGATGCTGCAGGAAAAATAACACGGAATACTAATTTCTCAATTTTTTTCTACACAGTTGAGCAGCCAGTTCAGTTGGCCATACATTTTGGGAGTTTGTCATGTGAATCCTCGCTAAATCTGTGTCCAGGTGAGGGCTTTCCTGCAGCCGCCCATGCAGGGTGTGGTCCTGGAGACCTACGGCAGTGGAAATGCCCCCGATAACCGTCCTGACTTGTTAGAAGAGCTGAAGAAGGCCACTGACTCTGGTGTCATCATCATCAACTGCACCCAGTGTCTGAGGGGGACTGTGTCTACATCCTACGCCACTGGCAAAGCACGTCCAATCCTGACCCCCTTTTACTACATTTTGCAACATTTTTGAGACTCGAGAATCAATGAAATCACACACTCCTATGACTCCTCAGGTGTTGATGGATGCAGGGCTGATAGCCGGTAGTGACATGACTCCAGAGGCGGCCCTGTCAAAGCTGTCGTACGTATTGGCTAAGAAAGAGCTTGATCTAGCTGCCAAAAAAAAGGTTGGTGTCTACATTCAAACGTGAGATCGCTTGTTAACACTTTATTCTCCGTAGAGAGAGTTTTTAGAGTAACAGGACCTCCACATAGATAATAATATAAGAAGAAAACAGCAAACGGGTGTGTTCGTGTGTGACACTGTCCAGATGATGGCTCAGAACCTGCGCGGTGAGATGAGTGCTGACTTAGCAGGAGCCAAGCTGTGTCTGAGCGACAGCCGTTTCATCCAGGTCATTGCCAAGTCTCTGAGCATCAGCTGCAAGGAGGTGAGGGCACCACCTATACACAGACTGAAACCGTGTGACCACCTATTGCTTCACCAAACACACAGTTAATTAGGATTTTCAACAAACCACTGCTTATCATTTTGCATTGACAAAGCACATTTCTGCAAAGGTCATGATTACACAATGTTGAAAGACTATTCCAGAACTTGTTTTAAAAGGTGAAGCTCATTCATTTAAGGAAAAAAAAGATGTGAGGTTCTGACAAGTAGCAGTTCTCTGATTGAAGTATGTGGTGTCTGCAGGAGCTGGAAGCCATCCGTGATGCCCTGACTCCCCCACTGGCATGTGCTGCTGCTAAGATAGGAGACATAGAGGCCTTAGAAGCCCTAAAGGATATGGTAAGCAACCATACCATCTCTACCACACATATGTACAGTTGCTATTCATTACCATTTTTGATTGTTAATCAAGAATGTAGTTACCCTTTCATACAAACACCCTGGGATTATTATGGTTTGTTTCTGGGAAAGTGTTGTACAGGGAAATGTTCTATGGGCTTATCTTGATCATATTTGTCATGTGGGGTCAACACACGCAGGTGAACCTTTCCAGGGTCACTCGTCCAGTATTGGAGGAGTATAGGTAACACGAAGCCAAACAAAACATCAGGCCACACTGATGAGGCCAGACTGGTAAGGCAGGCCTGGAGTTGCTCCGGCGGTCACATGTTTGAATGTGACTTGACTGGTGTGCAGTCGCTGCTTGGATTACCCTACAGTTTCTAAGGACAAAATAAAAGTATTATCTTTTTATCCTTTCACGTAGATAAAAGCTTGACAATTTAAATACAAGTTCAGTGGTTGTTTAATACATTTTCCCTGCATGTGATGAACTTTTGTTTCAGTTTAATTTTCATTTATCCCCACTACTCCTGATTTATTTGGCTGTTTAGCAGCACTAAACAGTGCTGTTTGGCAGCCAAACAGCAATAAATAAGGTTACAGACATTGCTCTGTCATTGTCAACACATGCCATTTAAAAACAAAAGTCAATTTCACAATACTTTCCAGCTTCCTTAAACTGTCTGCAGCACTCAGCCCCAGTCCCATTTGTACCCACTGAATAGATAAATCTTTGAAGACCGATCACAAACATATAGATTCATTTTAAAAGGCTTAGTCATTTCTTTAAACAGCTGGGTACTGTAGGAGAAAACGTCTTTGGTTGGGACTATTTTCAGCTGCAGATTTGGTACACTAATGAGTATTTACAGCAGCAGGAGGGTGAATGTGGGAAGGATGAATTGTGAACTACAGTGCCCAGGCACATTGTAATGAAATAATGTCATGTTTTTAATAGTTTTTGGACAATAATGGAGGTCTATGGCACAGAGGAAAAAGCTATATCAGGCATTGGCCTCGCAGATAATACTTCAATCAATTCAATTCATTGTTGGGTTTTGGTCTTTTCATTTTATTTCAGATTTGTTGACAGTAAGTAAAATATAGAATATGACCAGACCTACCCGTAAACCCTCAGGTGAAGTACACTGGTGTTTTTCTTTGGCACAGGGCAGCAATTTGTGTCTGGGTGACTATGATGGACGTACACCCCTACATATTGCCGCGTGTGAGGGCCACCTCGAACTGGTGAAGTACCTACTGAGTCATGGAGCTACAGTTTATGCTAAAGATCGCTATGGGGACACGCCCCTCTGCAATGCTGTACGTTTCAGGTAAGACTCTCCTCGTTTTAAACAAAAAGGGCTGATGTGTTTGTTTTTATCCGTCTGTCAAAGTAATAATGTCATTTATGAAGTTGCAAACACAAAATTTAAAAATCCCCTCTTGGCCATTAACAACCATTGAGTGTTCCCTAAAAAAACCTTGTTAATAGCTGCTATAGAGGGGACTTCATTAAATGAGCTGCTGCAAGGTAGGGAATCTGGCTCTGTGGAGAGAGCAGCGGCTGTCAGAGGGGGGGTTGAAACCAGGGGAGCAACTTGTAATGGAGTTTAGAGGGCAGGCAATAATTATAAACTAATTAGGCTAATTGTCATCTGACAGTGTAGAAAGTGTTTATCTTTACCGAAGCTGCTTTTTAATTTTTGTCATTCATTGACTTTGCTGTAAATGTCTATCAGGGAAAAGCCACACTTAATGTTTCAGTTTTAGTGCTATGCTGAGCCTCAGGGTGAAAACGTTGTATGTGTCAATGCTGTGCCAAATGTGTGTTGTCCTATTTTAACGGTTGACGCTGCAAGTATGGACTTGTTTCCTTTTGTGATGGAAGAGGGCTGCATTGGAGTGTAACACCTGTTGCACTTCCTATGCTACACACCATGGCTCGCTTTGCCCTTCATCTAAATGTATTTAAATGAAATGACACTGAGTAATAGAACTGGACTTTTGAGTTGCTGTCAGGATGTCAGCATGTCTGATGCACTTTGAATGTCACCGACATTTCACAGAGCACTACAGCCTGATGCCCATATAAGGAGTGGCAGGGAGCGTAGAGAAAGAAGGGTTAAAGAACAAATATGGGGAGTGTCCACTGAACCAGTCCTACCAACCTGCTCCCAGTTTCACAGATGAGAGATACTGGCTTCTTCACGCTTTATAGGAAGTCTTCTAAGTCATTTTCATAGTTCCTTTGGCTGTACCTCTACATACCTCTAAACAATTAAGCATCAAATTGAACTGTTGGGTAAGTTACCTTATTACACAGCACGCTCAGCTCTTATTTATAAACTCAGCTGCTCAGTGAACGATTTTCGGCCTTTTTGTTTTGTTCATTTCCTGTCACCGTCAGTGTCACTGCAGGTAAATCCTGCGTGGGCAGTTAATCACCTGCGACAAGGAACTTGTTCATACATGCCAATCTACAGTCCCTGCCACAGTTACACTCTCAATGAAGGTCCAAAATTTAAAGTTTATAATCGACGGCTTTAAATGAACATGATATCTAAGTTATGCTACTTAACAGGATTTTTTTAGGTGATTTTTTTCAGTATCAGCTGATAGTGATATGCTAATGGTATTTAAACATTACATATACAGTAGTAAATATATAGCTCTATTGTATGTCCTCTGACTAATTTAGGCACAAGAAGGTTGTTCAGCTGCTGAGAAAGACTGGGGCCCACTTCTCCAGAGACGAGCTGGAGGAAGCAGGAACAGAACTGTGCAAGTGAGACACACAACCATCATGTCTTCAAACAATTACACACATTTCTTGGTCACTAAGCCTTCCAGAGTGACCCATCCTACATAGTTGACACAGGTACAACCAGTTGTCCCACTGTTACACAAACTGTAGGAATGCCCTCCGGCCGCATAGCTTTGCATCTGTTCTGCATCTCTAGTGTCGGCAAGTATACGACACACTGGCTGGCCCCTGTTATATATCTGCCTGAGACACTCGACAGGTTTTGTCAAGACAGTTCCAATTTACAGTTTCAGAAACACGCCTTTTGTGAGGCACGATGAGCATGTGTCACTATTAAGAAAACATATGTCAGTCATGAAGCCCAGCATTATTGATTTGTTCCCTTTGATGTGCTTGCCCAGTTTCGGACAAGTCTCTTTGTTGATTGTGTTTAATAATACAGATATTGGAGAAATTGAGTCATTTGCTGTAATAACTCTGTCATTTCCTGTGTGTCAGCCTGGCGGCCAGTGGTGACCTGGAGGGCCTGGAAATCTGGAGCCTTGCCGGAGCTGATCTGAATAAACAAGGCTATGACGGACAGACAGCAATTCAAGTGGTGGGTTGTAGTGACACATTCCACGTAAATAACACTTCATAAAATTCAAAAAGTGAAACCCCTTCTCTCTCATTCTTACCTGTCACAGGCCAAGAATGTTGGTAAAAAGGAAGTGGTGGCATTTTTAGTCCAACTCATGAGCAGTAAATCCAAGGTAACTGCTTTATATGTCAGTTTCTTTCATGCCAAACACCCACAGCTTTAACTTATTATGCATGCTAGTGTAACATTCAGATTGGTATAATTCCCTGTCTATAATTCTCTCAATTACATGTTTGTCTCGTTTAATTTCAGACAGTATTTGGGGAGTTTATTGAGGATGATGATGATGATGATGAGGTAAATGAGATGTAGAGAACGTGTGTGTTTCCCAATATGCACATTTCCCATATTGTGCATGAGATCCCCTTTAGCATCGCCCCTACATCTTTGAGTACATCACCTTGTGCCTTGTATCAATCCATCCATCCATCCATTTTATAAACTGCTTATCCTGCTCAGGGTTGTGGGTTGTGTACCCCAGCATGCACTGTACAAGAGGCAGGTTTCACCACTGGATAGTTCACAGGACTAAAACACATTCACACCTACATACAGACAATTTAGAGCTGCCAACTCACCGCGCACACGGAGTGAAACCCATGCAGAGAGTGGGAGAACTTCTCCACACAGAAAGATCAGTTGGGGTTCAAACAAAGGACTTTCTTGCTAGAGACAATGCGGTTCACCAAGTGCTCATGAGGCTTTTTGTCCGTATTATATTTTAAATAACACATATACAATACACAGTACAATGCAATAAGAGATTTTAAAAGACTAACTGAAAGAGAGTAAGGAGAAACTGGTGTTTTGTAATTGAAAAGTACATTTCTTAAATAAAAAAAACAAACACAAAAGCTGTTTTTATAAAAGGGTGTTTTGTGTAGAGTTAAAGTGATTAATCGATTAGCTGATGAACTGAAAATGAAACAAGCCATTTTGATAATCTTTGAATCCCTTAAGTCAATCAAACATGTGGTTGGTTCCAGCTTCTCAAATGTGAGGATTTCCTGATATTCCTCTGTTTTATAGCACTGTAAGTCAATTTCTGAGAAATTGGGACTGGCATTTTATGATGGTTAATCGATTCATCTTTTAGTCTATATATCGAACATACAATCAACAGATGAATTGATAACCAAGTAATGTCTGTGAATGTTGTCTTGAGCATGTTGTCTGTTGTGTAGATATTGTGTCTAAAAGTGATGTTGCTATTTGTTTGATTTTAGTGACACTGTTGATTTGAGCTTTCCTACCATGCTGTACCGAAAGCAAATTCCACCACCTCAGTCGAGTGGTCAATAATAAATGATTGATTGATAAGGTAACTGTTAGTGCAGCCCTATGAGAAGCAACCATGACCTTTTAGAATTGAAGATAAGCATGCCTCAGACCTTCCTGTTTAGTTTTTTAATTCTCTTTTTATTGGAATATACGGAGGTCCATACAGACAGTGTGATCTTTGTAACAAGACTTCGAAGCCGTATCTATCCAAGTCTTCTGTGAAAACAGTTGTAACCAAAAACAATAAAGCCGGGTAACAATATATGATACAGAAGCAAATAAGGACCAATAATATAAAATACAGGTATAAAAAACGAAATGCGTAATTGAAAATAGAACTTAATAAATACAACCAGAATGTTGGGCTGTACCTTGATAATACTCAATTCACACAAATAAGGACGGAGAATTTCACATCAAACAAATTATGGATGCACAGGTGCAATGTACAAAATCCAACTCTCCCAAATTTTCAAATATTTTTCCTGTTGCAGTCTAATAGAAAACGTTATTCTTTCCATCCTACAAATGTCATAAATAATGTCACTCCAATCATCAATTGTAGGTATTTCTGATTGTAGCCACTTTCTAGTCATGGCGTTTCTGCCAGCTGCACTTAGAACACCGAGAGGGTATTTGGTATAAGAGGTAGCATTTTCTAAAGGCAGGGCGCCCAGATACAGGGTCTCCAATTTCAATGTAATGTCCACCTGGAGTACTTTTTCTGAAATTTTATGAACCTTCAGATCTTTTTGTTTTTCATCAAAACCATGTCAGATAAAGTCGAATCACCTTTAGTGCCTGACCACAAATGCCTGTGACTGCCTGCTTTCCATTAGGCTGACCCAGCTTGTCTAGTCAAGAGCGCTGAAACACCTCTCCCCCCTCCGGTGCTCCATGTTAATCCTGTCTCTTTTGTCTCTGTGGCAGAACGGTGGAGTGATAGAGTTCACCGCCACCTCAACAGGACTGTGAGCAGACGCTACCTCAGCCAAGAAGAATGATCCCCTACTTGCGTCCACTGCCAAGCCGTCCTCTATACAGCGTCCTGTTGAATTTCACAGAGACGCTCTCACTTTGAACGTCTGCACAATGCTTATATCCACATACTTTTTAAAGCCGTCACTGCTTACAGCCTTTACCTCCAAACCCATTGGTAGCACAACATTGTGTAACAACTGCTTTGAGTGCACAAAGCCCAACAAGGGAAACACTATATGTATGTATATGTTTTATTGTTGCACAGTAGTATATGCACAATGATCTGTATTATCATCCTAAATGTTTGATTTTAAAAGCTTTTATTACAATGTGTGGGCAATAGACAGGTTATTGTGACGTCCAATCAGGGAATTAATGGTGATCTTCACCTGAGCTGTTTTAACATGGACAGTGCTGAAACCTCCCATTACTCCTTCAACAGTGAAGGATGGTTTAATTTTTGCTTTTATGTCGAAAGAGTTAAGGAACTCTTATTACTGTAACTTTACTTTATAAAGTAATGCTGCCTCTTGCTATAGCAATATATGCATGAAACCTGGAACTGCAGGGTACATTCACAGATTTTATTTGTTTGCTTATTTCTACAGTGAGATGCTGGAAAGTGTCATGTAAACTAATGAAAATAAGCTTGTTTTTTTTGTTTGTTTTTTTTTTAATTGTCTGGGATGTTATCCAAGTGTAACACTTGCCCACTTCAGTCTAAATATACCTGTGCACCTGAAGCAGAGGGGTTTCATTTCCTTCGGCTCAAACATTCACTACCCAAACCTGCAGTCACCTTTCAAACTCATCCAGCCTGTTTCATGTGCTGATTGTCGAGCTGGAGGAGTCGCATATCTCCCTTTTGAAATGAAAAGGGGAAATTCAGACTATTGTGTGAGCCAGATAAAGACTTTAAACTGTAGGAGCTTATGTGTTCTCGTGTGTATTTTGAATGTCCTCTTATATTCTTTGTGTCCATGATCGCAAACAAATGACTTATTGTACTTTGTTGTGCAACGATTAAATTATGTTAAACATTGCAACTCTTGTTTGATATAATTTACTTTTTAAACCAATCTAGGTCAATTTTTTACACTTCAGTGTTATCATCTGTAAGGGGGTCTTCCGAGTTTACATGTGAATTTAAAGTGCAAACAAATTTGAAATGACTTGAAATTTTTTACTTGCTCACTGTCTCACTGTTGTGTCCAAAAAGTGTGAGAAGGGTGCGTAAGAAAGGGATTCTTCGGTGGTCTGTTTATTCTGTGGCGAAAAAAAGCAACGGAAATAAATGTCTTGTTTCAAAGCAGTGTCTGCCGTGATTGCTACTGTGTTGCACCGAGGCCTGAAACTCACATGAAACCGTGCATGTGCTGCTCCTGGCTAAAGATTCTGGAGCAATTTCCCATTTGACATGGTTTTCTGTATGAATTAGCGCACGCCTAAACAATTAGTGGAGGTCATTTCTGTTAGTGTTCAGAGTTCCTTTGTGTTCTCTGAAGAAATGTGTTCAGAATAATAATTGGATTCATTGTTACTGATGTAGGCCTTTAGGAGGAATACCACATCAAACCCAAACATGGGGCTTGTCGAACACCTTTCTCTGTGAGCGCTTGCTGTCTGACTGAGTTAAATTCACCAGAAATTAGACAAACTCTGAAGACAGACATGACATGAAATTCTATGTGACTTCTCAGCTCAGCCTGCAGTGGCTGGTATTTGCTATCTGTGTCTCGAGGGCGGCTGCCCCGTCGTGCTCCTTGCTGGTGGAACCCAGCTCATCCGGTTGGACCAGCATGGGCCTCATTCCTCCCTGAATGAGAGGCTTGTATGAACCTAACCCCAAAACAGTATATAAAGAGCAACCCACTGCAGTCACTCAGTCTGGGCTGAGATGACACCACGGAAACACCATCGCAAGGACAGAGCTCACCTCCAGGTAAGCATGCGGACACAGAGCTTGTAGTTGGCTGAGGCCCTCTGCTTGTTTTTGTAGATTTGTTTTGTAACACCAAGGGTTTGAAAACTGCTGTAGTGATGCGTTTACTACCAACGGATCACTTCAGGAAAACTAATTCTAGCTGCTGTTTTTTCTTTCACTAGTGGAATCAACTGTTTGAAGGATGGACTTTGCCCTGAAGAAGTGTGTGGTCTCTCTGATTAAGTGGTTCTCAACAGTTCAACAGTTCTTTGAGAAAATTGTGAAATGTTTAGGACCACTTGACCAGTCAGACAAATGCAGTCAGCTTGGGAAAATGCTGCCTTGAGTGGATCTTTAAAAAAAAAAAGCAAACATCTCTCAAAGCATTACTTAAGATTTTAATACAACTGTGTGTTATTCTCTGCTTCTGTTTCCTTAATGTCTCTCTCTGTCTTCTGCTCTCACTGTGCCCCCTTGTGTTACAATGCCAACTGCAGTTCAGGAACTGCGGGCGGGGGGCTGTAAAATCTTTAGGCTTCAGTAATTTCATTCTGCTGGCGCACGTTCACATTTTTAACAGCTCTGCTGCTGCATTAACACCCGTCTTTTCGCTGCATTGCTGTTGCAACTATTCAGAAGTACTGATTAAAACAAGTCAATAAAGAGTAATTTGTCTCTGTTGAGTCCTTGTGGGGTGATGGACTGTGAGTCTGCAGAGATGATCGCTGTCCAAAGTACTGAAACTTACTGCTATGGTAAATATGGTCAAATCCCTGCATCTGCTGTCATGTTCCATCTAATATTCCAGTCTAGAGAAGAAAGATGACTGTTTTCTGGTCAATGTAGGTAAATAATTAGACATGGGTCACCTATTTCTGCTTTTAGCTTGATTAACTTCCAATTTCCTGGATTTTTGTCCTCTGTTAAACTGATTGAACCATTCTCAGTCCAAATCTGGACTCAGATTGTAAATGCCTTAATTAAATTCTAAACACACACGTTTGCATTGAGAGCTTTTATTTTCGGGACTAGTTTGATGGAAAAAACCTGACCTAGAGTCTTCAAATCTGACACAACTCTGGCAAGAAAATCCGAACACCTTTTCCCCAAGGTATAGGCTACTTTATTCTGCATAAATAATTCATGAAAGCACCGCGCACCGATTATTCCCCCTCTCCTTTTCTCTTTTGATCTCCTCCATGCGCCAAGAACTATCAATATTTGCTAAACGTTTCTCACAAAGCCTGTCCGTGCACCGGGAGAAGCTGCAGAGGTCTCACAGGCAGGGGGATAAGACATAGGAGAGGCATTAATGTGATGCCCAGAGCGATTCCCCTGTGCGTGCGCAAGGGCAGCAGATGTAGCAGCACACGCAGTCCCAGGGGACCCAGTCCTCGGAATTTCATCAGCGGCCGGGGGAGACCCAACCCAGGCAGAGCTGGGTGACGGACATGGTAAATCATCTTTACTATGGATTGTAATTATCGGTTTGCTGACAACGCCTGCCTCCCCCCTATCACAATAAGTGTGCGTGAGACGGGGGAGGATGAGTCGCGTGGCTTGCAAGGTGTTTGTGGGATCAGAAATAATGTATTCATCCCTGGAATATTTATTATTTACCCCCCTCTGCTCAGCTGTCAAAGCATCATTGTTGCGTGAGAGTGTAAATCTTGATGTTTAATCATCTCAGACCTGCTGAAAAATAATAACTTGCAAAAGGCCCCCAAAATCTTTCTTTTAAGTTTGATCTGATAAGGCAACCATGAATTCAAGTTGAAATACTACTTTTTTGAAAGACTCAGCCTCTGAACCAATAGGCTAAATCAGAAGTTTCAAATGATTAAAGGGAAAATCCACCTTAAATATAATTTCCCGATGTTTTTTCACTTGTTTCAAGTGGCACTTCATCATTACAACTGATTATATATTTTTTAACAGAAAGTCTCTGTTACAAAGTGATGGCATGGAGTTTGAAATATGTGGACATTTTCTAAGCAGGGGAAACCTGTAGCATTATGGGAAATGTAGGATCCAGTGTTTTTGGAGCTTGTCCAACAACAGGGACTAAAACTCAGCATATCTCAGCCTCTGCTGCTTAGATTTGGACCATTTTACAAAATCTGTCTCTTGGGAGTCCTCCAACATTATAGGAGTGCAATACTAAACCACAGGAATATCCCTTTAAATCCAAAAACACTGAACTAGACACTGATTCATACAGTTTCAATTTGAGTTGTCACAATTAAAATGGGCCTTATTTGAATGCAGCTTCCAGCGGTGAATCAGAAAATATGCCCATATCTCAGTAATATCACCACGGGTGCTGTCATACTGTTGACTGTCTGTGGAGCAGCTCCATGTGGATGACATCATCACTACAGTCTGTCTCTGTGCTGTTGAGCTTCAGGAGAAATTGTTCAAAATCATACATTAAACCGGAGTTGACAAACTGCTCTGTGAATTCTGTTTTAGATTGACTCAGCCTAATTACATGGACATAATGGCTCCCCTGAACCACATGCAACTGGTCACAACCATTCAATCTGTGGGATAACTAGCCTCATCCTGCTAGGAATGGTGAGGCTATTGAATTTCGATTAGCAATCATGAGATCTTACTCAACTTCAAATGCATTATTTAGAATCAGAAGCTACACATACCTTAAATTAGCAAGTTGCTCAGAGGTCACACAAGAGATGATTGATTATATTTTGATATAGCCTGCAATAAAGTATATTCAAATCAATCCAAGTCAAATCAGTTTTATTTCATTTGAAAAAAAACCTATCCCTACAGTTGAGCTTCATCAGCAAAGTGAGTTAGAAATCAAGTGTCTCCTATTTGATATTCCCTTGTGAAAAATACAATGAAATGATTCTACAGCAACACCATAACCATAATATACAGTACATCTTGCAGGAACATTATATAGGAGAAAGAAATGCCATAAAGTAAGCTGTGATGAGGTCATTATGGCGTGCCACAGACACACTGTAAGCCCCTACATGAATATTATAGGAATATTACAGGGGGTCTGTCGTTAGGGGTTATGGCCAGGATTGTCACTGTGTTTTACATCTTCGTGTGGGGGCTGACAACGACCCACCAGCAAACCGGGTGGGAGAGCAGGTCATCACTGTCTGACAAGGGGGGGCTGAGAGAGAGAGAGAGAGAGAGAGAGAGAGAGAGAGAGAGAGAGGTGGAGAACAGCAGACGCACAAGGTGCTCCTCCGCTCTCAGACCTGCAGCGCTCAAAGATCAGGCATGAGCAGCCTCAGAGTGGCTTAAAAAGTACTTCACTGGATGTAAACCTTTTAATGCTCGCCTGATGGAGTGTACTGCCTTATTGTCTCCTCGGACTACTGGAAATCTGAGAGGTTATTTTACGCACACGTGCGAGCGCTCACTGTGAGTCACTGGATGTCCGGATTAAAAAACCTTGTGGATCTTTCTGGAGGGTGCGAGAGAAAGGAATTATATGGATATACAGATCGAATAGGTGTCCCGAGGAGTGGAATATTTTCTAGGCTACACTCGCAGCCCACATGGCTTTACCAAACTCATCGGGGTCTCCCGGAGCTGGGAAGCCCAACCCCAGCGTCATAGACCTGGGGACCATCTTCGTTGACTCCGACATCATATTTGGATTTACAAGTCACCTGCTAAAGAGAAAAACAAAGGTGAGAGTATCCTGAAGGGATGATTGAAACACAAGTTGTTTTTATGTTTTAAAATTAAAAGGATGACCTCATGCATGTGTTCTCACGTATCCCATGAAAGAAATGGGAAATAGTGACGAGACACACAACTGACGTGACGGCTCCTGTCGGGTATTCAGGACCTTGAACAGCACCTCGCGGCATCCTCAATCCCCCCTCTTCCTCTCAAACTTCATCCTTGGATCTCACTCATCATCAGTTTGTCTTGTTGAACACAAAATTGCGCTGCAAATCAATGTGTCTTTTGTAGCGATTAACTTTTATTCTCTTAAACTATTGCTCGGCGTAGAGCTCATGGCCAAATACCTCCTAAAGGTTTGACCGAAATTGGATAATTAAACCAGAAGCCGCTCACAATTTACGCTCAACCGTTACAAATGCGGTTGAGAACTTATGGTGGGAACGTTTAGAATGACTAATCTTAGTTTTCTGTTTTCTAAAATATTGGCCTTCCTTTCAGTCAATCCTTCTGCAGCCTCACAAATGTTGCGGCCCAGCGTCAAATGTATTCACATCGTCTCTAATTTCGTATTTGTCCAACCAGGAGACAAAAGACTGTGGGTTTCCTTAAATAGGTCGTTTGAGGGCAGGAAAAAGAAACCATTTCAGATGCTGAGGGCAGCCTGCGCATGTGGCCACTGTCGCTTACATCACCCACATGAAATATTAAAAGTTTACCAATTAAATATTTAGCCTTAGTACCCTCGCCCTTCCAGTTTGAGAGCTGCTGCTCTTTAATTTCGCCAGAGGATGGCGCCAGACACTAACAACACACAAGAGTCCCGCGCCTGGACGCAGAGGCAACAGTTGATGTGCCCTGAAACTGAGCTGTCACTGGAACAGAAACCTAATGAAAGAAATGATCTATTCTCTTCTCTCCTCTAAACGGTGGCCTAAAAGACCAATTAATCCACACTTAATTGGCTGGGATATAAGGAGCGTAAAGCACCCTGAACTCAATTTATCCACCTTTCACTGTGGTAAAAATCTTCCTAAAGTGAAATTCAGACAACACCGTGAACTGTAGCCTATGACCATGATGCCATGTGAAATGTGATCTTATTGGAGAGGACCTAAATTCATAATTTCCTGAAAGTATAATGGTGTTTTCTAGTGGTAGGCTGCTATGTACACCGAGAGGAGAGCTACACACCTTTTAACGCCCTGAACACCAGTATAAACTTCTGTTTTGCAGCCAAACTCACAGAACTGTACTTGAATTTCAAACAGAGATGCCAAAGTTTCCAAAGAAAGCTACCTACATTTCAGGCGAGAGTC
This sequence comes from Coreoperca whiteheadi, assembly GCA_011952105.1. Taxonomy (NCBI): domain Eukaryota; kingdom Metazoa; phylum Chordata; class Actinopteri; order Centrarchiformes; family Sinipercidae; genus Coreoperca; species Coreoperca whiteheadi. Next base: position 16,045,010 of record CM022480.1, on the reverse strand, counting down.
TGGGGAAGTGTGCATATAATGATGCGTAAGAAATGTGCAATATTTCCATTTCCATTTCGTGGAATGATGAAGCCATAAAAGCATGGAGTCCGAGGTTTGAATTTATTTTACTCAATGTAAGCATGATTTTGCTTCAATGAAGAGCTGGAAAAAGACCAGCATATATGTGATATCAGACAGTATGGGATAAGATGATTTTCCCAACAGAGCAAGAGGAAATGAGGGGGGAAGTATATTTTATGGTGTTAAATTAGTAGACTAATATATCACCGTTCACCGCACAGACAAATCAGACTGGTCTATGGCATAATTACAGTTCTTGTCCCACTTAGTCCCCCCACCCTGCGCAGGAAAAGTTCTCTTCAGCCCTCCCATTTCAGGAGTAATACCGCCTCCTGCGCACCTCCTGTACCAAAACTCCTCCGCTGTGAACTTAATGGCACACTCACCAGTTGCCTGCTATCAGCGGCCACTGGTCCAGTACAATCTGACAGATGACTGGTAACCTTCAGTCAGGTCTTCAGTCTAGCCTATGGCTCTGCCCCGCGTCTTTCAGTGCCAAAACCATTTGAGTTTGTTGTTTCACGAAGACGTTCTCCTGAAGGTGTAACCTTGATCTGGGAGAATGAGCTCTTTCGGGTGCAATTCGGCTCCTGATGGAAGGGACCCTAACAACCGCTTGTTCACTGTAAGTGTCTCTGTGAACATGATTAAGTGTATACATAGGATTTGTTATACTCATGTAGGTTACGATCTTGTCCACCTAACACCTAAGCCGCAAAACTTGTATCTCTTCGGCGCGCTACTTGGGCAGGTGCTCTGTGCTCAAACAAGTCGTCAAGGTACAAACAAACAAACACTTGCAACCGCTGGAGGTGCGACCTGTTGTTGTTCTCACAATAGAAGTTAACCAAGGTTTTTCCTTATGCTGAAGGTGGAGGGATGTCCGAGCGGGGAGTCTCCAGTAACCCACAGGAAAAGACTTCACTCTGCAGAGGACGCGCGGTGCAGCAGCCGGCCTCCTCCTGAGGGCGCCGGGTCGGTTTCCATCTCCGAGTCGGAGGAAAAGGGAGGCTTTTGCCAGCAATGTCAAAAGAAAGTCACAGAGCTGAAGAAGCAGGCCCTAGCCTTGGCAGATCAAAATTCATTGAAGGTTGGTTTAATTAATAATAACTTGTTTTACACTCTTTTTGCCCAGTGTCGTTTATATTTGAGCTGTTTTGCAATTATTTACACCTTAAAGTTGGCAATGCTGTGATAACCTGAGTTGCATTGCTAGTTTAGAGTAGTTCTTGCAAACCAATAGTCGAATTAGGTTCAAACAGTCTACATGTGAGCTGGTTACGTCAGGTTTTGCACAGAGCACTGATTGGGAATTCAGATTTGGCAACAGCCTCTCAGTCTGAGCTGCTGTAACATTTCCGTAGCACTACTTATGTCTTTTGGCTTTTCTTGCCCACCTGCACCTGCTCTTAACACTGATATCTATGGGCAGTGAAATTTGATCCTCTCTGTGGTTTATAATTGTACCAAGAAAGCTCTCACCATCCACTTGTAAACTTGTTTATTGCATGCTTGACTTAAAATGCTGGCCTTGGATGTGAAAATGGATGCTTTTGAGACTTTGAAAGTGGTCCATTGTTTGGCTAAACAATGCTTATCTCTTGATTTTGCTGTTGGGTGTGTGGGGGTGGGGGTCGAGGGAGTTTAAATGAGCGAGCCGCTCATGTTGGAGACTGAGGAGGAAGTTAAAGTCCCAGTCGACCTTCGCTGTGCATTGAAAGTGTTCCTGTATGGCTGCTCTCACAATTCCCACCGCTGTTAAATATAGGCCCTGAGACTGCTGTTGTTGTGGCGGGCTGGGTTTGCCCCTCGGTTGTCCTGTTTTAGCAGGAGAGTCCCAGAGTTGGATTGGATTACAGCTCTTCAAAGTTCACCCCAAATCCCACAGCACCCTATGTTCATACGGGAACAGGTAGACAAGGAACAAGGGGGCATTTTCTAAGGCACCTGGACATCTGCATGTGTGGTCTAATTTGTGTTCTGAGCATATCAGATCTATGTTCAGGTATCAGGTGAGTCCACCCCGTAAACACATTCAGTCTACCCCTAACTGCCATTATCTGCCTGGGAACTGACCTCCCCATTCTAGTGTCGGACCCTCCAGCCGTACTTTATGGCTTTCACCAGGTGCACTGTGTTGTAGAAAGAGATGGGAGCAGCCCCCTTTCCCCCTATTTTGCACTTGTTGATGGCTAAATTGGGCCTTAATTCTGGGGTGGCAAATAGTAATGGCAGGGTGCTCTCATTGTACCATGGTTATGGTATGGACCAATTCAGCTGAAGGATAATAAACCCATTGTCTTTGTGAGTTTGAGCTGCCCACCTGTTGGGCCTCATAGGATGGACGCGGTTATAGATGATCGCTTCCAAATTGCTTCCTCCATGGAGGGAATAAGGTCAACGGGGCGACTCAGGTGGCCTGTTGGTGTGTCTGGGATCACGCTACCTGCTAGGGTTCGGCCAGTGTTGTGTCTGTGGTTGTCATGGGAAAAACGAGAGGGGAGACTGTTTACCCGAGGTCGCACTTCCCCTCCCTCCCCATCCGCCTGCCGTCCCGTTTTTGTGAAGAGGAAGTCGGCTTGGTCCCCAGACATCCCTCTCCCCCTCACCCTGCCTGTAGACGTATTGTTTGAATACAGTAGTAGTAGCGAGTAGATAAAAATTCAAGGAAGAGTGAATGCGCTTTTATACATGAAGACTAGAGGGAAAGTTCACTGTTCACACACACTGAAGCCTCCCAGACAGCTTTTGAGTTTCCTGTTTGGGTCTAAAGGAACCTGCTAAGACTATGTCCCACAACACATTTAGGGAAGTAAAGGCCTTTTCCCTCAACACTGTAGCCGAGAGGTGTAGGTGAACCCTGGCAACGACACAGTAACGTTTTGCCCAGAAACCACTTCATTAGAAAGCATCAGAAAACTCAAGATATCAAATACTTTCTTTATGCATCCACATCCACTGGCAGCAATTAAATATTTTTCATGCTAGGTGCCAGCTTCATTTCAACGGGTCTTTAGTTTGTGTTTGACAACTTTTTTAAAAACTATATATACGTGTATGATATATGCAAATTTACCGCCCTATATACACATAATTTGCAATATTTTTCTAATTATAAATATTTTATGACATTCTTTTCAAGGGCTCAACCCCAAATTAACTTTGCTGAAATTATGTCCTTAAGCTACCACCCTTACGTTTCAGCTGCCTTGGCACATTTTATGTTATTCACACAGCAGATGATTAAAAAAACCCTGGGATAAAATGCCCTTTACTAAAAGGACAGGCAGAAACATCAGAAATGCTGACATCCTCTAGACTGGCTCTAATTCCATGGGATTCACCAACTTAATTTGCATAATTAAAACCTACAGTAAGGAATGACTTCAATCGTGAATAGCAGACAGTCTGGATTCAATAATTATAGGCTTTGCTTATTGTGGCTGGACACAGTGGCTGGGTGAGGTATGGTATAAAGAAGGATGATCACTTCAACCTCAACTTCAAAGAAATTAACTAGCTTCTTACTGTAATCAGAAGCTCTGTCAACACAGACAGATAGGAGGACCATGTAGCTGGATTAGATCCAACCTCAGCTGATAAACGCTAACTGTTCTCTGCTTTTTGTAATTCTGTGACATGAAAATTTTACTTAATATTTTGGCTGTTGCTGATGAGATGAAAAGAGAGGAAAGTGTTTTTTGTCTCTCATGAAAAAGTTTAGAGAGTGTCAAAAAGTGGCGATTAGGTTTGTATAGAGCCAGTGGCTTGGAGTCATTGTGACCTGTAAGGACTATAATTCCTCGCCTGTGGCCAGGCTGGAGCAGCTCAAGCCCCTCAGTCACAGTTTAGACAGGAGCTCTGTTACTTGATATCTTTTTTTGAAAAGGCTAACCTTAATTGTATTCGCTGATCCATGAGGGAAATGACATTCATGGACAATGGGAGCCAAAAAGACCATGTTGATGAAATATGGAAGGAGAAGTGTACAAAGATATTATGGTAAATGCACTAATTTGCTTTCTTGTCGAGAGTTAGATGAGAATATTGAACCCTCGTGTCTATGAAGCTGTAGCCAGCAGCCTGTTAGCTTGGATTAGCATAAAGACAGGAAATAGGGGGAAATAGCTACAGGTAGCCTGGCTTTGTCCAAAGGTAACAAAAAATGCATATATTATACATCTTGTTTTTTTTAATCTATACAAAAAACGTTTGATTTAAACTGCAGCAATTTTAAGATCCGCTACTGGAACGCGTTGCTGTGTTATGGAGGGTTATGTGCTGTGCAAGTCTTCTTCTTGGTCAGGTGCAGTCACTTGCTTCAATGTGCAAGGCTAGCTGCTAGCTGAGCTAACCGGCTGCTGAGCATACAGAGAGTGGTATCAGTCTTCTCCTCTAACTAAAATGAATAAGCTTACAAAAATGTCAAACTTTTCTTTGTGTTTGTTGCGCTCAAAGGCTATAATGTATGTATTTTTACTGATAAAACTAAAGGTTGGAACATGGAAATATATTAAGTCTTGGTGTGTTGCAGAGACCACAGGTCAGTGACAAAGTCAGCAGTGCTAACACCCGCTCATAAATACTGAGGCCTATGAATATACAAGCAGTCTCGGACCTTGTCAGCTCTGCTAATACACTGACTGATTAACAGAGAACGTCCTGCAGGGCTGTGAGGGCTTGAAGGTTTGGATTAAGTTGAGGTCAGTCGCAGCCAGGCCTCACCTTTCTGATGACCTTTGCCCTCTGGATATGGGGAAACTGAATTTAGGACCACAGTTTTAACCAGGTCACTATGGGGATCGAGGTGAAATGAAGTTAAATCTTGGTGACGGAGAATGAGCAAACCGCCAGCTAATCATGAATGCCATGCACTGCTATGGATTATGGATGGCGTGTGTGAGAGTGTGACTATGAATGTGGCTACTGGAATTAATTTGTGTGATGGGGACTTTTGCCAGTTTTTTTCATGTAGAATTCATAAAATATGGGACCAGTAATTCTCACAATCGACTCATTTTGGATTCATGTTTGATTTGTTTCTCCTTTGTTCCTCATTTGACACTTGATCTGCAGAATTGTTAGTGAATCCATGTAAGAAAGGAAATTAATCACCCAAATGTCATGCAACAAATGTTTCCAGGCCAAAGAGTCAGTGACATTGTACGATCTGAATTTGTTTGACATTGTTGTTGGTTTTTTGCTCAAAGTTTTTTTTTTTTATTGATATTTAAAAGGTATACAAGTGCAACAGACGGCAAATACAGTTAGATGAGCATATTGCGACCCCAACCCACCTCCCTGCTCCAACCGAGCCCCATTGTTTGACATTCTTTTGTGTCAAATAAACACTTATTTCTCTACAGTCATTTGTGTTTACACAAATCTCATATATTAACTGTATGTTGCATGCTTTCCACCCATTTTCCTAATTCATTCTGTGCATGCTTGCCCACTTTGCATAACTGTCAAAGAAGAAGTGGGGCCGAGTGTTTGGTTGCCAAGGGGCCAGCAGGAACATTGCTTGGTTTATAATAGTGCTGCGCATAGATGAGTGTGTGTTTACAAGTCAGCGTAAAATAAATGGTTCAGGAGAGACAGGGAAGAAGTGGGTGAATGGCTGCAGGTCTACCTGCGAGTTGGGGGAATGTTACTCTCCTTTGTCGACTGACCTCTGACCTTTCTGTCAGCTCCACCAGTCTTTATGGTGGTTTAGGGTTTCAGGGGTGCGACCTGGGCTGGAACAGATGTACGCTGCCAGGTTCGCTGCAGGAGGGCAGATGACAGGACAGTGTGATTGGCAAACGGATGGCGGGAAGAACAGAAAAAAAGACTGTGTGTGTGTGAAAAACCCCTCCGGTTGTGAAACTTGAGCTAACGCAGAGTTAAAACAGAGCATGACCATATTATTCTATTCACCTCTAAGCACCTGAGCCCCCGAGGCTATCTGTGATGTGTGTGTTGTGTGCCTGCTCAGCAGTGCATGCGCTCCAGAGACGAGACGGGAGAATAGAGGAGACGCCGGGCTGAGCCGTCCCCTCGCTTCATCCCTGCATGCAGTGTGACTTCTGCTTTATGGCATGTGGCTGTATTAAACCGCAGAGCAATAATCTGGTGTCAAGTGGTGCAGAGACCACAGACATCAGTCATGGCAATACTGTGCTGTACTGTATGTGTGAGTCTCAGCAGCATGCGGCTGCTCACTGCCACTTTACCTCAAGTCTCCACAGCTTCATTCATTCACTCTTTCAGCAGCTGTCAGCCACCTCTTCATGTGACAAATTTGCATGCATTGTGTACGTTTCTTTCCCTGTTAGGGCTCGGTATTGAACCTAAATGCTTTTTTGGTACCGGCCGAAATATGTTTGTGGCAAGAAATGTCTGGCTAGATTCATAATCTTATTTACTTATTATTCATTAGACAGTCCTTGATTTAAATCAAAATTTTGCCAGACTTTGTTCTACATTTAACATATGAGAATTCTTTTGTTTAATTAAATAAATGGTTTTGTAGATAGACATTGTTGTATTTCTCAAACTAAATATCAAAAAAGGATCATTTGGTAGTTGTATGAAAGTCAGCTATCCTCTTGCCACTAGTTTCAAATGATTCCAAGCTGTACTTACTGTACAATGCAGTAGTACAGTACAATGGAAATGGTGGCATAGAACAAAGGACTCGGTTGGTTCACTTTTTGGTTGTCTTGGAGGAAAATTCTATCATTCCCTTTATTTTCCAGCCATTATCTTCACTTGGAAGTTGCACATTGCAGTCACAGTGCTTTAAATGTGGACACTGGTATCAACTCCGTCCGTAGTTAAGGGAGCGTAAAGAGTTTCTCATTCACTTTCCTGCTTCCCCATTTTCACAGCTGGTCCTGCTTTTGAAAGTAGCTGACTTTCACTGGACAAAAACCTTTTTTCTAACCTTCAGGCGGTTCTGGAATGAAGGCCACATTTTCACTATGTCTGCTGCAGTTTCATTTTACATCTTTAATTTGGTGAGCTGCAAGTGAATTGACCCCAATTGTTGCTGCGCAGTCCGCTACTTATCCCACCTGCAAGGGTAAATTGCTTTGAGGCAGAGTGCAGGAAATGTGTTCAGGGTGCACAGATGCAGGGGCTGATGGGTTTGGATGGAAAGTGAGCTGCAGTAAGGCTGATGCTCATCGCCTTTCATCAGGAGGATAGTGAAGGAATCTGTTGGACGAGGTGGAGGAATTGTCCACCTGGAATAACTGCCATTCCCTACGTCTGCACTGTGCTCCTGCTGCTCAAAGGAGCAGATCCACAGCAGGCAAGATGAAACAAGAGCTGACTGAGACTCCCCACCAAATGCCCACTCACACACATATTCTACATACACAGGCACGTGCACGCAGGTGAACTCATGTGTGAGCTCTCACACACACACACACACACACACATATGCACAGAGTTTACCTGAATGTGTCCTGGCCATCTGGCCCTTTCTGGTGCGACTGCATGCCACTGTAATGTCTACAGAGAGCCGTCCAGATGTTCCCTCAGTTACCTGTCAAGGTGAGAAGAACTATTTAGAGCTGCTTAGACATGGGAATTTACTCTGATGCCTATTGTAAAGGTTGCAGTGTCTCTCTCATACACTAAAGTAAAATAACTAAATTCAACCGGTTATCCTTAACATCTATTCAGTAAAGACGTTCATTCCTAAGTCAATACGACTTAAGAGACCAGCTACACCATTACCTTATAATGAGCTGATGAGAAAGCAATAAGCAACCAGAGGACATGAAGCTTCACGCTTGGTAGAGTTTCACCACAATATTATAATTAGGAAATGAAGTAAATGTGTAATTAAGCTTTCTTTTTTAATGAATAGTAATAAAATCTTACTTTCCTTGGAATTTTGGGACATATTCTCATTCATCTCTCACGCCTGTCCGTCAAATATGAAGCTGCAACCAGGAGACGGTGAGCTTCTTAGCATAACATAAAGACTGGAAGCAGAGGGAAACAACTAACCTGGCTCTGTCCAAAGGTGCCTTCCAGCAGCTCTAAAGTGCACAGATTGACACATATCTCATTTGTTTAATCTGTACAGAATGGTGAAGTGTAAAAATTACAAATTGTGGTTTTACAGGGGTGAACTGTAAAGGGGCTAGCAGGTGGATTTTGTGTGCTAGCTGTTTCCCCCTACTCTAGCCTTTATACTATATTTAACTGATATTTATGAGAGGGGTATCTATCTTCATATAGACACTAACTCTCATCAAGAGAGCAAATAAGCGTATTTCCCAAAACATGGTTCATTAGCAACATGCTAACTAACAATGCACAAATTTGACATCAGTGGTCATTTTGTGCAACTATATTCATGGTGCCTGTTAAAGGCCAGTCACAGGAGTGTATTTACTGAGTAAATACTTTAATTTATACGTGACTCAGTCATGCAATCAAAACTGAGGCCTGACTGACCTCGTTTTGTTTTATTAACTATCATTTTTACAGAATTCTTTGAATTAAAGCACCAGGGCATGCTGAGCCTGTGACAACACCTATATTCTTTAGCTGTTTCTCATTGTGAGTGTATTTGAAGAGTGATTGCCATTTATAATAGCACTTGTCTGAATGTGTTTGCTGCTGTTTGGTGAAGGATCATGTGTTACAATGAACCAGACTGAAATGAAACAATGGAGCTGCAATCTAGGCTGACAGGGCGATGTGTTGCAGCAGAGCACAGGTCTGCGAAGCATGAAAACAGAGCAACTAAGGCAGAAATGTCACTGAGCAAAGAACACAAATGCAACAAGAAGTGTAGCCAGTGGGAATTAATCAGTTTGACTTGTTAATTTAGGGCGAGCACCCTGTGTGTGATTCTGAGTATGTGTGTATATATGTTTGTTTTATGCTATCTCGGGGATCCTACTCCATATGTCATGGTGAATTGAGACGGGCAGACTGCAGTCCATTATTGAGCCTAATTCAGAGTACTGGAAAAACATAGTCGTTGAGATACATTTTAAAGACGGTACACTGACATTGAGGAGCACTGAGTTGGAGGTAATCTCCTGTTGGCTCCATAAAACGCGCTCAATTGACAGCAGGCCTTGTGGTAGCAGACAAATCGCCTGGCTTATAGCAATGTGCTGAAAGAGAATGCCAGCGCTGTGTATGCTTGCCAAGATGGATATGCAGACAGCAAACTCCGGGCTGTTTGGGCGTGGCTCCCTTGCTCACAGCAAACAGTGGATCAGTGGAGTGTGGTTCCTAAGTTGGACTTGACATTGCCTTGTTTGTTTTCCTCTTTGGCAGATGTTGAGTGTTGGATGTTGATGTTAGAGAAGCAGGTTTATAAAACCTGTGATAAATGTTTACAGGGAATGCACAATCCCCTCTCTGAACAACCATTGTTAAAGTGCCAGGAGCAAGGCCCTTAAAAAATTTGTTTTTTACAGGAATTTTAGTTTTTTTCCTATTCACACAAAGTGAAATAAACTAAAAGATGACTGATTATATACAGTATTTTTGCTTGCAGTTTTAAAGTATGTTCAAATTTGAGATATAGGAATGGGAATTAACATAATGCATTATTTGCTAAATGTAATATTTTTTCACTATTGATGTATACAAATAGCAAATTATGCCTAAATTATATGATTGTTCAGAAAAACAATCTTCATGTGTCAAACCTGCATAATTGATTTTTTGGACCATTTGGGGGTAGTGCAGAAAACTGTAAACACAACATTGGCATATTATAAAGTTTATATACTGAATGTAACAGTGGCTTATTTACAAATCAAGCAGACATGGAGCAACATAAGCATTCATTTGGAGTCATGTTTCTGGCTATCTGCCAAATGTATGTCCATTATTCCCTCTCCTTTTAGCTCGGTTTTGGTTGCCACCAATTCCTGAGGGAAATATCTTTTAGCGGCTACTATAAATACCCCACTATCTTCACTAGCTTGATGCTCACATTGTCCGTGTCTCAATTGGTGCTGCTGAGCAGGTAGCCTCCAGTGGATTTTATAGTTTTTTTCGCTACATGCTACTGGAAATAACACTGATGTGGTGAGAATGAACAAAAACAATAAAGTTGCAGGGCGTAAAACCAAAACAATGAGCCAAAAGATGGTAAAAACCTATGGAGAGCTGAATTGCAGAGTCAGGGATAATTCTTTGTGGATTCTTCAGTACAAGTGACTCCTTTCGCATTACACATTGATAGTCATTTTATTGATTATTAATACAAAAATAGTGATTAGACCATCTTTTACAATGAATTTTGTAGTTTTGAAGTACAGTTGCAAAGCTTGTAACCCTAGTAAGCTAACTCATAGTTCACAGATGTCCATGGACTCCACAGAAGCTCCTCAAAGGTAGGGAAATACACCTTGTCAAACACTACTGTGTACTTGTTTTTCTCACTAGCATTTCTGCAATTAATAAAATCCCAACCATTACATTTTTGTTTGGAACTACTGAGTGCAATTTTAATATTCCTTTTATGCTAACCTGTCCATTCCCAGAGGAGCCTTTCAGTGACCAGCAGTAGTAAACTGTCATTTCAGTGTGCAGCTGCTGCGTGAGTGCACCCTTGTGCTTTCAAGTCATATTTCTATATACATGTCTGGGTGACAGTATGCGTGAATCTCTAGGTGATTCTATTTGTGTTTGTGTAATAGCAGATAGATTCTGATGGGTTGTGTTGTGATTGGTAGATGGGTTGTGTTAACTCGTCTTACTGGGCTCCCCAGCTATGCATTGGGCCATTCTTTATTGTCAAGAGCTCATACTGATACGTATATAGTGCTCTGTAAATCCTGGCACAGTGTGAAAATGCCAGTCAAAGTTCACGCTGCTCATGTTCATTTCATGCTTGAGTGTCCAGCTCTGTGAGTGAGGATGAGTGTGTATTGATGATGTGTGAATGTGCGTGTAAGTACCAGAGGAAAAAGAAAGAGATGAAGCACATTCAGAGTCCCTCCATCCTTTCCACTTTGCTGCAGAAGTCATTCATCTTTCTGAACTTAACTGCTACCAATTTATGATTGCATTATTACAGCCAGTGTTTTACCCTCATTCCAATACACAGGCCTGGTGGTGGTCTGGTTAATGGAGAAGGTGATGGAGAAGGTGACTGGCCAATGCCATTACTCTGGTACTCGGTGGGCTTAGCTTTAGGGTGAATATAATGATAAATCTTACTCTGACTTTAGCCCTGCTGTTTTTTTTTGTTTTTTTTTCTTTCTGCTGGTTTGTGCTTGTATCAGGGTCTAACATGCCCCTTTTCATACTGCTACACTACACTCACTTATTAGCTTAATTATTGGCCTGTATCGTTATATCATCTAATAAACCTCAGATTTGCCCTAAAGCATGTATCCCTCCCGTAGACAGAAGGAAAGAGGAAGTGGAAAGTGTGTTTTTCAGTGTGGATTTTTCTTTCATTGTTGAATGACTCGAATTAGCAATTTGCCTGCTGACATTTTAAAAGAAAATAGCATAGCAATGCTTTCTACAAAATGGCAGCAAAGTTGTTTTATTCCCATGGAAATCTGTCTTGCAGAATTTCTCAATAGGCGGAACACCGAAAAGGTCAGCCTCAGCTGTATGGATTTTCATAATGGATTTTTACCAGAAAATAAGTCCATCAAGATACAGTAGCAGAGCTGTTTGTCTTTTATTTGCAGGTGAGGTCTTTTTCTCCGAATTTTGCACTTCTGGGAAAACGTTTGAGAAGCTTCCAAAGCAGAGAGGGCTGAGATACATTGTGGTGTTTGCAACTTTTGTTCTGCTTGACTTAACTGCATCATAAAAAACGGATAGAATTTTCATCCCAGCTTTGCTATACCGTAGTACTGCTACTTGACAGCCTTCCTTTATATTTTCTCGTCCAGATAAGCAGCACCAGAGTGATAAAGATGAGAAAGAGGCAACTCAGCTGCTGTGGCCAACAGCTCGCTCCTCAAAGTTTATGAAAGTGTTACATTGTGCCTTGAACTTTGAGAAACAGCAGGAAAATAAAGAAAAGCATGTTCTTCTTAATTGGCCAGTTACTCAGTTTTTTGCGCAGTGATGAACTTGGCTGGCATTTTTGCCCACTTGTGAACTGTTACAGTAAACACATTTACTTTGGAGGTCACTGGTGTTCGGAAAATAACTAAGTGAGGATAATTAATTTATATTCAAATCAGTAGAGATATACTGTCTTGAGAAATGATGCCATCTTGAGCTTGTCATGACTCCCAGTGGATGCTTGTGGAGTAAACCTTTCCCTGCCTCTCTCACATGAACCGACTCCCATTAATAGATCCGTCCTTTATGCTTCCCCCCTTGTTACTGTCGCTCTATTTTATGATGTCACTCTCTCTGCTGAAGAGCTCAGGGCTGTTTTATCTCCTTCGTGTGTGTCGGGCACTTAAACTTAAACCTCTCTGTTTACGAGTCCCAAACTGCCTCTCCATCCTCTGCGCTTGCTTCTCAGTATCAGCTTAGCATCGCCTGTAAAAGCCTCGCTGTTCTGGGAACTCACTGTTGGGCCTCACTGTGCAGACCCCCAGCTAAGTGCCTGACTCGCAAGCTGAATGTGAGAACAAGTATGTGTGTATATGTATACAGGTTTATTCATAGAATTGTCTCTTTGGCCTAATTGAATGCGGTAGGATTGTCTTGGCATTTTACTTTCGTTCGAAGCTGCTTTCAGTTAGTATTTTCTTCCAACATGCTGGTGTTTTTTGGGGTGTTTTAGGTCTCAGAAGCATGATATATGGTAGCTGTTGTTTACCTCCCTAAATTTATGCATCAAACAAAAACATTGCTGGAATGCCTTTGAACATGTCTGTGCAACACGGAAATGCTTCCCTCCCTCAGTGAGAACGAGGGAAGCTCTCGGGGAGCACACTGTGTGTTTGCCTCTGTGAATTCCTGCATAGTTTTACTGTTTGGAAGAGGAGTGGATGCTACTGTTGTGTTCAGTCCTCTGACCCTTTGCTGTGTCCAACTCACCTCCTCCATCTCCTCTAAGAGCAGCAACTCAGCAACTCCTGAGAGCCAACATTTACAGAATCATTCTCTCATGTCCACTGCAAGTCAAGACAGTCAGCCGACGGTAAAACGATTATGTGGTCAAACTTAGATGTGTGGTTTTATTTACACACAGCGTTTTACAGGTTGTGTCCGCTTTAGTTTGACGCTGAGGCAATGCATTTCCAGGGGAGGTCTTGGTCATACAAAGCAATGCTGCGCTTTGGCTTGATTGCATGAGCTGTTCAGAAATAATTCATATGATCAACATCTTTAATGAATCTCTTCTTTTGGTTTTCATTCGGCTAATTGTGAATGCACCAATCACGGTTTTCTCTTTTCTCTTTGTGCTCTGCCTGAACCAAACACAGGTAAATGCATTTGGGAAAATATGCATTAAATTTCATTAAAATCGTCCTTCCATCTGTGTGAGTATTCCTTCACCAACATGTATTCACCGCTATCACACGGTCATTACCACATCCATCTAGCGAGACGTTACCCCCTCCTTCCTATTCTGTCCATTCACTGACCCCTCGGCCTCCCCTCGTCCCACACTAGGCATTTATGTCTTCATGTCTTTGTGAGTGAGAGGCTGTTTTGGCTACAGCGTCCAATGGAGGGGTGAAACCAGGGCAGACTTGAACTCCCACCTAGTCATGCGGTCACTGGAGACCACATTTGAACTGGATTTGACCTGTCAGACTATACCTGATTTGTGTGTTTCCATCTCTTTAATAGACTTCTTACACACATGCATACACACAACATACACATCTATAGTCAGTTTTTGGCAGAGTTTGGTTTCCATACTGGAAAACAATTTAGAAAGTATTTCCTGCTTGAGTTGTTAAGTTATAGAGGGTGCTGTAAAGCCCTACAGTAGCCATTGAAAAGTCATGGTGGTGCGATGGGGATGGAGGGCTCGAGGCTCCTGCAGCAGATGAACAATGCTTAATTAGCTCATAAACAAAGGCTAGTGGGGGATCAGAGAGGGCAATCAGAGGGTCCCGTTCCTTTGAGCATCTCTCACCATTAACAAAGCCTCTCTAATGGCCCCGTCACTCCACTTGTTGTGTCTCACCGTGGTGTGCTTCCTGACAACATAAAAGGCTCACATTCCAAAAAGAGCCTCGGACAAGAGACAATACCCGTTCACACCTCCCTTGGCCCCCAATGGCACCCTTCCTCTCTGGGCTAGGAATTGACTTTGCTCCCCCGCTCACCTTCGCAGTGTATGTTTGATTCCTCGTGGCAACCACAGCTTTCATCTCTCCTCTTTCAGTCTTGTGTCCATGACTTTGGTGGTCTGTTTTATTGCGTTCCTTTATGTGACGCTGTGCTGGCACGCTGCTGGGAGCCCTGAGGAAGTGCTCCACACACAGACAACTGTGCCAGGCTCTGCAGAGGTTATTCAAGCTTGGCAAGAAGACAGGTGTGTAAGTGATGTATGTGTGTGTGTTTCAGGTGTGTCCGTGTGCATGCCTGTGCATCACAGTGGCTTGGTGTCCATGTTTGAACTAGACAGTGAGTGTGTTATTTTTTGTATGTTTGGACACGGGGCCCTCTAAAGAAAATAGACGTCCACTGCCACACGAGGAGAGCACGGCAGCAGGTCGGAGGCAATCTCTGCTTGTTTGTGTGACTATGTTATCATCTCCTGTTTCCTGTCAAAACAGGAAAAGACAGGGGAGAAAATGGAGGGTAGGAAAGTGCTGCCTTGATGTGTGTTGGCTGGAGGTCCAGCTCTGCCTGACAGTGACCCTCCTGGCCAGGAAAAACAGACCCATTCAGGGCGTAACCCACAGTGGGATCCTTCATGGTGTTATTTTTATCACTTTCACAAAGCACACCGAGGGATGCTTTTCCCAGCTGTTGACACATTTTTATCTCCAAAACAGTGCAGAAGCAGCAGGCAGAGAAAAAGCGGGAGACGTCCCATCTGGCCGTGTCCCTTTGGCTGGCAGCCTCACATGATTGTAGTCTCTGTTTAGGAAGGGAAATCCTTTTTGACATTTTGTTAATCATGAAAGCGAGACACTCCTTTTCTTTGGGTGATCCCTGGACCTCCCTCACAATACCTTTTACGTCAAGCTGGAGTTGTCATGTGATTTTATCCATCTATCACACATATTTGTTAATTCTTTACAACGTCATGGCACACACACACACAGTAGACCTGGTAAATGCTCTTTTATGGTGCTCAACAGCGAGTGCATTCCAGACTGTAAAGTCAGCTATCAGTGTGGTTCAGGCGATGGATTACTGCTGATGGCATGGCAGGTAAAAGCCGTGGCGTCTGCTGTGATATGGCTAAATGAGAAGGCACGGACAGGCGTGCTTCACAAACCGCTGATTAGGGAGTCAGCTAATTATTGACTGTTGAAAAATGATAACCATCTCCTGCTCTGCTCTGCTTAGGGAGTCACAGTGTAAAACTGAGAGTTGCTCATGTGGAATTCCAAGAGTTTGAAGGCAAAGTTAAGTTTAGCTTTTTATGGGGTCTCTAAAAAAGAAAGAGCAGCTTGCACAAGAATGCTATTGTTAGTTTGACCAGATTGGACCAAGCAGGCTTTTCTGCTTTTGTTTTTGCAGCAATTTGTGTGCACATTGAGGCTGGAGTGGCTACGACTTTTACCCATGTTACACACGAAGCAATAGACCACCACCACTGCTTCAGTTGCCAAGTTTGACCTCATGGCGAATGAGATTTTTCTTGTTTGGGATATTTGATGAGTAACTGAACATGAGACCAGATGGGTAAACATCAGCAATAGCTCCTTCAGCACGTAGCGTCTATACCGGCAGCAGTGGTCTGCTCCTGTCTCTGTGACCCAGATTAAGATGTGGCGTGTGCTTGCTGACTGGGGTCGATGTCATCAGCAGGGAGGTCGGAGTTCATTTGTCTTTCTTGACAGACCTTCAGGTGGTGTTCCACTGCTCTGGCATAAAGCCACACCGCTGCTGACCTCCATGAGTTGCACAATTAGTTACCCTTTGACCCCTAAGTCCCACAATCAAACCCTGAGCATCGACCGGGCATGCTTCTGCATCCCCAGACCCACTTTACATATGACGTGTGTGTGTGTGTGTGTGTGTGTGTGTTTGCAGCTCAAAAATGCACAGATCTATCATGTTTCAGTCTGACTGATGTAATAGCTCTGAAGTACTTCTTGTTTGAGTCTACTTCATGAAATTAACAAAACTTAATGATATATCTGGCTACTTTCCATTCTCCACTCATAAATATATAAAAGATCCATTAGTCTGCAGCCGTCTACTGCTTCACTCCTTGAGTGACTATTGTTATTTAACTGTTCTTAACTGTTTCTCATGCCCTTAAGTGCAATTAAAACAAATCACGAATCGCTTATGCAGACAGACAGACTCCGAGGAATACCATCGTAACCTTGAGCCAAAAGTATAAATCTCATCACAAACTCAAGCTTTCTGTCTTCCCTTTTTAGACATGTTCCGCCCTTGCAGTGTGGCTCTGAACATGCAATTCAGAGCCGCACTGCAGCTTCCTTCTATTTGTCTCAGGATTGCGTGTTTCTCCATCACAATGAATTCCTCAACTCTCACTGAGCTGTACTGAGTTGTGACATTTCATATGAGCAGGCAGAAAGAAAGCCCCTGAAGAATGTGAAGAGCACAGCTCCAAGGTTATCTCTTGATTTCTTGATGTGAAATGACAGCAGCAATGTCCTTGTCCGCCCGCGTTGGCTTCCTTGACATGAGAATAG
Source organism: Coreoperca whiteheadi (assembly GCA_011952105.1). NCBI lineage: Eukaryota > Metazoa > Chordata > Actinopteri > Centrarchiformes > Sinipercidae > Coreoperca > Coreoperca whiteheadi. The sequence goes on along the minus strand of CM022480.1, from coordinate 16,028,190 downwards.
ACAAAGTTTTGTGACTTTGTAATTTGTTGTGCTGAGAAAAGGCTAGATTGGCTAGATGATGAATCATTATGACTTGGGTGATCCTCTGACTTTTCCTCTAGCACCATCAGCAGGTCAAAATTTCAGTGTGCCCAACACTTTGGTTGAGTTTAGTTTAGTTGTCCTGCAGTAGGGAAATTGCATGACCAAAATCTGCAAAACTAATGATATTCCCATCAGCCTTGGCTGTACTTGCTGTGTTTTGTGCTAATTAGCAAATATTAGTATGCTAGCATGCAAAATTAAGATTGTGAACATGGTAAACATTAGCCTATACCTGCTTAACATCAGCATATGACATTGCTGTTGTAAGCATATTAGCATGCTCACAACAGCAATGTTAATATGCCACTATTTAGTATCCACTATCTCATTCTTTCGGTCACTACCCGAAGCTTAGGACCATAGGTGAGGGTTGAAACATAGATCAATTGGTTAATCAAAAGGTTTGCCTTCCGGCTCAGCTCCCTCTTCACCAAAACTGTTCGGTACAAAGCCTGCATTACTGCTAACACTGCACCAAACTGCCTGTCCATCTCACGCTCCATTTTACCGTCATTCGTGTACAAGATCCTGAGATACTTAAACTCCTCTGGTTGTGGCAGAAACTCACTCACAACCCAGAAAAAATAAAAGTGAATATAGTGAAAAGTGAATATAAAGGGGAAAAAATGGCTTTCAGCCCAACCAATCCTCACCAGCTCATTTGAATATTAAGTAAAATGGTTGGAGTTGCTTTTTGTTGTGGGTCTTAAGGCCATTTGCAGGATGCTATTGTTCCTAAAAGACAAAGTGGCAAAATGTGCATGTGAATTTTTTTTTGATAAGCCAAGCATTTTCTAGGATGGTGAATGAGAATCCTTCAGACTCAGAAAGTGGATTAGTGTGCACTATTCTCCACCGAGATAGTTCAGCCTACTTCCTTATCTCGCTGATGTTCAATTGAATGTGTCTAGACATCTCAATTAGCAAGAAAAAAAACAAACAAAAAACAGATAATAGTTAGTGCTTATCTCAGTGTGTTTTTATTTTTTTACCAATATTCTTCAATGTCTAGTTCTAAACAGACAACAGTTTTCCATTAATATAACCCTTCCTGGCTGAAAGCCCTGGGCTGATGTTTAAATTTCTATTATTAGTGATAATTGTGTTCTCTGAGAAGTCATTGGCATGGTAATGACATCCTTCATGATAAATTAGTATTCCCCCCCTCTCTCTGCCATACCTACACTAGTCTGTTGCACCAGACCGATTCCGCCGCTCGCAACTCTGCTGCTCCATTGTTCTGCCGACACGCAGCAGCTTTGTCAGACACAAAGCATGTCACTCTCTGAGATAATGCTCTGCAGACTGGGAGTGGATAGGATAGGGACGCGCAGCACAGCTCACCTTGGCTCAGGATGATTTGTGCTTGGCTGTACGAACACAGTTAAGGAGCCAAAATGGGGGACTAACCTTTAGCTTGTGCTATAGTCCCTACGGCTTTGTGATGCTAATCAGTTAGCCTGTTGCTCACATATCCGTGCTGGCACATGGGCCGATAAGTGAAAATTGAGATATCTGTCAAATAAAAAAGTGCCATGCTCAACAATAACCACTTACAGTGCCTCATTATGTGGCTTCTCCTCAGAGACCGAATCTACAGAGTCAATCCATGTGTAGAGAGAGTGAGAGGGAGACTGAAACACCAATGCAAACTGAAAACTTGAATATTTATCCATATGGCAGCTTGCCAGCATAATTACTGTACCGTCCATTCCAAGGGGAAAGTGGAGAGAATAATTGTTGTAGGATACTCAACATTTCACCTTGTCATCACTTTCATACCGCTCTATTTTCAAGACAAGGTGTATGTGTAGCGAAGTATTTTTGCGAAAGGTGTATAGGAGGAAATATTGCACTAACCATATAAAATGAAGCCAATATGCTCCTTATAGATCCATATGCTTATGTCCACTGCAACTGTGCAGCTTGGCATGAAAACGTATTTAAAAATTGAACTAAAAATAATGGATCATGTTGTTCATTGTTCACTAGTTGAGATTTTTTCCATTATGGGATCTGGAGGATGTTGATGAAGATACTGTATGCAATCACTTCTGTTTGAGCATGAGTAACTCCCTTTGCATTTTTCTTTGATAATTAACCATTCACGTGCACACTTTACCTTCCGTGTGGCTGCGGGAGTCCTGTGATGGTGATTAACTGCCATAAGCTTTAGCAGCAGTTTGTTTTCACTCTAAATAAACTGCAGGGAACTGGGAGTGCTCCGTTTCCCAGTCAAAAGTCCTCCCGTAGAACAAACTGCAGTGAATGCAGCTCTCCTGGTGTGCCAGTTCAGATGGAGGAGAAGCAGGTGGCTGTCATCACTGCAAATAGACTGAATAGGGGGTTGAAATACAAGTGAAGTAGTGGTTTGGGCTGTTGGACGAACTATTGTATCAGGATCCTCTGCTCTGCAGCGAGTGTTTTAGAGTGGCCTCTTGGACAAGAATAGATCACTCAACGAGCTCCAGTGGATGGCTGGAAATACTGAACACTTTTTCAGTTTCACTCTGTACGCTAAGGAGGACTATGAAAAACGGTATGTTTTAGCTTTCAAATGCAATGTTTTTACTCGTGCATTATTTTGTAAAATAGCAGATTCAGAGGAGAGGACCAAATACTAATCTCTACTTTTCATTAGCCACACATTCTGAGAATGTGCCAGATGATTTTAACCCTCCTCCCTTCTTTTCAACCTCCATCCCCTCACCCCACCTTTTCTCCCCCCCTTCTGCCCTTGTTTTCACCTGCAGTTTACAGGCTCTGGCATATCTAGCTTGCCTGTTTAATTTTTTAGTATGTACTCATTTTGGTTCATTTCCACAGCTGGGCCTGTTTGGGGGAAAAAGAGAAACTACCTGGAGAGCTTCTCTGAGCCAAAAATCAGCCATTCTTATTAGAAGTGCACAATCGTTGGTGCAAGTGTACATAAACACAATCCACTGCATCCCTGGTGAGGACAGCATAGCAAGCAGCCCTGCTGCTGCCTGACTTCCTCCACGGCAGCTATGGGCAGGGAAGTGGGAAATATTTGAAGAAGACAAAAAATACTTTCATCCTTTCAGTTTGTCTAGTGATGCAGTTAAGCATTACATTATTCACTATTGAGAAAACTTAGGAGGGATAGTTCATGTTGTTCTGTCTGCAAGCAGGTGCATTGTTTTATCTCTGTGAAATCAGTTTATTGATGAGTTAAAGTAAGTCCCGCACTCTCCCACTGGTGAGTCCAGGCTGGACCTCCCCACAGTCTGACCTAGGCCAAAGTCGATGAAAGCTTGACGGATCTGAGGCTGAGACAGCGAAGGCTGCCTTGGGTCCACAGAGGAGAGAGAGAGATGTTGGAAAGGGGGGAGAGGGAGAATGAAGTCTGTCCAAACAGTCTGAAAGGGGCTTGTTTTCTTTATGTGCGTGAGTGAACAGGAAAAGGTAATTAACTGGCCAAGTGGCGAAAGGCTGGAGTGATGGATGGGTGTGGTGTAAAGAGACAGCCACACAAGGGGCAACACACACACACACACACACACACACACACACATACAAACATGCACGAATTTCACCCATTTCTCCTTCTTATGTAAAGCCTAGTTTAGTGAACCTTTTTATGTAATTACACTTTAGTAAAAACATATATGAGTCCCATTCTACCTTCAGTAAGAGAGCTACAAGCACTCACACTCTGATAAATGGGTCGACCATATGGAGTGGTGACACATCATTACATGAGGTCATTAATGGTTGCAGAGTGGTTTGGCAAAGACTCATGAGTGATTACATCTGACTCTATCTATGTTTAACCTGAGGGTCAGCAGGATCTATGGCCGTTTTTATTTTTGATGGACAGTGACATCTGTTTTTATGGATGACAGGAGAAGCTGTAGGCTGCAACTGTCTTGCACAATGAGCGGCATCACCGTGCAAGTAAGCCCAAAACAAAGCGACATGTCACACCAGATCTTATCGAGATGTTCTGAAAAAGGTCACAACCTTATTTTGTAGTAAACGTCGTGTGCTCATTCGCATGGCAGATTTGCTCGACCCTGTTACCGTTCATCAGAGGACGTGTCTCTGTGATATTTTGGACAGGTGGGACTATCATGTGTTGAACGTGTCTAAAGGCTATTTGCATTTTCTGTCAGCAGTTCACTGACAGTTAAAGGGAGGAAAGGGCTAAATCACGCGGGCAGACAGACTGACATCTGTCTCTGTAAGCTCATGAACAGATGCTTTATGAAGGAGGAGTTGTCTGTTCATTTAAGGGAATACTGATACAAAATCTGATGCACTTCTCCAAACAAGGTAATCATCTGTTTGATCTAAAAATGGGGAAGTTTGTTCATTGTAATGTGTTGTTGACTTTGTAAGTAAGCAGTTTATCTTCAAGATAGTTGCAGAATTAGGTAATGCTGGCTTATCTAAGACAAATTACTAACTGTTTTTGAAAAGTCAGAGTTGAAAAGGTCATGATTTTCAACATAAGTGACATTGAATATTCAGTATATCTTAACTGGTAATGGTTTTTCAGTTTTCCATCTCTATTTAACCAAGGGTTTTGAGGTTCAAATTTATGAAATCACAGGAGAGTCAGGGAGAAACAGGAGTAGTAACACAGCAGCCCATGAAAAGCAAGAGTGTAATTGATTTTGCAACCATATATCTCACAAAAGCTTAAACTCAGATAATGGGATAAGAGTCTAAATGTAGCCTCACTTAGACAAAAGCTAAATTTCACATTAGAAATGCCAGGGAAGCAGCAGAGCGATTTCATCATTATTTGATGGAATCTCATTGTGTTCCAATAAAACCTCCAACGAGTTTTTCACACAGCCACGGAAGATAAATGAATTAATTACTGTAGTGGTGTATGCTTTTTGTGCGAGGCAGTATTATCTGGTAGGTAATGGCCGTGTGCTTGTGTTGCTGCAGATACTGTTGCTTTGTTTGGGAAAAGTCTTATTAGAGGTTTGTTTCATCTTGTCAAGTCAGCAAACAGGGGCCGACATCTGTTTGATGTGATTTGGTGAGCCGTCCCATTTTGTGTTCTACCAAAGCCGTTCCCACAGAGTTAAATTGCATGTTAGTGTGACATCCTGAGTCATTGTCTTCTCTGCCTCCGAGCAGGCAGTGGTTAAATTTAATGGTCTGTATCCCAGATCTGCTGCTGCGCTAAAAGCTCTAGCTGATATCTAATCAGAGTCAGAGGCCTTCCTCTGCTCCTTCAGGGGATCTGAGTCGAGTTGGCTGGCTTGGACAGCGGGTGAGAGAGGTGGAGGTGGTGGGGATAGTTGAGAAGGAGCAGGGGACAGAGAAGGGATTATGCCACTGGATGTGTTGCTTTTATCCTGGGAATGTAATCTGCCTTAATGCCCTTCGCTCACCCGGGGCAAGGCCAGCAGCTGTGCTCGTTTTTCTCCGACTTGGCTGTCAGAGTGAGGAGGGCTACCTGTGGGAAAGCAGGCCTGCTGGAAGCTCTCGTCCTCACCCTGGGACCTGGACTGGGCTCCTGTTGTTTATTGGGGGCCAATCTCTTTGAGACTTATAGAGACGTTGTGTGGTTAGTGTCAACACTGTCTCAGGCCAAGTAAACAGAGATGGCTCGGTCGCATCCATACAGGGAAGCAGAGGAAGGGAAAGTCAGGAGTTGAAAGGGCATTGGATTTGGCAGCTGCTGTGTGGTCTTGATTTAACAAGAAATGCAGTCATAGGAAGTGCTTAAGAATTGTAATGTGTAAACAGGACTGTTGCTGGTGAGAACAAAGTTTAGAAAGGAAAAATATAAAGCAGCGTGGTGTTTTACGGACTCTTTTTGAGGAATGTTTCCATGCTGGTAGAATAATAAAAGAGAAACCTGGAAGGGGAAGGAAGGAAAGTAAGACTGACTGAGCAATTTAATTTTAAAGTCAACTTTCAGGAGTTAAACTGGCTTGTGTTTCCGTTTACTGTGTTTCCGTTTACTGAACAATTACAATCAACACAGAGGATCGAGGAATAGTGACAATCTTATTCCTATAATGCTACTTCTGGACTGATTCTGGGCAAATTGTACTATAACTGATGTTAGAAATAAAAAAGTAAATCACATTTGATGGAATGCCACAGATGCCTACAACTTTTAATCAGTTCAGATACGAGGTGCAGGCCCCAGTCAGTGTGTCCGAACTTTTCACTCTAGTTTTTCTCATAATGCATGCACGTTGATACAATATTGCTTCATTTCTCTTTCTGTCACTGCTGCAGTGGGTCATGGGGAGCTTTTATGTCTGGGAAATATCTGTTGGGCTCAACTGGAATAGAAAATATGTTTCCCAGAGTATTTTACTTTCAATGGAGCGTGCCTAAAAGTCTCTCGGCTAGCGAGGGGCCTCATGCATTTCAAATCACTATGACCATCCCTTGATTTAAGTCAGCTTGCTACTGAATATCTGGCCTGGCTCCACATCAGAGGCACATCAGACGCTGAATGCAGAAACAGTCAGGCAGCAGTTTCTCTTTGTCTGGTTCGAGAAAAGGTGTACTGACAAGACAAGGTCAATGAGGTGTGATCTGAGGAGAAATCCTATGTGTGACTTTGCCTGGTTCCGTTCCATGCGCCCTGAGGAGCCATGGGAGGGAAATCATGCACATCTTTCTCTCTGTCCCCTCATCCATAAGTGGTTACGGCTGAGCTTGTTTCCATCAGCCTCTGGGCATGGGCTGTCTGTGATGACACTCTCCATCAACCCAGAGAGACAGTCAGTTAGTCGGGTGAATTTCTCTCCTCCTGCTGCTGTCCTGGTTTTCATCACATCACAGTTAGTGTGAGGGACAGAGACAAACTTAGGTCTCTAAGGGCTGTGAAGGGCTCATTCCACAGGCAGGGCTTTCTCTCCCCATTGCACTCTGCACACCTCCTTTCCATAAGAAGGCCATAGCATCTGACTATATTTGTCCCCAGAGTTTAATAAAATCAGTGCTGACAGGCAGTAAGCCAACATAACCACCCATAAGCCTCCAGGTAAGGGCCACCACAACCTACCTCCTCCCACCTCTCTTTCTGTCTCTGTCCTCTTATTCTCGCTCGTGCAGTTTGACTCTCTCTACGGATAGATCCTGGGTTGAAAAGCAAAACCATCTCCCACTTGTACATAACAATGGCCTTGGAGTCAGAGCCTTGAAGTAGCTCCACGCCTCTCCGCCGGCGGGAATGCTTTGAACATTTGGATTGTGTTGATGCCGTGCGTTACATATTTACTCTGAAGCAGTGCTACTCTTCGCACCCACTTGCACCTGTCAGTAATAGATCATATGGATGATAAAAGAAACAATATGGCTTCGGGGCTGGGTGCACTCATACCTCATATGTCTCATGTTTTCCACTTTATGCTCATGCAAAAGCTCTCATGCAGTTAGCTTAAACATGATTTCACAAACATAAGAGTGAACTGATTAAGTTTGCAACAACATGGTGACGTTTCAGCCAACTTTACTGGTACATTGTTTTAATATCCAAAACTGCGTCCTCTGAGCGATGTGTGAAATATCTACCAATCTTGATGTCCCTTTTTTATATCTGCGGCCTCTTTATACCATATAAGATGGATTCTGTGGCCTTCAGTTTCATCACACTCGCATCATTCTCCTCCACATTTCAAACATCATCATCATCCTCATCATCAGCGCCATCAACCTCATAAGCCCTGTGGCCCTGACCCTTTATTCACTCCACTGGGCATAAAGCTTACAGACAGCTTTACAGGAGAAGCCCGCTCTCTAACCTCCAGAATCCTAACTGAATAGCAGATGGGCTCAGCTTTGTGTGTCTTTTTATTAGCTCCCCTAAATCAACACCTAACAATGCATGGAGAGAGAGAGGGAAATTGATTTCTCCCATCTACTAGTGCCCCGAGGTGGGTAAGGGGTGGCCGGAGGGTAAAGGGTGAGGCGGAGTTGACTGGTTATGACTTTGCTTCAATTTCCTGTCTAGGTAGCTCGTACATAAAGCCAGACTAGACTGTGAAAATAGCAGGCAGTGGTGTTTTCTTTAGCTCTTTCTCGCATTTCACTCCAGTTTGGCATAGATTGATTCATCTTATTTCAGTGGAACTGTCCTGTCTTGCTCATAAATATTGTGCCTGAGAGTAACTGTAGAGATTGTTTGCGTGATCTATCAGCAATAGATAACTTTTTTTTTAAAGCTCTATCATAGCATCATATTTCTATTATAAGCATCTTACACTTAAATCCATTCTTCATTGAGATATACTCTTGCATCAACATTCACTTGATACCATACTGCACTTGATCTACTATTAGCCAGTCATCAGCCTATCAGAGTTTCTCATTCGTTGTGAGATTTCTTAGTTGTGCTTGCATCCTGTCTGGACCTGCCAATGTGTAAAGTAAGTAGCCAATATAGTAAGTCATTAACCAGAACCACTCGGTTAACATCAGACAAGTCCAGTCACAGTCCTATACATGATTGTCCTTTCAGTAAAGTGATGATATGGAGATTATGCTGATCTGTCAAGGTACTTTGAGTATGATTCAGTGGATACCACTTTCTGTCCATTTTTGAGAATAAGACAAATGTATAGAAGATACATGTCCATCATTTTCCGTAAGGCTGTAGGAAGGTTGTGTGATTATACTATTAATTCTGTGAGTGTTTGCAGAGAACGGTCACGTAAAAGTCTTTGTATTGAGCTGCTTTCATGGGGAGGAGAGTTAGAGTCCCTTGGCCTGCCTCTATGTTCTCAGGGTCTATTGGGTTAGCTGTATTAAGTGGCACTGCATTAGGGCAGAGGATTGTTGTTTCCCCCCGCTTCACTCCTCCTGATCACCTTGGAGGTTCCACGGAGCAAAGGCCTCATAAACATTTATGTATGGGCTGTGGGCTCCTGTCTTAGGCCATGACTCCACTGGGCAGAAGCCTAGTGCCCCTTTATGCCTCTTAAGAGACTGTGTTGTCTGTGTGTTTGTGTGTGTAAGTGTTTGTGTGAATGTTTGTTTCCCTAAAACACAGAGAAAGTTATGTTCCACCCTCACTTAGGATTTGAATAGTTCACTGGTAGCTCTGCATGCCTCCAGCTTCCTGGAAGAGGTAGTTATTTTCACATTTGGTGGCTTATCATATGTTTTCATGCTGGGACACTTATCATATGTAAATTATATGGCTTTGGGCGCTAGAATCATCTCAGCTGTTGTTTTCTTTTGTCATTCCTCCCAAGCAGAGTTGGACACCCTAGGGAGCCTTCTTAGAGATGAAGTGAAAGGACAAAACTCCACTGGACACCATCTCTAAAAGCCGTAATAAGCTGAAATCTGCTCAGCCCCCTTCTTTCTAAAGTTTCACAAAATAAATACAAGGCACATTTCAGTTGTTTTTTGGAGGAATGTCTCTGTGGGATCTTCAAGTAATCCCTCCAAGCCTTATTTTAGAGTTGTCTCCTCACGTTTGGCTTGTTTGGTCTCAGCTCCTCGGCAGACACTGTGAAATGAGCACATGCTTGGCGAACCTGATCAGCAGTCTTAAGTTGCATGCAGGCGAAGCATCTCAGTCTAAACAAACAACCAATCCCGAAAACGAGGAAGTGGTTAAAGCAGGGAGTGAGGGTCCCAGAGGGCAGTCAAGGACCACACTGCTAGCAGACCACTGACGCGCTTGGAAAATGTGAACAACGTACAGGAAATCCTTTGAAAAGGGAAGATCTCAAGATCAACTTGCTGTGTGCATAGAATTGTGAATAAGCATATTGTACATGGCGTTAAAGCCCTTCTCTTGTGTGTGTTTACTCTGCAGGACCCTGGATATGCAACCTTCCTATTCGAGCAGCTCCAAACACCCGGGAACCATGAAGCTGGTGTCAGCTGTTGCCAGGTGTGCGCCACACCTCTCCACCAACTGAGGCAGGAGGCCTTGCAAACGATCCATGCTCCCATCCTCACCTTCAGCTCAGACATGGCAGCCTTGCCCACTACATCCTTTTTATCACAGCCTGCCAGATTCACTGTGTCGTCCTCTACTGTCCATGCAAAACAACAGTCCAAAAGCCAACCAATTGCCCACTCTGCCCTGCCCTTGGGGGAGCGTCACAGGGTCCCAGGCTGGTCGCAGAGCCCCTCGGTCTCTTCAGGACCTAAGACAAGTGTGCAGGTGACAGTGGCAGGAGGGCAGCTCAGTGGATCCCTGAGCTCTGTCACCATTCAGGCCCAACAGTACCTCGAGGGCATGTGGAGCATCTCTAGGGTCAACAACTACCTCCCTCAGCCCAAACCGGTATGTCTTTAATGTGTCCTTTTAAAAACAGTTGTATAAATAATATTTACACAAAGATAAACACACACACACATAAAGGAACAGAATAACAATACCACTACAACAGGGGAGAAAAAAATAAATAAACTGAATAAAAATGGAAAAAATATTAGCTTGCAGTCATTACTTTGTGTTACATCAAAGAGTGCAATATAGGACAAAATGTAAGTTAAAGTTTCAGTGTTGAAATTTCGGAGCAGCTATTGGCAGAAATGGAATATAATATTTTCCTGTGTTTTCATTAGCTTTGAATAAGCTGTTTTTATCTACAGAGGGAGCAGGTCCCCTTCCATGGAGGTTGCCATGTTTCTACAGTAGCCATGAATGGACATATGAAACACTAACTGTAGAAAGGGCTGTTCTCCTACACACGTGGAAGGGGAGGGTTATGTGAGTGGTAATTACATGGTTGTAAACAGAAATTTCAACTGCGAGATGCCACTAAATCCCTCACACTGGACCTATTAATATACGTATGTACAGTTGTTGTATTGTATATACAGTACACATACACACGACACATGTACATATGCATATACATAACCATACACTCTCATACATAATAATTTGTTTTATTATGAAGACAAACCATTTAAATATTCACAACCCTGTAATTAACCTTTATCGTTTTCCATAGTTATTTTTCAACTTTTTGAAATTGAAACATTCAGTGTTTAATTGTTGTCTTTTTGTAGATTTAAATATATATGCTTTCCCAATAAAAATGATGATCTTCTTCAGGTCAAATCCTTCTTCATCATAAAAATAATTTTTTTTAAGTATCCATTTTCACCTTATATTACATTTCATGCATTTTCATAAAGTGACTTTAAAATAGTGCAACTGTAGAATGAGGTCAAATTCCTAGAGAGCAACATTGCAGACAATAATTGGTAATGTAAAGATCTAGCTACTTTAGTGCTTTTTGGAGGTTTTGGGGCCATAAGAACATATGTAATTGAAGATAAATGACTCTTTAGGGCAATTCAAAATCTTTTTTCTTTAAATGTCTGCAATTCATGCTGTAGTGCTCGTCAGGTTAAGTCTTGTTATAAATGTTGCATTTCAGACCTTTAGAAGAGATGAAGCCCTGCAGAGAATGAGTCAGAACTCTGCAGAAATGCTGACCTCTCTTTCCTCAGTGATCTGAGGTCAGAGGTCATTGCAACACTAATCTGCTGACCTCCTTCTCAAGGGAATTTCAAATGACCACCCCACAGTGTCACCATAACTCTTCTCTCATGTTGGATAAGCATTAATCTGGTCTTTTTTTGATGCAAACGGCATCTGCCAACTTTACAGCAGAAATAAAGAGTTTTACAGCCTGGTACAAAAAAACAGTTTTGGTCTCTATAGCTATTTTCCCCATTCATGACAACTGTGAGGGGGTGAATTTTTATATATCTCCCTCACTGAAATTATATTAAGACTTAAAGTTATGCACAATTAAGGGCATGGCCACGTTGAGTGACAGGGGCATGCTGTCACAGGTGGCTAGCCTCAGCAACCAGGCTTCATTCGGCCCACCTCAGCTCCAGCCACGCTCTTCTGGCTACTGATATAAAAGTGTTCTTTTTACTGATTTGTCTCTTCCTGCATGAACAGGGGCATCTGGTTTCAGACCTGATTGACAAACCTCTGTGACATTCTTCACCAGACAGACTCAGTGTTAAGACCAAACAGCACAAGTTAACATCATCTGGTCCTTGCACTTTAATATTTCCCATGAAATACTGTATTCAAACTGTACATTTTGCCATTTCTGTTCTAACTGTGGAGATAACTGCAGTCTGTTATGGGTCTTCGCAGAAGCCTTTCTGCTTGACAATTGAAAACAGATTTTCATTCCTCCCATTAATGTCAACAAGTGCCTTTAGAGATGGTTTATTGGAGGCCATCAAAAAACTTTTAACGGCATGTACACAATATAGGGAAAATCAAACAGCCTGGCACAGAAGGGAGAGGCTGACTTGTGTTCCCCATATATGTCTTAAAGCAATTAGGGGCCCTTGAAGCTGGGATGAATTGCTCAATGCCACATTGGTGAGACTGGGGCCCTCCTTGGACGGAGAGAAATGTCCCTTCAAGGCATGAAGTTACAAACACAGCAGAAATGGGTTTTATTTTCTCAAGCTTGTTTCTTTCATTAAAACCAGATCCTTCAGAATGACAAAAACCCACACACACTCTCGAGGATTGGAAGTTACGTTGTGCCGAAAGGCACAAGCTTCAATTCATTATTCCCTCTTGGTTTTCTTTTTGTGGGGAAAGCGTGCTGTGTTGTTCAGACAAAGAAGCAGAGATGGACTTTGTGTGTGTTAGACAGAAATCCTTCTGAGTGTGTTAACCAGGGAGCCTGGGGCGCTCCCACACACAGGCCATTATAGGGCACCTTAAATCTCCCATTTGGGAAAAGGCTCTGGTTAACATCTGGAATGATGTTCGTGGTCGTTGGAATTGAAAATATCTGGCTCCCTCTTTGTAATTGGCTGACACTGGTTCATATGCCTTGAGTTGAGAAAATGGTGCACTTTTCTGAGATAGTCTGTTGCAAATTTAGCTTAATTAAGCTCCAACTTCACAATTGCTTGAGTTATTCTGATTTGTTATTGACTGTTTTAAGCAAGTAGTCAAGCAGTTAAGATAATCCAATAAACCACATTGCAACCAGGCTTATGCTACTATTCAAAAAAAAAAAAAAAGAACAAGAGTGACCCAAATCTGCAATTCTCCCTTTTTCTCCATAAAATACACAACCACATATGCGCTAATCTATAAAGACCAAGTGCTCTTGACCCATGAGGGTTTCCGTTACTGGCCCACTGGTTGCCTTCTGCCATGGCCTGCTCCTTTGCCACCAATTTGAAGCCCAGCAGATGATCTTGGCTACTGTTTCTTTGGTGCAGCTGAGCTTGCATGGCAGTGTGCCACAGAAAACGTTGATGACAAGAGAAGAAAAGGATACAGGCAGGAAAGGGAAGGAAAATTCCCACGCTTGCCAAATTAGGAAACAATTACAAAATTTGGCAATAATCTTCTGGGATTTGCTTATAGACAGTGGAGGGAGAGCGCTTAATGTCAGGGTGTTTTACCTCAGTTTTTTTTCTCACATGGTAGGACTCCAGTAGTGTTAGAGGTGAATTCTCACCTCCGTTGGTTTCTGTTGGTTACAGAGGCTGGCCAAGCACGACAGCCAGATTAACACAAGGCCTATTTCACTTCAGCACTAATCGTCTGTTGACCACTGGGATCATAGGTCACAGGGGAGTCCTGGTACTCTCAGCAGCTGAGGAGAAGATGGTCTGCTGATCTACCCTGCTTACTTCAGACTTCACAGGAAGCACTCTCCCAAACACTTTTTCTCTCTTTCGACCTTTTTCTTCACTCTCTCAATTATGTTCAAATCTCTCACGCTTTGTCTCTTCCCCCCTCCCTTTTCTGCCTTTTCTTTCCAGTGGCAAACCAAGGCAAATGGATCAGGGAGAGCTGAGGGTTAAAGGGTGGAAGGCCAGCTCATTACTGACTCTCGGTGCAAACGGCCAAGCACACATGGCTCCACTGACATTGCCTAATTACCTGACGAGGGGTTAGATAGTACTTTTTAGCCAGAATAGGGCCAGTCCAGGTCCCAGGCTACAGAGAGCAGCTTGGCTGAGGGGCCCCAGTCTTAATGCCAGGGGAATACTCTTTGATAGGCACTGTGATGAACTCAAGTGTGTGTGCACCTATATGTGTGTTTGAGTCTGTAGTTTATCCATATAGAACCCACATCCCAACCCCACCTATGCCCAGCTGTCCCTGTATGCTCCTGCAATTCATTGCCACTTGATTTTAAAACAGACACTACACCGACTCAATCAGTGACAGATTTGATGAGCTATACAAATCAGCTTCCTGTACGGCTGTGTGTGAAGTGCTCTAGTCTTTCTTGCCAAAGTGTAATGGGTCTACTTCCCTGGTATGTGCAGAGTTCCTAACCTGTCACTGACACCAGCATGGTGTGAGGCTTTCCGCTCTGGCGTCTGCATCAAGATCTGTATTTGGCTCATTTCAGTTTGTAGCCAGTTTTTACTTACAGCCACGGCGTACTCCTCAAGTCATAACTTCACACACCACCGCTTCATATCTGACTAAACCTCCATGATGAGGTCTCAAGAGAACAAAACCAGACCTCTAAAACAAGGCTGTGATTCGTAACTCTGATAACAAGCTCAAAAGGAAGAAATTGGAAAGTGGGAATTCATGAAGAACATGCACTGCCCTTCCACTGTTTGGCAAATGGTCAGTGAAGCTTTTCTGGGAAAAGATAATGCACCCATGCTCTAATATAGCAACACATTGTAGTGCATGTAAAGCCAAGAGTGGCGACACTCTGCAGAGCAATAGCCAAGCCTCTCATGTGAATGTCAGAATGTAAGTATGTCCTCACATCATGATGTATAGCATTCGCATGTCAGGCTTGGTATATAAATAGTGCAGCTGTCAGCCTGTGTTGACAAATGGCAGATAATGGAAGGCCATACACTTTGCAAAAAAGATTGTAAAGGATGTTATTTTAGTTGCCAAACATGAATCTAGGGCAAACACTGAGGTGGTAAATATGCAGAGGGCCTGAACTGTGTTTATAATACATATCCTGTCAAATGGCACTAAGGCTGCAGTGCTGTGTTATGCTCAATTCAAGGTCGTTGCTGATTACAAAGTGTTCATGTGTCAGTGTTATAAATGTTTTTAGGAAAACTTTGGCCTTTATTTATTTAATTTCCAATGCTGAAAAGCCACAGAACCGGTTCTTGTCAGCTGCAATTGATCATTGTCTTGCAGGATAAACTAGCGGCTCCGGTGAGGATTAACCTTTTGTCAGCATGGTGACTCCAGCTGAAGTGTAGTCTCGGAGTTGGCTTTTGGCTTGTATAATTAGCTCTCTGGACTCCTTGAGTTCCACTATGAGCAATCAGTGAACCACTGCAAGCTCCAGAGCTCTGGCTGAATCTTTATGCTCCATCCACTAAGCTATACCAATTTTAGCTTCACCCTTAAACAGAATCAGAGGGCTAGAAAGGGCTAGTGTATGACCGTCTATTTTTATTTTTTTTTTTGGACTATGCATCTGTAGCTCTGTGATAAAACCTATTCAGCCATATTCATACTTTAAACTTACTTTGTATCATCATCACAAGAATAATAATAATCTATATATAACGTTTTGTAAATTTATGCAACTGCTATCAAGATGACTTTACCATGGAACAAATATAGTGCCAGTGCCCCGTTTTTATAGTTAAACCAATGAACAAAATTCTGTATTTAAATGTTATTTTCTCATGTATTAAACCTTTATCATTTTAAAATAACAGCCACAAAAAACAAGAAAAAAAATCTGGTTAATACTTGTTTGTCTATGTCTATCTAGCTTTACACCTACTGCGCTGATGATGAAACTGGTATAGCTGTTTATAGATGACCTGCTGCAGCACATACATAGCAAATTCTGAGACATGCAGGTGGTATACTCAGTGTAGCTTTGGCATTAGTTACCGGAGCCCAAGGGCTAAAACAGATGCAACTCACCTCAGGTTACGCCTGTTCGATTACCAAGCTTCCAGAGCAGGGTGTGGTCATGCAGACACAAGTTCAATACCATGTAAACATTTAAGGTGCGAAAAAACACATCTCATTTGTCACCTGTTATCACATTGTTGCGGACTCCCTTTGAAACTTGCTTTTAGATACCCCAAGTATAACTCAGGAGGATGACACGTTCCTCGTTGCTGATGAGTAAAGTGCCAAATTAGTCATGGAGGTAAAGATATAATCGGGAGCAGAGTGAAGTAAATTGCTAGTGATTTAATTACTAATTAAATGTGGGTTATCACTTAATTACAGTAGGCTACAGCCAGAGCAACCTCGAGAGTGTTGCCAGGATCAGTGAATGGTGCAGCATCCTTGCTGTTCTGTAGGGAGCTCTCTGCTGTGGATACTGCTGACTCCTGCTAACTGGTGCTGGCTGCAGCGGCTGCCTTTCCATCTGTGGCATAGGGGGAGTAAATGGAGTGGAAGGAAGGTGGGCAGGAGCAGTAAAACTTGTAAGTGATGGTTGTGGTCTTATCTCTGTATCTGTGTGTCACCAGGCCCAGTGTTTGATGGGGGAAGCAGACAGGGATGTCACAGCCTCGGGGGCCCCAGTCACCACTATGACCACCAGCAGCAGCAGCAGCACCCTGATACCCTCCCGACTGACGAGCTCCAGTCAACCAGGACTCCCAGCTCCCGTCACCAATACATCCACCTCCCCCTCTCCATCCTCATCAGCAGCAGCCTCCTTCTTCATTAGGTAAGCACCTCCCCCGTCCTGTCAAATCACACCACGGTTGAGTCTGTCAAAACATATAGAGAGATTAGATTGAGCTGTTGTTGTAATAAATGAAGTGTTTAGTGTTTGTGTGAGCTTGTGTGTGTACACACCTGCATGCATTCAGGCTCCTGTGTGTGTAGGTGAAGATGAAAAGATCTGAAGAGGTGATATGCACAGACTCGCCTTCAAATGTCTGTCGAAGGTCGTCCTTCATGGTGTTAACTTCCATGAGGGGCACCTATTCCATGGAGATGTTGTTTTTGCCATGGTTGAATTATAGCATTGCCTTGGGATACGCACCATCATGGGACTAAATGAACCTTAAGTTACAGGCACCACTGCCCATGAATGGATAATAGAATTACATAATTCGATATGAAGAGGGGGTGTCTCACGAAGGGGCTCAGGTTAAAGACGAGTATTGTCCTGAGGTATTTCATGTTTATGTAATTTTTTCTTTGTTTTGCTTGTTCAACTTAAAACAGCTCTTCAGAGTTTGCAGTTTTGTAGGACTGTTATTTTGTATTGTATCTCAGGCTAAGGGAGGATGTTTCAGCACTGCTTGGCTCCGGTGTTGTTGTTGCCCGGGAGAATACTTCACCCTCTCCAGGCGGGTGGATGGCTGGTGCAATGTGCTATATTGTCATTGATAGATTCCTTGGCAGGCTGGTCAGTGCATACATTCCCTGCTTCTACTCTCCAAGGAGTGCTATGCCATAATGAATGTTGGCGAAAGAGAAGCTGGCTAAGAATGATGCATAGGACCATTGAAGCTCTACACCACAGGAGGTGAAGGGACTTGTGGAGTGTGACAGGAAGCCCATGGGGGATCTGTGGAGCTTAGCTTTTCTACAAGCACCCCAAATGGAGTTTGTCTTGCCAGTTTTCACAGGGTCAGAGTATATCAGTGGGACCATGAGGCTTCTCCTTTGGCTAAGGGGACGTTCCAGATGCTCCACTAAATGTGCAACTTCCTGTGCGTGCCTCTTCCTGTCACAAGAGCAGTAGTCCTGAACAACAGTGAGATGTGTGGTTAATGCCTGACACTGATTTATCAGTTCTCATGTTTTCTTTGGACCTGAGCTCAAAAAGAGTAGCATTAGAGAGCCGTGTCTAGCCAGCCAGTGTGGGCTAAGTGCAGGGAAAAAGAGGGAGGTGGACTTGTTTTTTCCCCTGTAGCAGGTCCTGGTGGGACAGAGGGGGTGTAGGTGAAAGTGCAGTAAAGAGTTCCACCTTTCATTTCATCCCAATGATTATTTGCTGCCAAGAATGTGGTGTTTTACTTGGCCAAGAGAAGTACAATGATGATGGGCCAGCCTTAAACAGCATCACATTCCGCAGATACAGTAAACGTGCTTCACTGTGCTTGATTTGAAGCACACACCCTTTTCCTGACCCTCTGCAGCTGTTGCCTGCAACAGGAATATCATCATCATCATCATCATCATCATCATCATCTTGTTGTTGTCTTTGTTTCATCTTTTTGTATATCACTGCTGATGGAGTTCTCAAAAGTCAAAACCAATTGAATCCTTCAACAGATTTTCTTGTTTTCTTGCTGCCCTGGGAGTGCTTGAATTAAAAAAAAAAGAAAGCAATGAAATGAGCGCCCTTCATGTTTTAGACTTGATTGAAAACTCATATCTGATTAGTATTCCTTTTTGTTCTCGAAAGATACAATTAGTGGGATGCATGTGTAAATCCTGAGAGCCCAGGATATAGGAGCAGAATAACCAAACAGCAGTTTCTACCCCAATGGAGTGGGGAAGGCTCCGACACTTGTCTGACATTCACCAACACCGTTCCACTCAGAGATGAAATTTTAATTAGAATGCAATTAGCTAGAGTCTAGCAGCTCTAGCTAGTCTGCTGCTGAGAGAGAAAAGAAGAGCGTGATGAACAAAAGCGAGCCATTCATTTTTCATTGCAAAAATAAGTCAACCGTTCAAATTGTCAAAAAAAGCAATTCATTTGTTTCATTTAAGATGGCGACTAAGTTGAAAAATCATTTTAGTAGAACTGTCGATTTGATAAATACAGAGACCAGGACGTCAGAGTCACATTTTTGACCATTTCTGTGCATTAATAAGTATTGTGTCCCCTCAGAATAATTGTTGACCCTGAATTACATAATCGTTACATCAAATTACTTAATTCCTTCAAAATAGGGTAAAAGCGTTAAGTTATAAGAACTGAGCATATGGAGTGTTTTGATTACTCAGTAGTAGAAGCACCTGTAGTGTTAGTGACAGGTTGACAGCTGTAGCGACAAATTACTGAATTCTGTTCCTCAGATTCTTAGTAATAAGTTAATGCATTCGTTTCAGTATATATACTTTGAATCTTGGCTGTTGTAAACCTTATACCTGCCAGGCTGTGTAGATAAATAAGAATGTGCTTTTACTCTCTGTGCTGTTGCTCATGGGAAAATATTTTCATAGAAGTCCAGCTATGAATATTGTCTTCTGACGTTTCTATTTTCAGAAACTAGAAAATGTCTTTGATCACACAAGGCATGCATCTTTCAAAGCATTTTGGAAATTCCAGTTATAAAATCATTCTTTTATCCTTCTTCCTGCCTCTGGTAATTGTGGAAACCTGAAACAAAGATCACCCCAGGGTCAGTAATGAGCAATTGCCAATTAGAGTGACTATACAGTCGCAGGGAGACAGGAAGAATCAAGGGTCAAACTCTGACCGGATGGTGTGTGTGTGTGTGTGTGTGTGTGTGTGCATATCATTGTATGTGTTACTTGGGGTGGGGGGTAATGGATTTAGAGCCATGTGTTCAGCTGACAGGCACGTTAAGCACTGATTGCCTTGTGACAGAGCATATGATTAGTGTATTGACACAGTGTTGTATAATGAAACCAGGCGGAGCTCACAGCAGGGGCTAGACGATGTGGCTAACTGCCTCCTTGCAGATCCTTCTACCCATCTTTCTGTTCCATTAACACCTGCTGATTGTGACAGTGTGTTTATTACCCACCGGACCCGTGGGATTTCTCAGTGTATACTGCAGAGGAGTTGACTGCTCAGTTTGCACTCTACTTTTCTCAGTCATTTATGCATAGCAGCATGAAACCGTTTCCATGGTCTATTGTTGGTCCCTTGTTTATGTTTGTTTGGCAGGGGGGCTAGTCCCACTGTTGTCACACTAACCATACTCAGTTAGTGATTATTTACTCACTCTAATGATACATGTGGGTAATGAATAGAAGAGTATAGAAGACCTTGTCAGTAGAGGATTCAGGGACATTGTACACTTCAGAGGTGGCACACAGGCTGGCGGGCGGGCTGTTAGGGGCAGGGCGGACAGCTGTTTGCTGGAATGCAGCCCTCGAGGAGTGTCAGGAGGAAGTGGTTTTATGGTCGTCCATCGCCGCCCTGCAGCTGGTGCCCAGGTGAGTGTTTGTGCAGTAATGACTGTGATTGTGCAGAAGGAATCCTCCTGTAATTGTGGCAGCAGGGCAATTTAGCCTCTGTTCTCCTGCACACACAAGACCTTGCCTTTGTGTCAGCAACACTCACTCTGCCCTTCATCCCCCAGGCTGCTCTGAGTAACCATAGAAACAAGTAATTAGCTTGTGGGAATAAAATGTGACTGATTTTTCTTTCAAAAGTGGAGATTGGAAATCAGGAAGTTGAAATAGCCCTCTCTGCTCCACTGGACTATAATTTAGTCACAGGGAGGGACAAGCATCTCTTCAATAATAAGTGTTGCAAAGTGGAAGCACTGCAGGATCACAAGTGCTTGTTCTAGTTCTAAGCAAAACATGTTGGATGACTTCCTGTTGGATAAAGTTCATTCTCCAATCAGTGTATAAATTGAAGTTTCCATGAAGAACTTGACCACTGAGTCCATTCTGTTCATTTGTAAAGAAGGCCGTAATGCTAGCGTGTGTTACTGGGAGAAATACAGTAGGTCTAACTTCTTTCACGGTAGGGGTGATACATACAGAGAGGATCGAAGCGAACAAAGCAGAACAGTGCTGTGTTTGGTTGGCTGTGCTGTGATTGACAACAGGGATCTCTGTCACTGACAAATAGGCAGGAGGGATTATGTAGAGCAGAGAGATCTGCTGAGCACAGTGGATCTGGCCCACATGGCAGGGTGACAAAGACACAGAGCAGGATTGTAGCTGCCTGGGATGAATGTGCTTGTAAATGTTTTCATTCAGAAAGTGTGCTCAGGCTGATGCTCCATTCTGACAGCATCAGAAGTAGGAGGTCTGTACCTGTGGAGAAGAATATTGGATTCACTACCATGGGAGTCAAGTAAGTTATGTTGTACACAGACAACATTGAGCTCACCTGGATGCGTGATACTCTTGTTGTGTGTGTTTGTGTTACGTGCTGCCAAATGTTTGTGTGTCAGTTTTTGATTGTCTGTTGAGCTGTGTTGTCTATTGTCTTTTCTCTCTTTCCTCTCTCTCTTTATCTTTCTTTCTGTGTCGCACTCTCTTTTCCGCTTTGTGGAATGTGCAGTTGGACTGTCTGCTCCCTGGAGGTGAGAGGGTAATGGTTTTGTTGTCGAGCCACAGCGAGATGGATTTCTCCACCACAGAGAGAGTGTGAGCAGAATGTATAGCATGGCAGAAAACATACTGCTGAAATGCTGGCTCCATTTTGAGGAAACAGCCACAGTGGAGCTGAAATGTTAATACTACCTCTGCCTCCAGAGCCTGACAAATGAGAATTGATTCATATCAATCTGTTGAATCTAAGCAACACATGCCCAGGGCAGCGAATGGCTCATCAGAAGTATTGAGTGGGTGGTAGCTAGGATGGTTGAGCTGCTCTGTGGTATTTGTCTTTGTTTACTTTTGGATAAAACACCAGCTGGCATTTTCCTGCCATAATCAGGATGATGGGACTAATGGCTGCCTCCATGCAGCGGCAGACACAGTGGCAGCACCAGCTGAGGCCATAAAGGGGCTGCAGCCTGTAGATAAACCCAGGTGTGAATCCATCCAAGGCCTGTCAGGCGCCGTCCAGGCTGCGGTATTGATGGAGATCCAGCCTGGCCTTGCAGCCTCAGGGATCTACAGCAGGTAGATACATTCCACTACCCTCATGCACCTTCTCATCCACCAACAGCAATATGTTGCCTCGCTCTGACTCATAATCCTCCAAGAGTCTCAGGTAAAAGACATCATTGTTTTCTGATGTAGAGATACAGATTTAATCTTTACTGTATCTAACATTGCCACGGAAAAGACCATGTTCAGCCAGCCTGGGTGACTCTTACATATTGCTTGCTGCACTGGAGCATATACTGAATATTGCATGAGAAATTCTTATTGGGATTCTGCGTGTTGCTCTTCACATAATCTGTGTTCAGAAGAATTTGCTTTGCAGCTGAAGTAGCGCTCTCGCTGTGGCGGATTCCCTTGGCTCTTTCCGGGTGTCTGTCTCTTCCCTTGGATATGATAATATGGTGTGATAGTGCTGTGCCCCTGTAGCACCAGGGTGACGGGCAGTATAGAATCTCTTATGCCTGTCATCACGAATGGCAAACAGCTCCAGTGATAGAGAAAAAAGAAAAGCAGAGGGTTTGTCACAGCCTCCGTGAGGGATAACCCTGTGCCCTTTCCCCCGTTCCCCCAAATAAATCCCTGAGTCAGGAAGTATGTCTGGCCCACTCACATAGCCTGCGGCGGGGGTGTGTGTGTGTGTGTGTGCGGGGGGGTGACAAAGAGCTGACGAGCTGACTCAAGCCTGTTCTCAGACCCTGGTTCCACGTGTACTAAGCCCTCTGGGGATAGGGGAAAGCACTGCCATCCACTCCTGACAGATTCCTTTCACAGGCAGAGAAATGAGAGGATGTGGAGCATAGACCTCTGTCCTGTAGAGTTGTCACCTAACATAGGGCTGCCTTTGTCTCTTGGTATGTTGGTAAGGATGATGGAAAAAGACCAGGTTGTGTGCAACTAGTTGAGTGTGGGCAGGAGAGGTCATGCCCTCAGCATCAATCCATTTCCAGCTCTGTTTGCCTGCCCACGTCAGGCATTCCCCAACTGGATAAAGACTCTGATAGTTGCCCACAGGGCTCCATGATCAGTGCATCAGTGTTTAGTTATCATGCTCGACTTTGCTCAGTTCTCTAACCCCAATCCTGTTGAATGGATATTATGCATCATGCCTGTGGGGGCTGATGGATGCCATCTAACCCTCTTTAATGTCCTTCAGTGAAAGGTGTCATGCAAATAGAGTCTATTATCTTTGTCATTACAGCCGCACTCACTTCTGCATTGTGGTTGAGACACAGTGTGAGAGTGTTGTGGAATAAGAGAGTGAATTGCAATAGCTGGTGGCAGCGAATATGCGTTGAGGAATTTTATGACCTAATGTGTGCAGATGCAGAAGAGAGCCTGTGGCCCCTGCTCCCATGAGCTGCCTTTATGTCTTACAATCCAGAGAAACAAAGATGGCTCCTGGTGGGGCTTGTCAGGCATCACTGCACCTCAGTGCTCACCCTCACCATGGCCTTCTATTCAACATGAATAACTAATAGCTGCCTAATCAGTAGTAGTAGGGTGATTTCCCCAAACGCTAGTGCTCAGAAACACACACATACAGCACCCGTATCCTTCTGTTTGTCAATGGGAAGGGCCCAGCTTTTACAGATGGAGCTCAGATTACCACTGAGGATAAGGCCATTGTCAGGACAGGTGGTTTAGTGTTTACCTCATCACCCACAGCCTCAACTGCTGAAATGTTTCACCATCATCACACTGCCTTCTTTCTATCTCCATCAAGAGGTAGCTTGGCTGGTGGGGGTTTGAAATTGTTCAGACAGCCAAATGGAAACTGTGGGGAAGTAAAACCAAGGAATTATGGGACTGATGAGACTTATGCATACATACTGGAAATTGTTGACAAAAGTTTATTATCTGCAAATCTATAAAATTAACCTTTGGCTTTTCTGTAGACTGGTGCAATAAGTACATAATCAGACACATTAAGACACAGGGGAAACATAATAGTGCATATTCCACATCATACTTGCACCACAATGTAATTCCTAGCAGAGAATTAGTAAAGATTAAGAGTTATTGTGAAGGATATTATGCCCTCCGGCCTTTTCTTGTCCAGTTAAACAGCTGAGTCAGTGCAAAACCACTGTATCAAGCTAAAAGTAGCAAGGAGGATTTAGCTCCTCTGTGTTTCTGTTGCCACTTTCTGCATGCACATCATCTTGAATGGAGAGGATTATTGCCTGTAATCGGTTCACGACCCAGCACGTGAGAGCCAGCTGCAGTGTGCTAAAAATCCATTATCCTCAAACGCTCTATGTGGCCCAGTGAGGGTTGCTGTGTGTGTTTCTGCGGTTGACTTTATGAGCGTGTGATACAGGATAAACTGCTTAACTTGGAATAATGCGGTTGTAGTCACTAACGTCTAAGTGGCTGTTCTCAGGGAAACATTTCTCCATGCAGTTATATTAGTGTTCCCTTTCTTATACATCTGTGATGTTTTTATTGATCCGCCTGATCCAAATGATCATTTCTTCCTTCCATCTAAAGACATGTAATGTAAGATTTGTACTCCCAGATCTGCTATCTTGGCCATCTCCCTGACAGTACATTTCACCTGTCTTGGCCCCCTTCTAGTTTTTGTTAGGTTGCCTATTGACTTGAATATAGATGAAAGATTAAGAAACACATGTTAGAACTCCCCTCCCCCTGCTTTCTGTCTCTCTGGACGGCCCACTGATTAATCACCCCCAAATGTTCTCACCAGCCTGCGGGCCTGTTTGTTGTGATAGCCTCTGTGTGGAGAAGTGCAAATAAATAATCGCTAGGTGTCTTACTCTGGCAGCAAGTGATTAATGAAGCAGAGAAGTGGAGCAGAAGTGTGCTGGCTTTCTTACCCCCTGTCTGTCTCTCCCACACTCATCATGCTCTTAAGTCATTCTCCATTCTGATATGGTGTTACGTATTAATCTAAGTGGACATTATATTTGATCAGGGAGGCATTCCGTGTTAATAATAATTCTCATTTGTCTCTTCTATATCAAATATCCTGCCTCCACTGTGTACTGAACTGATTTCTGAGACCGGAAATGTCACTCAGTCAGTGATGACTTGATGTGAGTGCCAAGAGTTCTTCTGTGCATGCCCTGAGTTGTACAGCCTTCCTGAGGTTTTCAAGGGAAGACGTGAGTGGGATGGTGGGTGAATCAGAGTTCAACATGTGTATTCTCTGCAGCCTTGGAGAACAGCATAGTAGAATACCTGGAGCAGTGTCTGAGGAGCAGAGTGAAAATGCACTGGAAGAGATGAAAGCAGCTGTTAATCTTTGTCAGCAGTGCCGGGGGTGGGGAGGCTGCAGAGCAGGGAAGAACATCTCTTCATTATCATCTGTCACCCATCAGCTGAAAAGTAAATTTTCTTCCACAACTTTTATTTTTGCTACCTGAACCAATTTGGATGTAACAGCTGAGCATTTTGCCCTCTCGCATGTGTAGTTCATTTGGTCCAGACCAAGGGCAAAAAAGAATGCATTGTAGCATTTTTCAGCCTTTTCGGTTCCTTTTCACACCGCACTGTTTGCTCTGGTACGAATCAGTTGCTGAGTTGGTGAAACAAACCAAAATACAGCAACGCAAGTCATGTGACAACATCCACATAATTCGTTGGCCAGATGTGTCTTTGAACGTATTTGGTAGACTGCTTTTCAACTGGTCAGAATTAACGTGCGGGAAAATTCCAGCAGAACTCCCGGAATTAAACAAAGAGAGGAAGAAAATCCAGCAGACAACATGCCGCTTTTGCAGGTCCCACTATGGAGAGACAACTGCGCAGGTTGAGCCGCTCGTTTGACTTGGTTGGTCCGCTTTTGGTGCACACCCGAGTGCGATTGCTGCATTCACACCAGCCCAAACGAACCTCACCAACTAAATGAGGCAGGTGTGAAAGCCTCCAAAGCTGCAGGTTTTCTGGAAGCCGCTTGTAAACAAGTAAGGTTCACTTGCTAGAGATTTTCCTTCGAGGACCTTTTGACTCTCGTTGCAGGTGTTTCCAATTCTTTCCTCTAGCGGCCCTAAATTGGGCCTTTTATCTCATTGACTGACAAATGGTTCCTGCAGAGCTAATGCACTGTGCTTTCTTCACCTCTCCATGGCCTAATGTTCAAGCAAGTGAATAGAATTATAGCCCCTGACATTTACTCTTAAAGTTACTTCTACTTATTTGCTTGTCTTAAGCCCCTAACTTGGCAAGAGAGCCCTGTGGCCTTTCAGCATAGGGACCGGGGGAATTGGTGGGTGTGTGACTGGGATGATGGGTGTAGGCTGTTTGAGGACGCGAGGCTTTATGGGCAGAGCATTAAACACAAAAAAAATGGATGTCAGTGATACCTCAAGAAGGGTTTGTCACACACTCCTGTGGAGTGTTACTGCACTAAAAATATTTCTTCCTCCATTATTAAGGGTTTAACGCTGGCACAGACACAGAGCACCTTCTTTGCACAGTCCTTTGGGAAATGAGAATCTTTTGGCGCGAGCCTTTTTTTCTTGATCTGATGTCCAAAAGCACAGAAGATGAAGATTAAAGAAGATTAAATCAGCTTAACATAGTTCCCTTGATATTTCACAATTAAATAAGAGTGAATGAATTAAGAAGTAGCTTTTACCTCTGTGTTGATAAAAGCCGGTGCTTAAATCTACTGTTACTTACAACATTGTAGCACCAAACCAGGCTTTCTTGAATATTGATGACTTTTGTCACTTTTTGGCGCCAACTGTTCCATTTATTCTTGGCCGACTGGGGATTCCCATCTTTGGGAATAAAGCAATTCCAAGCTGGCTGTGGCATAGCCCCAGCGATCATTTTTTCCTGTTTCTTTCTCAGGCAGAAAATGATTTACCTCCTCATGGACAGCGCATCACTGGCACAGAGCCAGGCCCGCTGATCGAAGAGAGGACTTGGCTGTACACCCTGCTTCTCCCTCTCCCACTGCCTCTTTTCCTCTTTCCTCTTACTGACTGTATTTGGAAATAATTTCTCCTATTCCATCTCAGTGATCTCTGATTTTTTTTTTTCACTATCATCCTTACCCCTTCACTGCTTTCTTCTCTGTTCGTCACTTGCACTCCCTTTCCTTCTTCCCTTGTGTTTCAAATGATCTCCTGTTCTTCAAGCTATTCTGCCCATATCCCCCGTTTTCCACCTCAGTCCTCAGACCATTTCAAAGGAGTTCTGAGGAGACCGTGACTGAACAGGTTTACAAAGGATTTTATTTACGCAAAGCTGCATGTTTCTCACTTGCTCTGACAGAAGAGCTCTTTGAATCTCTGACACAAATTTGACAAGTCAGTTGCAAAAGACGACATCCGTTTTTGTGGGTAGTATTTTCTTTTCTATGACAGCACATTGTATTCACAGATGTTACATGAATGCATTTGGCCTTACCTAATTGGCTGGGGATCGTTGCAGTGAAGATGTGTGTGCAGCCTTGGGCTGTCAGCAGTCAGCACAGAAATGATGCCCCATTTGGTATTCTGTGTCCAAGGCCAGGCACTGCAGGAACAAAAAGCTTGTTGAACACCTTGCTGGAACAAAGAGATTTTCTTAAAGGCCTTCTTTCAATGTATTTGGAACGTGCCAGGCAGGATGTTGCTCAGCTAACTGGACATCACACTCATTTCAGTCTGGTTTAGCTGGGATCCATTTATCTATTTCTGAGGCTTTATAGGAAGAGTATAAATCCTAGCCTGGAGGTGTTTGGCCACTTCCTGTAAACTGCTGTTGTGTAAACCGACACAGGAGAGAGGAGCTCTACCTTCAGACTACCATTAAAACAGCCAAGCGGGAGGAAACAGGCTTACAGTCAGTTGAAAGCTTCTGAGCTTTGGATTGATAAGATTCAACTGACAGTCAGATAAGCCTGTTGGTTCTCTCTTCCATTTTAATTTATCTTGGGCTGCTGAAGGCGAGAGGAAAAACATTTTTCAATATGACTGGAAAGATCTAAGTTTTGGTAGATGGTAATCTGAATCTGAATGATAAGATAGCCACACTGCATGAAGGGGAATGCCTATTTCTGTATCTCCAGGTGTGAGCTTTTTTTTAGCAGCTTCTGTGAAGTAAAATTCCACATTTTTGCTACAATTAACATTTGTTGAACCACATTCATAGATTAATGATGTTGCAGCCTCAGGCTTTAGTTGTTTTGAGTGACTTAGGATAAGGGAGAGGAAGTAAGAAAAACTAAATTAATGTTTATACCAGTGGTCCCTTGATTGCAGGGGGACTTTAGAAAGGAGACAGGCTCATTACCAGACTAAACCTCAGCGCCACACAGGAGGCTTGGATCAGCTTTGTCATACATTCAGCCTGTTCCTCTGTTATTGTCCCCATGTGCATAATGCTGTGTCTCAGATAACCCAAATCTGCATATTTCTTTAGTTATTTTAAGAGCCCACCCTATGTGACCCCTCAGCTTTTAGTGCTGGGGTAATGCATATATTTATATATGAATGGCCATACATCTAGAGGATGCTGACACTCACAGCAAACCGTCTTTGACCCATTTAGATACAGCTACAATGGTTGATTGTGAAAAAGCATTTTATGGTGTGGAAGCATTTGTCTCATACTTAATGATTTGCATCCTGACCTCGCTAGCAAATCTGGGTGGGCCTTCTTGCTGCCAGGGCTGATTGGCAGAGTATGACATCATCTCCCCTTGTCTGTGCACCATATGAATTTGTGTGTGTTCACTGGCTGATGTCATGGTTTCTTAATCACCACTGAAGCTAAGCCGCTGCTGGTTCAGGCTGCGGGTGACCCTGGACTACGGCCATCGAAGCCAACACAGACATGCAGATTTGTTTTAATCGAACCCAGATTTGGCAAAGAGCAAACCAGCAATATCTCACTTCACTGTGGAGGCTGAGCATTAGTCTGGCACTCTTGATTTAACCGAAGTAAGTCTGTATTTGTCTAACAGTTGAGCTCAGTTGGTAGATTTATGCTATCCCCCCACACCTTTGGGGCAGAGGGCTGTTTGATCGTGTCAAGGGCAGCTCATCAATAAGACAGTGTGCACTGATTTTAGCTGTGAGGAGGTTTCCTATTGATTATCTTATGACTCAAAAATATAGCACCTCACCTGATAGACCTGCACAAATCCAGCCCAATCAATCATGACCATCTGCTGATATGGCATTTTGGGCTTGGCAATTTCTCCAGCACACAACAATAAGGTTTCATGCACCTATCTCCACTCTAAAAATCTCACAAATACCTTTACTACTGAGTCCAGGATAAATTGTGAATGTCTTCAGCCGAGAGCGAACCTGACTCATTGTGCGGTAGTCATTATCATTGCATGGTTTTGAGGCTGGCTGGAGCCCAGTATTCCCATCTCCATTCAGGAAGAACTATGCTGGTCTGCTAATCAGCAGCAGTGTGAGGCAGACTCACTATGGGGGGGATAAAGCAGTCTGATATCAGACCCACTGATCTGATCGCTGCATGAATGGCCACAGTAGCCTTATCTTGTCTGCGGAGGGCAAAAAGGAGAATCACAGAAAGGAAATGTCAAGGATAGTAAATGTGGCCAACATGGTAATTAGCCACAGAAAGGGGCTACCTAAAGAGCTGTATAGCTGGCCGGAGAACAGAGACACATTTGCACAAACAAGATAATGGGTGCGCCAGCTAATGATTCTTTGGGGCAGAGGAATTTCTCTTGTTAATTTGACAAATCTTGAAAGAAGGGCTGGAACGATTAGTGACAGCAGGCCAAAGTGAAGATTTGAAAGCAGCAGGGAAACACAGCTTCTCCACTCTCTCTGTTCTCCAGTCATTGACCTCCTCTCCTCCTCCCTCACGGTCACTCCCTCTATAGGTAAGGCTGAAATCTAGATGTCCTTTGTTGAACAAAGGCACCAGGAGACCTTTTATTTCTAACGATCCTTGATTTTCCATCTGTCTTGCTTTGGCTCATTTATATATATTACAATCATTATCTGTCCCTAAGGTCTGTTCATAAGGAGACAGTGATGGAGCTGAAAGGCTATCAGGACAGTTCCAACTGTGGCTGTTCCATATTATTCCGTCATTTTGATATATAACACTTGAAACCACACTGAGGGTAGCAGCAATGAGCATGAGAATAATGACTTGCACTGTCAGGGTGACCAATGTCCACATTAGTATTGTCTTCTACTCTTTGACTGTTGCCAATCATGATTTAACGGGATTCAGTGGAAAAGTAGCACGTGGAAAAGCTTCAGGAGATGGTTCTTGCTCTTTAAAATAAGCCCACCTCAGGCAAATTAATTTGGACACACTGCAGAAAAACACAAGTAAGCGTGCTGTGGCAAGGAGGAAGGTAAAGGTTATGTGATATATCAAACTGCTTCATTACTATATTGTGCTTTCCAAATAGGTAGGCAGTGGTGGGTTTTATTTTTCAGGTTATTTTGCCTCCAAATTTAATCCAGCAGAGTTCATATAAGGGGCACTGTGTCAGAGGGAGCGAGGCAGAGAGAGCTTGGTGTGTGTTTGTGCTGAATGTACTTTCATCTGGCACGTCTCACACCCACTCTGTCTGCCGATATGTAGTAGGCACTCTGCAGCCATAGCAGCAGCCTTTCAAACAAGACTGGCTGGTCGGTGGCTGAGAGGGCTTACTGGTAAATTGGCAGCCCAGGGAATACAGGGTACTCTCACCACGGCGCTCGCCCACTCACATGCTTTCATTCCCCTTTTTACCCTTGACCATTGACTGGCTACACTCTTTCCCACTAGCCAGCATAAATCTGCCTTTCTAAGATGTCATCTGTTTATTGTCTGTCCTCTCCCTCTCTCTCCCTTGCTCTGTCCTCTCTCAGCTTTCCAATTGAGTCAGAGCATCACTC
This sequence comes from Coreoperca whiteheadi, assembly GCA_011952105.1. Classification (NCBI taxonomy): domain Eukaryota; kingdom Metazoa; phylum Chordata; class Actinopteri; order Centrarchiformes; family Sinipercidae; genus Coreoperca; species Coreoperca whiteheadi. The sequence goes on along the minus strand of CM022480.1, from coordinate 15,997,584 downwards.
ATTCAGGCAATCCATCCTTCTGCTCTTAAGTATATCCTTCCTTATCTGTGTGTCACTCCTTATTGATTAATAACACTCTTATTCATATGGCTAATTACATCCTTCAACAAAGGCAAAAAATAAAAATGTGCACAAGTGTACACTCACATACACACATACACACTCATGCTCATGCATGCATGCACTGTAGGCATACTAACAAAATCTGTTTGAAGTGTGGGACCCTAAAAGAAGAGAAGGCTCCTGTATGCATTAAGTATTCATGTGACGTGTGGTGGGGTGCATAGGGCTACGTGTGTGTGTATGTGTGCGTGTGTGTGTGTGTACTGGGGTTAGTTTCAGACAGAGTGTGTGTGTGTGTGGGTAGAGAGAGAAAGAGAGTACTCGCAAATTGCGCCGCGAGCAGCCAGCAATCGAGCGCTGACACCTCGTCTGGCAGTCGGAGGGAAAAGGGGCTGGGCTGAGGAAAGAAAGGGAGAGGAGGGAGGCAGGGGGAGAGGAGGGAGTGTGTGTGTGTGTGTTAGAGAGAGAGAGACACGGCAGGAAAGCTGCCAGCATTTCTCCGATAGCAGGAGAAGGACAGAGAGGCGGAACAGGAGTAGAAATTCTCCTCATTCTCAGCCACCCAAGGAAATCTTCCAGCCCAGACAGGCGTGCTGATTTTCTCCCCCTCCTTCTGCATGTAAGCAGCAGAGACTCTGGGAAGGGCCTGGGCATCAGGACTTGCAGCCACTCACAGCAGACACACCACAGCGGATTAACTGAATGAGGGACAAACATGCAGCCTGTGGGATGAATGCAGAATTGGATGTGAAAGAGAGTGGAAACCTGTATTGGAGAGCAAGCTGTTGCTGGGTTTTTGCATCTCTGAACTGACGCTGAACTTTTTCTGGTGAAGAAGCATGGAAAGAGTTAGAGGTGCTTTAGTGGCGTATGAACAGAGGAAGTGCTCCTTCTCATCCTGACCTGCTCCTTGCCTCCTTTTAAGAAGCTCTATGGACTACCTGCACCCCTCACTGTGAACCTACTGCTTTTTCTGCAGGGTAGTAGTCATCCTATCTGCCCACCTGCACCCTGCCCCACCTGGCGCTTGTTCCATTTAGTTACTATGATGCCCACGCCTCCTCCTCCTGGTTCTCCCTCTGCCCACCCAGCTTCTTACAAACCTCTGTGAAATCAAGTGGAACCTTGATGATTGCGATCGGAGCAAAGAGGACTCCTGTGCTCCAACTAGCGAGCAGCCCCGCCTCGCTCTGTTCTCGGTGACTGTGCCAGCGTATCAAATGGGCAAGTAATGGAGAACAGTGACAACACAGACATGGACCGCAAAGTTGAACTCTATCAGTTGTCTGTTTTTTGACTATAAGCATAAACTAGATAATGGATTGGAAAGAGCTGTAAGTACACTATACCTGTATTTTCTTAATGGTGCATGTTGAAACAAACCTTTGGTTCAGTTTGTATAGCACTCAACAGAGCATATATAGTATGTGAATATTTTATACTAACTTAAAACTGACTCTGTCAGAGCTTCTGCTTTGCTAGCCCCACAGTTTCTCCTTTGAGCATTTAGACCAAGTTGTGTAGGGAAACGGCTTCATTAGCATGGAGATTGGGAGCGAACAGGTGGACAAGCTGTTGTGGGCGAAGAAATCTGAGCTTCTCCTCACTGCCTATTTTCCATTGACTGATCATATATTTGTGTAAGGCAGAGAGAGAGGAAGAGAGAGAGAGAGAAAGTGACAAGCAATTAATTTCCCTGTGTATTTGTGGTTGTGGTGGAAAAAAACAGCAATATCATCCTTTTTTCTCACCTTCCATTGAAGAAGGTCTATGCACCGATCGTCATTGAGCAGCATGAATTAAACCTCAAGGTTACAAGCTCAGCTTTATGTTGGGAGCACTCTTCACTGGTCAAGGCAATTATAAATCTGTCTAGTGCCTTTTTTTCCTTCATGGTGTCTTATGGTGACTCCTGACGCTTGATTTGTCTCTTTGCTGAAAGAGTAAAGAGACAGAGAGACAGGGTACATTTATCTTGAATTAATGTGCGGATACCTCTCATAAATGTGCAAACACACTCACAAGCCCGTACACACACACACACACACACACTTAGTCGCACACAGCCACGTGTACTCTGGTGTAGTTTCCCCTTTCTTTCTCTACATCTCACATTCATCTGTTCCATCTCATTTTTCTCAGTCACACGAGCCGTCTCGCATGCTATCACACATAGGCAGCTCCCTGGGGAGAGCCTTCCCCTGTAGCCTACTTGGATGCAATAATTATTCCATCAGCCGGCAGTGTGTTCTCTGATTGTGCTCTTGGGCTGTCGCTGTAGGGGGCGTACAGTGGAGAGGGGAGTGTTGAGGAGAGGAGGGGGCCGGTTGTCACTCCAGGACGCAGGAAGAGGGAAGGGGAGGGGTTGTCTTTTTGGCAGTAGCCCACCCAGTCCTGTCCGGAGGAGCCCAGAGCTGGACTAATGAGCTCAGGCTGGCCTATTAGGAAACTGCTGCTCACCAGGACACACATGGATCTGCTCTTTTTTGCTCTTGCTCTCTCCCTCTTTTTTTGTATTTTCATATGCCCCGCTTCTTTTACTTCTCCAAAAATCCCATGCTCTGCAGATTTCTCATCTTTTAATCTCTTACTCCAATTTTCTCTCGTTCTCCGTGCCACTCTTTCCTTCGTGTTGACAACCGCCTCTTTGTCTTCCCTGCTTTTCTCTGAAATCCGACTACTTGAGTGAAAACCTTTTGAGTGCATTTGAATTTCCTTGGAGTATTACTTTCCTCACTGACCTTGAATTTCCAGCTGAGGTACGGTGTTAGCTGATCCAGGGCGATGACATACCTGGAACCACTCTAAGTCTGGCCAGATTCCCTGCAGGCTGTACAGAAATATTGGTGCTCTCCTTTGAGTTGCAGGAGTTTAGACAGAAAGGAGTGCATGTGTCTGACTCACTTGGCCCTGTGATCAATCTATGTCTCCTCAGCACTGACTCTGGAAGACAATAAGCCATAAGGACAGTGGATTTTAATTAGAAGACTGTTGGAAGTTGGATTCAGTTACAGCAGAGGGTTCTGTACCAGGTACCAGGCCAGCAGAACCGCTTAGGCAGACTTTTATCTATCTAGATACTTAATAGAGGGGAGAGTTGGGTTTACCTATCTGCCTCTCATCTGCTGGTGTTGGCAAGCTTGTTTAATGTAAATTATCAAAACATATATTACACACTCCAGCTTTGACTTAAATGATGGGTGAACATACTCTGTTATAATTGCTTAGCTTAAGTAACAGAGATAGACATGACTATATCACAGAGGGCAGTGTTTCAGCAGTCCTCGTCTGTCATGTCTAACAGTTGTTTTGTGTTTGATCAAGATAAATGCATGCATTTACTGTGCCTTCCTGCTATGACGGGCTATATTTGGTCCCTGACAGTCGAGGAGCCTTTCCTGGTAATCATTCATCTTATGGATTTGCAGTTTCTGTAGTAAAACTCAAGGTATAAGAGAACTCTACCTGCTCTAGTTGAAGTGGAGGGCTGATGAATTACTTTTCATGGAGCTGCGAGTTGGAAGAAAAGCAGTTTTATAGTGAGGGATGGTCTGCAGAGCAGAGTGTAGCTCTCCTACTGACTTTTTTACTTTGGGGAAACAAAAATGAGCTTTTTGACCTTTGTGTTACAGTCTCACCATGGGATTTCTTAAGGCTTTGTAGCACACCCTTAAAAAATGTCAAGATAGACATTTAAAATCAATAATCTCTTGGTTAGGAGAAAACATCACGTGAGCAAAATAATGATTTGCTTATGTACAAACTTAATGGTGGTTTTGTAAGTTTAGCTTCAACCTCACTTATTTTCCCTTTCCAGGGCAGCTCAGAAGCTTAACCTGTCCTCCAAGCGGAAGAAGCACCAGCCCTCACTGCTCCACACACAGGAGCCCTCCATTTACTCCACCAACTTCAGCGGCATCCTGCAGGTCTCGCCCCCCCCTGCCCCGCCATGCCTGCTCCGAGCCGTGTCCAAAGTGAAAGAGAACCCAGGGATGGGAAAGGTGAGAACAGACCTGTATCAGTATACACAAAATACTCAATACTCATAAAGCACAGATAATGCACAACAGGTTCTGCTCATGTAATCCCCCATAACCCTCACCCCAAACACCCCTACACAACTACACACACAGATATACAGAGAATGCAGTGTGGCGACACACTGGTCCACAGGCAGCGTGCAGTCTGGTCCAGTCCATGCAGATGTAGTCAGATAAGCCTCCTGGAATGTCATGAATTCATTCACTTTGTGAGACCAGCATTCCTCTGTCTGAATACAGAAAGACAGTAAAAACTATAATTCACAAATCTGCGGTTACGTTAACAGCAGGATGTCTAATTCCATTTTAGGTGCAGTGTGCAATGATGAAAGTAAGCAATAGGACGGTCATTAAACAAAGCTGTACAAACACATCGCTCTTCCTTTGTGGTTTATTGGGTATTGTTTGTCTGAGCTGGCGTCCTGTATTTATAAAGCAGAAGAAGTCCCCTAACAAGATTACATCCCACCTGGATAGGAAGTGCTCGCTTCTGTTGCCAGGTATCCAGACGGTTGAGATTTTGCCACATATCGTAAATCTCCCATTGATACACGGACTTCATTAAAAAAAAACCTGTGTTATTAACAAGCCTCCTCAAGCCCCTACCTGAGGTATACTGTATACTGTGTAGCTAACGGGGCTGGTGATTTTAAAGGGGAAATCAAGATTTATGATATTCTTCTAAGCCTATCAGCTCAGATTTTCAGGTTTTCTTATTGTAAAGCAAAAATATGTGAATGTTCTTTCTTTGTTTCTTTGTCTCTATCTCTCACTTGTGGAAACACAATAGTTGCAACACCTTCAGTGGCCTACACAGTTTTGACATTGCCTGCGTCTGTTTCATATTAATTCAACCTAAGATTTGGGTGAATGTCTGTTTCCATCAACCGTATGTGGGTCACTTCCACTTCTCCACTTTTGACCTAGACACAGTTCTTTCAGGCAGTTGAGTGGATGGAGGAGTGCCAAGTCACACTAATGGGTTTTGTGGGGAATCAAGGGACAGAGAAACAGGGGCCATTAGCAGGGAGTCTGAGGTGTGAAAATACTGTAGCCAATCCTCTGTAGCCTCCAGTATCTGATCTCTGCCAACATAAATAAAACTGAGACATTACCTCGCCTGGTAGCCTCTGTCTGATAGACAGAGACTCAGCAGTCATATGTGGAAGCCCAGTTTAAATGTCATAGCAAATGTAATTTACTCAACATATGCACACGTCAGTCACGATAACAGCCCCCTGTGGAGTATAAAGAGAGTTTGCACTTGGCCTGTGGAATCCAAGATGAATTCACTCACTGAAAGAATTGGATTTCCAGTGACATTGTTTCAGAGTCCTGGGGCCTGGATCTGTAGCAATATTTATATGCTAGTGAGGGTAAGAATGGGCCTTTTGTGAGGGTGGCAGGTGGAGAGTCCCAGGCTGAGTGAAAGTTTTTCCTCAAAAAGGGAAGGGAGGTAGCTATATTTTAAGGTTTTTATTTAAATGCCTGAGAGGCATCATGGGTATTTTCTCAAGTTAAGTATAATGCTAGGCGTAACACTAAACACTCAGGGAGTTGAGAGGGACTCCAAAGGCTGCTATACATATCCCAAGAGCCGTTTATGTCTCCTGCCAGGCACAGATATATTTCCGCAGTGCCTTTGGAGATAAGGTAGAGGTGTATTTTTGACCATCAGATTGCGAGGCAATATACAGTAGAGTTGTCAGAATTGCAAAAGAAGGTGATTGTAAATCGGGTGTCATATAGCAAGCACCACTACATGCACACAAACCACACACAGTACATCTGTGCAACATGGTAAAGGCTAGAAATGGTAAAGTTGCTTTGCCATTGTTTGTAAGAGGTGCCACTATACGTAACTGGCAGAATGATGTCAATCCTGTAACCACATCAGTAACATTAGACACGAACAGGCTTGTCAGAGCAGTGCCAAATCAATATCTTTAGACATAAGCCTTCATCCTATTTAACGTATGATGCAGGCATTATGAACTGTACCTTGACCTGTGGAATTTGTTAAGGAAGGGTATGCAATTCTGTAAAATTCCAATACCATGACAAATACCATGATATAGAGTGAACAACGACACAGCAAGTAATGTAACTAACGTTAGGTAGATTGTGGGTTAGCAAACTGTCCATACAACTTGTGGGTTAGCAAACCGTCCATACAGTTTTTGCTGTATGGACGGGGACGAGGCACTTCCTAGAGCCAGCGCACCAGCTCCAGACAGACGATTCTCACAACTCTCCTGCCACTATAGCTAACATCACAACAACAGCATATCTTGGCAAACTAGTCATTTAACATTACCTGAGGCAATGGTTGAAATAGTGTTGTGTGGAATCGGTCCAAGCTACTTTGTTTATTTCCCATTCACAGAGCAAGGGCTGGAATGGCATACCCCACCTTTAAGACTGTGAGCTCACTTTATGATTGTCAAGCCCCAGAATGCAATAGGTTTTGAGCTTCTTCACGTGCAGCTGCCATTTTCCAGGCAACAGAGGCGAGAGAGAGGAAGAGTGAGTAGGTAGGATAAGGAGGGGGCCATATGCTCCTGCACTCCCATGCTGGTGAGCTGCTCCTGGTCCAGAAAAACAACCCCGCTAGAGGGATAATCCCCCAGCATGGTGCTTCACACACATTAATTTCCACCATTTTCTGCTATGACTTTCAATACGCACCTTGCTGCCTTTCAATAGGCAATGTGTTGACCCATCGGATTCGCCTGTCAATGTGAGACAGAGTGTTTCTATGGCAGCCTTCAATGTCCATCAACTCTGAAAAAGTAAATGTTATATTAATGCACACCGCTGAGCCATGCTCTTAGTTTCGATCTAACCTATATTCAGAATGCCTACCATACATTTCTTCTCTTTCCCCTGTTAGTGCACCATAAGTAAAATATTTTAAGCTTAGCGTGTAATTTTTGCCTTCACTGTGCTGAACCTGAAAAATGCATTCTTATGTCCCTTTGCTGAGTCTGCCCATTTTTCATGTTTTATACTTTCTCACTTTCTAATCCACCCTTTTGGGTTTTTTTTCTCTTTGCTTATCTGCCTTACTCTATGGTTTAGGTAAAAGTGATGATGCGTATCTGTCCATCTCTGGAGGCTGCAGACTCCTCAGAGTCTCAGTCCTTCTTGAAAGTGGACAGCAGAAAGAAGCAGATGACCCTCTATGACCCTGCGTCCAGCCCACACTCCAGTTCAGGACACAGGAGATCTGCCACTGTGGCCGTCCCAAAGATATTCGCTTTTGATGCTGTTTTTACCCAGGATGCCTCACAAGTAAGGGACAGCAGGGGAAACGTACTATGTATGTTTGTGTGTGTATGTATGTGGGTTTTTTTTTTTTTTTTAAGGTGTCGTGTGGGAATTCAGCCTCTCAAGGGCAAAAGGATGTCTTTATGCTGGCAGGGTGTGGCCAGGGGCTTAGAGAAAAAATGCCTGTCTTGGGTCAAGGGGCATTCTTACCAGTGTGCGCCTAACAGCTGGGGCTTTTAAGTCCTGTGGGGAATGATTTGACTCTACTCCAGTTATATCTAACCTCTCCTTTCATAGAACAGCTATATCTAACCTCAGACCTCTGCAGCCCACAGCAGGCATACCCACTGAGATCAAAGACAAAGGTCATATACATGTTTGCTATATGGCGACTTGGGAGCAGACCAGTTTTGCTCTCTCCACAGCTTAATGGAATGATTGTATCTATGTACCTCACTGCAAAATTTCCTAAAAAGTATTTGATGCATTTCCCTATAGTGCAGTAAACTCTAAATAGCTACAAGAGCAGAGGACATTGTCATCACTGGTGTAGGATGGCGTTTCCATAGCGGTGAGACCCTCAGATCCTCTATCATACCACCTACTTTGAGCAAGTATTTTCCTAAGTAAGCTGCTGATAGCTAAAGCCTAAATGCTGCTGCTGCTGCAGAGCTGAGTCCAAGCTGCTAGATTGTGCCGCTGGGACAGCACTGCTGGTGGCTAACAGTAACAGCAAGCTGTTCTGCTGTTAGAGGCCTTGTTTGCTGTGTGATGTATGGGAAGGGGCCTCTGCTGCAGAAGCCTTGCCCCAGAGGACCCATGCTGAAACAGATTGCAAACACACGTTGCAGCACACACACACAAACACACAAACACACACACACACACACACACACACACACTCCTGAGTGAAGAAAAATACTGAAAAAAAATACTGAAACCATTAATGTGATTTGGTGTACAAATGCCAAATACATGTTTAGTTTATAGGATAGATTTTGGATTCATTGTTCTCAGTATGCCTGTTTATTGACAGTATTTCTTGTATGACAGGCTGAATTGTAAATTGACTGTGAGGGGGGTGTTTCTGTGTGTTTTTCACAGGCTGAGGTGTGCTCAGGGACAGTAGCTGAGGTCATCCAGTCTGTGGTGAATGGTGCAGACGGCTGCATCTTCTGCTTCGGCCAAGTCAAGCTCGGTAAGCTCCTCCACTGGCAAGAGATTAGACAAGAGCCTTTGTTAGCCAAAGAAACTCACATTGCTCTTTGTTAGCTACACTTGAAGTCCACAATTGGCTTAGCGGTGCACTGGGGTGAGTCAAGGAATGGGAGATTGGAGGAAAGGAATGGTAGTGAGTCTGGGGTGGGGGGTAAGGGGTAAAGTGCTGCATCCAAGCTTCAGAGCTCAGTCTGTAATTAAAATCTTAGTAATTGGCCTGGCCAGTGCTCTTAGGCAGAAGGGCTTGCTCTCCTCATGCTGCTGTTTCCACTACACTCTTAGAAATAAGGTTTCAAAAGGCTTCATCCTGAAGGGCTAAGGTTACACCCAGAAGTACCTATAGCTGTTTCATGTTCCAAAATACAAATGTTACTTTTTGTTAGTGTTTGTAATGTATCTGTTCAGAACATGGTGGTTTATGTGGTTTATGCTGGTATTGTCATTGTTGTGCTGGTTTATAGTTTTAACCATTAGTGAGGTGGCTGTTACATTTCTTGACCTGAGCTGTATTTTGCCATTGTGTATTACATTTGTTGAATGTTGTTAAATGGTTGACCTTGTAGAGAGCTGCTTTATGTCTCTCATTCTACACCACCTTTCACAATATGACTAATTACACTTACCCACAGGGAATTACAAAAAAATCCTTGCCTCGGATACTTCTACTCGATATTTCTAATAAAGACCTATTAAGTTAAATAAAAGTTCCAGTCACTATTTTAGGCAATAAAGTATGCATTTCATCTAGATGAAACCCTTGGACTACAAAAGAGTTCTTAGTATGGTTTTTGTTAGCAGCCTTAGAAGGTGAAAAGGTTGCCCGCAGAGAGGGTTCTGGGTGGAATCATTACACCATAGAATGGTTATCTGTAGAACCTTCTAGGTAGAACCCACTGAAAGGGTTCCAGGTGGAACTGTTATAAATGGTTTTACCAGAAACCAAAAAGCATTCTCTTATGGGGACAAGCCAAAGAACCCTATGTGGTTGTAGTTAGCACCTTTATTTCTCAGAGTGTACCTATAATTATCCACAGAATTACTGCTTCTGGAATGGGTCCTTGGATTAGCGCTTTTTTATTTGGCATGTACTGGATATTACCTCCAAAGCACCATATCAGCCTTTTGTTTTTTCATCAGCAGTTGTTAAACACAACACATGTCTATTCCTTTGTCAACTTCCTTTCCATTTGAGACAGCTTAAAGAAGGAAGCAATTTTAGTTTGAAAATGTATTGAGTGTAGCTGGTTTCCAGACACAAGGCAATATTTCAATTTCCACCCCCCCTTTCTCTTTCACACATCCCCAGGCAAGACATACACCATGATTGGCAAAGACAGCTCCACTCAGAGCCTAGGCATTGTGCCCTGTGCCATTTCTTGGCTCTTCAAGCTCATCAATGAGCGCAAGGAGAAGACAGGCACTCGCTTCTCTGTCCGAGTGTCTGCGGTGGAAATCTTTGGTAAAGATGAGGAGCTGAAAGACTTGCTGTCTGAGGTGTCAACAGGCAGCATGCAGGAGGGCCAGTCCCCAGGCATCCACCTGAGAGAGGATCCCATCTGTGGAACTCAGGTGAGAAGCATTCCACCTCTCCACTCTTTCTTTGTTCGCAGATCCTTTCATTCTCTCTGTGGGTTATAAAGTATTAGTCTGCCTGAGTATTGATCTCTTTCTGTCTATGATCTCGCTCTTCCTCTCCCATACATGTTTGACTATTTCTTGTGAGTGCATGGGTGTGACTGTGTGTGCATGTGTGTTTTTATCTCCCAGGAAATCCTAGTCAGTCTCGCTCTATCCCATCTGCCTCTGAAATCCTTGCTTTATATTTCCACTAAACCCATCTGTGGTATTGATGACTTTCTTCTTACCTTTGTATTGACTCTCCTGTCAGCATCCATCAGCATCTATTACCTGTGTGTTAGTGCAGGCCCTCTATAGCACAATAGTGCTGTTATTGGGGGATGGTGGAAGACTGTAGGTTCGAAAGCACTCACAGGTGCTCCTGTCAGATGTTGTTTTTTGGGGATCTGTACGGACTCTGACTTCAAAGGCTGTGCATTTCTGTGTTAATTCTTTTTGCTCTTCCACTCTGCCACATGTGGGCTCCCTTCTTGATGCCCCCCTCCTTCTCTCTTTTCTACCTCCTGCTTTCCCCTCCTCTCTTTCTGCATCCCAGCACCACCATCATCACATCCATGGTGAGGGAAGTGCCCCTGCCTCCTGCTCCACCATTACCTTTCCTAATCCTCCTCCCTCTGTGTGCATATCTGCTGTTTTAAGTGCCCCAGAGACCCAATCAAATGGGCAAGAAATGTGTGCTGGCGTCCAATTAACCGACTCCCCTCTCTCTTTCCTCTCTTCCCCGGTATCCTTTTCACATCTGTCCTCTTTCTCAAGCCCTATGTGGTCTCTTTTGTGCACCCTAACCCTATTCTCTGTCTCCGCCTACCCCCGCAGCTCCAGAATCAGAGTGAACTACGTGCCCCGACGGCTGATAAAGCCGCCTTCTTCCTGGATGCAGCCATCGCCGCACGCAGCACCAGTAGACCCAATGCAGATGAAGAAGAGCGACGCAACTCCCACATGCTGTTCACACTGCACATTTACCAGTACCGCATGGAGAAGAGCGGCAAGGGTGGAAGTTAGTAACGTTAGATTACTATTACATCTACAACTCTGTAGCTGTGTTTCAACAAGTTGCCACCTCCCATTTATGCAATAAACTAATATGGTCATTGTTCAATTTCACAGCACTTTTACACATATTCTTGCAAATGTGTGAAACATGTATACATGCGCACAACTGTAGTATAATGTCTTTAAACATTTCCTCTCCTAATTATAGCTATTCAAGGGTGACCTCTGTTTCACACTAAATAATCATAATGTGGTTTTGTTGTGAGCTAGATGACAGAAAATTGCACTATAAGTATGAATGGAACATCAGGCAAGTCCATTTGCAGTGTTTCTGGATGAATTGGTTTTGGCCTCTGCAAGACAGAAATGTGTTTTTATGCATGTATTATACTTTGGTCAAGAGCGAATGAAGATTTGAAGCCTTACTGACAGGAGTTTAATGTTTTGATGCTGCTGTTGCAATTACATCAGTCACCCACATAACAATGTTTAGCCCTGTGATTTTTAGAATGGCAGCCAATTTCCTCTTGCTGTATTTTAAATCATCAGAGGAGGACTGTATATTGTTTGTGATTGTCAGTGGATTATTTAGTTTTTATGTGTCTAACCAACGAAGCTTTCTTGTTACCATGAGTTACACATGTGGTTGGAGATGCAATTTGAATGACGTCAGCTTGGGAATCTTACTCATAAATAAATTAGACAGTCACCCGTCTAGTCTAGGCTGAGCTATGCCACTCCTGTCATCATGGCACTGTGCGTGAGGAACTGACTTCAGAGAGGGAGTGTCTGTGCTGTGCTCACCTGGTTCTCCTTCTGTCGTTGGCACAGTGTCAGGCGGACGGAGCAGGCTGCACCTCATCGACCTGGGGAGCTGTGAAAAGGTCCTGAGTAAAAGCAGAGACGGAGGGGGAGGCTTATGTCTTTCTCTAAACGCACTGGGAAATGTCATTATGGCTTTATCAAATGGAGCAAAACATGTACCTTACAGGTAAGAAAACCAACATTAGTTTTACAATCTCTTTTACAGCGTTTTAGCTTCTTTTAAGTTGTATCTATAAATAATTGTTTCAGACAAGTCGCTGCATGTTTCGTCAGTCTTACAAGTTTGCTGTGTGACTGTTTATTGTTTAGTTAGCCTCATGTAATAGCTTTCACTGCTGTTGCACAAGATTATATTATAGTTACTCAGGTATGAAAAGATTACTGACTCGTCATTTGGGAGTATTTTTCAGTTCAGAAAATTCAAAATGGCTCCTCCTGGAATCAAGTCAGCTACTTTTACTGTCATTTTGAAATATGACGTTTGCTAATAACAATGGGAATGTGCCCTGTAGGGACAGCAAACTGACAATGTTGTTGAGGGAGTCCCTTGGCAACATCAACTGCAGAACCACCATGATCGCCCACATCTCAGATTCCCCCGCCAACTATGCTGACTCACTCACCACTATCCAACTGGCATCCCGCATCCACCGCATGAGGAAGAAGAAATCTAAGGTATACTGACCAACTGATTAGCTGATAAATCTGGTTTAACATATGCAGTAATAAACTGAAAATCCATGACAGCAAAAATGGTACATTTTTACAATTTAACAACAGAGGCATTTAGCAACTTAAATTATAATACTTCTAAATAATGATTTCTGCGATAACTAGACTCCATTTAGTGTTGTTTGTTGTTTATAAATGATAAATGCAGAGTAATTGTTCTTTAACATTATATTTAATGGTTTCTATTATAGCAGTTACATTTCCAATGTGCATGTGAATTTACATTTATCATAATGCATGCCATAACTCAAGTCCTCCTGTAATTTTTAAGCAAATGACTGTGAATGCTTCAGCAAATAAAAAATTATTAGTGCAGTAACTCAGAGCTAGTTTTTCTCTGCTCCTCAACACATAATCATGTAATCAATACCACTGCCCAAGGAAGTGTGTAAATGCTCTTTAGATTGGCGAAATATATGCTCCAAATAATTAAGTGGAATGACAGTATGTATTTATTCAGTATTGGTCCCAGGCATGAGTATAATGCAGTCCACATACAGCAATTTGTATTATTGACATTCATTTCCTTGTGTCTATTGATGTGCACTTTTAACCTTTAGATAAATATTGACTGGAATTTTCAGAGGAATTCATATTTGCCCTACAATTGCTTTCACTATGAAATTGTCAACAAATGAATCTATTAGAAATTATAAGGAGTAAATAATTTTGTAAATGACAAGATTGTTGCATTAATATTGTAAGAAGATAGAATCACATTACTGTCATCACTTAATGAGATAATTTTTAGACTAAATTCTCTTCTGCTTTAACTCTGCTTTGCAGTATGCATCCAGTTCATCTGGAGGAGAAAGTTCCTGTGAGGAAGGGAGGATCCGCCGGCCACCCCACCTCAGGCCCTTCCACCCTCGGACGGTAGCCCTGGACCCAGACCTGCCCTCAGTGCTCAGTGACCCAGACTACTCCTCCAGTAGTGAACAGTCTTGTGATACTGTCATTTATGTGGGCCCTGGGGGAACTGCGATCTCGGACAGGGAGCTTAGTGACAATGAAGGCCCACCTGCCTTTGTTCCAATCATCCCTTCACTGAACAAGAAGAAGTCTGCAAAAGAGGGCCCTCTGGACAGAGACCAGTTCTTTAAATGCAACACATTTGCAGAGCTGCAGGAGAGGCTTGAGTGTATAGATGGCAGTGAAGAACCCACTGCCTTTGTTGGAGAGGGCAAGCGAAGCCAGGCTAGCCCCAAGGCAGACAAATCTAAGGAGAGCCAAGGCTCTGTTTCACCAAAGACTGTAGCAAATATTTCATACACCCAAGAGGGCATCTCACCCAAACAATCTCCTAAATCTGTTGCCACACAACCATCCTGCAGTCCCAACACTAAATCTAAACTGGACAATGCCAAAACGCAATGCATACCTGCAGAAAGGGCACCATCTGACAGTGTTCAAAATGTATGCAGAACCAGCGCTGATGGTGAGAAAGCCTTGGTTTCAGAAAGCAGAGTTATCACTAAAAATTTAACTGATGCAGTGCCTAATTCTGAGCCTGTGGTTAGGGAGAAGGTCTACTACAACAAGAAAGCTTTGCCGAAACCATCCCCACTTCCGTCACAGCAGAGAGACTCCAGCAAGGAAAACGCAGACAATGAGGAAAGATCCAGTACCAGAATGCCTCCTGTAGGAATGAGTCACCAAGCTGTGAAAAGGAGGGATCCTTACACTTCCCCTTTGTTCAGAGCTCCAGTGGAGGTGTGCCAGGTGCGCTCTACCTTGAGGGAAAGATGTCTGGATCGGGACATCCTTAGAGCCACTGTCACCTTGCAGCAGCCTGTGGAGCTGAATGGAGAGGATGAGCTGGTGTTCACTGTGGTGGAGGAGCTGTCTATAGGCAGTATTGTAGATAACGGTCGGCCATCCAGTATTATCAGCTTTAACAGTGACTGCTCCCTTCAAGCCCTGGCCTCTGGTTCTCGACCTGTCAGCATCATCAGCAGCATCAATGATGAATTTGATGCATACACGTCAGCCGTGGGAGGTTCAGAGGTGAACATTGCAGAGGTCCCACCCCTCCAGGAGAGAGCAATGGAGTGTATAGATAGCAGGGGTTCATCTATCAGCTCTTGGTTGAGTGAGGTTAGTGTCTGCACCTTGGAGAGTGAAGGGGCTCCTTCCACAGACGTCTTCCTTCCACAGGCCAAACACATGGGACCTGAGGCCACCTTTTATTTCGATTCTCTGGACATGTTCCACTGTGCATCCTCTCCTAGAGATGCGAAGAACTCCTTAAATGACAGTGGATTTAGTTTTTCTGAACTAGACAGTGATAGTGCCGCCTCAAGCAAACTATACTTGACAAAGTGCCCCCCATCTCCGGAATCAGCCAAAGGCTCCCCCAGATTCACATCTAAAATAACTAAAGCTCACTCACTGAGCTCCTCCCAACTTCCACAGGGCCCCTCCATAGTCCACTCCAGTCTTCCCAGGAAGATTAAACCTACCTCATCCATCTCTCATAGTAGCAGTAGTAGCAGCAGCAGTAGAGAGCCACCAAGGCAAGAGGCTAAGCAGGAGGATCCTTGGCAGCGTAGTGACAACCATTCAGGACCTCAGTTTTCTGACTCTAGCAGCACCAGCAAATTTCTCAGAAATCCCCCCAGTGGCATCCCTTCCAGCAAGACATCCAACAACAGCAACAGTGTACCTCGCCCACCCAAGGTGCAGGGGTCTACCTCATCCCAGAGGGTGGTCGATGGCTGTGAGAAGTCAGCCAGTAAGAATCCACCCAGCAAAATGCCTCAGCTGAGACGAGGTGCCACCACACTAGGAACAGTGCCCGTCATCCATTCCTCCATAGACTACAAGGGAACCCAAGATATTATTGCATCTACCACGAGCCTTAAATTCTCCTCTCTGGGGAAAAACAACAAGGCTAACTCACAGAAAGCGAGCAATCTCCCTAAACCTGGTTGCACTTCACCTCCCCCACCTCCGGTGAGAAAGTCCAGTCTTGACCATAAGACTAAGGCCCTGCTCCCCCAAAGTGCCTTAAAGTCAGCATATGGGGAGGCAGGGAGGGGTTCTGGAGCAAGGGCAGCTGTATCAGAAGATGAGCTTGAGGTACGTCACAGAGTAGACTCTACCAGTTTCAAAACCTCCAGCCTGAACACAGCCAAAGTTACCTCCAGCCTGAAGGCCAGAGGGCCTAGAGGAGAGGCTGGGCAATATTATGGCAGTCAAATGTCCCTGGAAAGGTGTGAAAGTCTGTCTTTATCGGGCTCCAGAGCTGCACTTAGTAGGGAGAATAGTGGGGCAAGTCTGGGCAGCAGCAGTGGCAAATCAAGTAAATCCATTCCGAGATTTGGTATTCCTAATTCATCCAGCTCTCCTATAGCTACCTGCCCATCATCCCCAAGTGGAGGAAGTCTTAGCAGACCTGGTCAGGTAAAAGCTTCTGTAAATCCCAGAGCATTAGGAGCAATCAATGGAAGTAAGGCACGCTCACTGTCAGCCAACAACTCCAAGGGCCTAAGCTCCTCCACCAAATCTTTGGCCACTTCTGTGACCAGAAATACCAATGCCAACCTTCCTCCATCAGGACGGACATCAGCTCCTCGAACCACTGCTGCTGTCAGCAGTAAGCCTGGGAGAGGAACTATTATGGGCACAAAGCAGGCTATGAGGGCTGCCAACAGCCGTGTGAGCGAGCTGGCAACAGGCAACATATCAGGCAAACACATGAGAGGTTCAGGAGATTCAGACAGCGGGAATGACAGTGGGGTGAACGTGAGTGATGACAAATCCTCGATAGCCATGCTGCCCTCTCCCTACAGCAAAATTACAGCACCCAGGCGGCCTCAACGCTACAGCAGTGGCCATGGCAGTGACAATAGTAGTGTGTTGAGTGGGGAGCTGCCTCCGGCTATGGGCCGCACAGCTCTGTTCTACCACAGTGGTGGCAGCAGTGGATATGAAAGCATGATCCGTGACAGTGAAGCCACAGGTAGTGCTTCCTCTGCCCACGACTCCATGAGTGAGAGTGGCATGTCATCTTCAGGCAGAACAAGGAGCTCCAAGTATCCCAAGAAGAGAACAAATGGTGAGAAACTAATTTGGGTTTGGGGGTTTTACACGTACCAGTACAGGTAAAGGTAATATACACACATTTTATGAATATATCATACTGGTATTAGTAGTGTTTGTGAGATCTATCAAACAGCGCTTGCCCGTGAAGCTACACACATTGAAATAGCATCCAGAAATGAATGCTCTCTCATAGGAAATTAGCGATATAGCTGTTCTAACTTCATGAATCCATTCTTATTACATTCACAAATTGGTATTTCATAGGATTTTCTCTTCTCCTGAATCAGCAGCATACATTATTCATACATATAGGGGAAAATGATAATGAATGTTTCAAACCAGACGACTTCGAAACTCTGTGATGATCAAAAAAGATGAACATTAACAGCAGTGACCTGGTTCAGGTTTTTTTTGCCTTGTGTATATATAACCATTTGAATTCATGTGCGTTAAACCAACCTTTTAAATTTACATTCAACTACATTGAATTTATTCAGGCTGTGTATACAAAATAGCAATGAAAACCTTATAAAAATGCAATCACCACAACTCGGCCATAACAAGCACATTCTGGCAGCTACTCGTTTAAAGCCTTGCATCACTTTACATCTCAGACTGAGACTCATACATATTTACACATAAATCCCAGCAAATACTACTATTGTATATCACCAGTGTAACTGATGCCTGTCTGACCATGTCCTTGTAGGCTTCCAGAGAAGACGGCTTATCCCCGCACCGCTGCCAGACACCTCTTCACTGGGGAAGAAGGCGGGCAAAGCAGGCCAGTGGGTGGACTTACCTCCTACGTCAGGACCGCTGAAGGAGCCTTTTGAGATTAAGGTGTATGAGATCGATGATGTGGAGCGACTCCAGAGGCGGCGTCAGGAGGAAACCACGGAGGTGAGCAGAGGGTCACTCCCGACTTGTTCTACATGGTGGTTCATCGTTCTGAACTTAGATAATGTTGATAATGTAATGTCTGGGTCAAGGTCTCGTAAATCCCACTTGGTAATCCCCAGCAATATTGTATGTGTGACATTGATGCCAAGATGTGCCACATTGACTTGTGCTGTGGGAATGTCTTAGCTCACTCCTTCCCAGTATCTTTTTAAAGAACAAGACGCTAATGATATGTCTCAGACGTCTGACCTTCGGTCAGCTCATAGGCAAATCCCGGAGTTAAAATGTCTGTATCCAGATTCCCAGAGCTTGGTATTTTGGCAGCGATCCTCGAGAATGTCACGAGTTCAGGAGGCAATTACTGATGAGGGTTAATTGGTTTGGATATGAGTGATGACTTGACTTACTGCTGACGATGGTGGTGATGTTGGGGGGAGGTAAAAAAGAAAAAGAAGATAGGATGAGAAGATAGGTCAGGGAATGTGTGATGAATGCGAGTGCGCCCAACACCAGCCCAAATCAGCACTCTGCTAGCACTCATCACTGGCCAACTGATCGCTTTTTATAGCTGACTCCTCTTCTGTGGATCATTAACTGCTCTCAGAAGTTCAGCGCAGCCAGACAGGGATTTGTTAAGAAAATATATTAAATCAGCTAGATGGTGGTTTGATTTACTTTCAATTAAGAAAAAATGATGTTTAACTTATCTCTCCCAGTCATAACTGACTGAGTGACAAAACTGCTTTTCTGTGACTTTCCCTCCCTATTTTGAAATTAGTATTTGAGTCTTGTGTGCATCTCTTGCTGTGTCTACAGTATGTGTGTATATTAACATACTGTTCACATACTGTTACAATATTCTATTCATAAAATATTATGTCTTGTTTAACATGCTAACTTCTTTTATCTGCGTCTCCCTATCTTGTCTTCAGCAACCATTCCAGGATGTTGACAAGGTGAGCTAATTTTTCATAGTGACTCATAGTGAGTGGTTTAATTATTAGCGGCACAGTGTGTTTTACAGTAGTTACATAACCATAATCATAATTCAGCCCACAATGGATTGATTCTTTTCCAAACCTGAACAATTCACATATGTGCAGCACTTATTAAAATTACTAAGTTTTTATTTGATTGTATTGCATTTGATTATTTAAAAACTTCTGTATATTCTTTGCTGGCTGGGTTATAAAACATGACATATAAGTAATATGTAACCCATAGGTTTCACCAGTTTACTTTTTAAGAATGACCTTTACTGGTAGGTTGCCTATTTAATGCTGTGCCAGTTTTAACTTGACTTTTTAATGTTAGATGCCTTTCAGCTACTTCAGTCAACTGAACCATTGAAGCAACTATAACTTGGTCACTGTAATTTTTTCTCATAGGGCCTACAGTATTTTAACAGTAAACTGAAGATGCTGGAGAGAAGGCAACAGCAAGTGAGGGAACTGAGGGCAAAGCATGAAGTGTTGTTGGAGGAGTTGGAAGACACCAAGGCCCGACTGATGATGGACCCCAGCAAGTGGATAGGAGAGTGTAAGTAACTGCTAGATGTTTTTTTTAATATAAGTTGGTGTCTAAATTTTAAAATATCTTTGATGACAAATCATGTAACCAAATACTCATTTCCCTTTCTAACAGTTGAGGTGGACCAGAATTTGGATAAAGAGTCTCCAGAGTACCTAGAGGCCTTAGCACAGGCCACAGAGGAGCTGGAGTTCTGTGTCAATCTATGCAAGTCCCGTGTCATGATGGTGACCTGCTTTGACATCAGCATGCAAACACCTGGTACTCAGGAGGGACTGCGTGAAGTTGAAGTCTGAGGACAAAAGTAAGTTGAGTTGGAGAAACGAGGAAGTGAGAGAAACAAAGGATGATGAAATGTAGCCGTCAGTCTATAGATATCACTGGAATGAAGAACAACAAGTGACAGGGATGAGATGAGAGTGGATTTTTGCATGAAAACAGAGGAAATCTTAACCACCTAGCTACAGTGCCTCGTTGTCCAGGACATAGAAATGAAACGTGAGCACAAATGCTGTTGCCTGTATGGCAAGGCAGTGGCCATCACTTACTCAAGCTTAAATGAACAACACCTGGAAGTGCCTTTTTTATTGTTTTGTTTTGAGTCATTATTTTTCATATGGTGCAGGTATCTTAAGCATACCTAAGCAAACCCTGAACATATTGCTTTTAAGAAAAATATTTTCTATTGCATTGTATAGTGTATTTATATGATTATGTGGTGTGTACAAATGTCCTTTTAAGGGAAAAAAAAGAGGAAAAAAGAAAAAGCAATAAGCTAATGTTATTGCGCTCCCAGACTTTGCCTTTTCTCTTGTTTCAAACCTCAGTCAGCATTTTATCCATGTTCATTCAGCCTCTTGCGCCTTATGTTAACTCTCTGGTTCTGTAGTTTTCTAGATTTTCAAACTGGACTATGTTATCTCATCAAGGACTGCATTTGCTGTTGTCACTCATCGCCTGTCAGCTGGCCTGTGACAGTTAGCAGGGTTGAGTGAATGTTTTTCCCTCCAGTTGCCTTGATCAAAATGGGTCTCAGTGGATGCACTAAGGTAGAGCAGCAGTTATGTTGGGGGACAGAGGGTTTATTCAAGCTGTGCTTGCCCATGTTTATCTCACTGAAAATGAGAGATTAAGCCAAAACATATCAATCAGAGAGCCACTGTGATAGATAACGAGGGATTATTCTTGATTCAACCATTCTCTCTGGTGCCTCAGTACACTATGTGGTCATACAACTCTGAGAGACCCAACCCTCCCTACACTAGCCAATGAGGATAACATGATGAATGGTTACATTGATAGCAGTACTCATTGGAGAGCCCAATTTCTTTCCAAATGGGCTTGGACAGGGTACTGTCTGTACAATGTAAAACAAAGAGGCACAGATGAGATAGCACAAGTTTACTGGCCTCTTATACATTACTTTTACCAATCCTCGGCCCTATGCATTCCAATACATTTACTGAAACTACTAATAGAACCTCAATACTGACTTAAGGGTAGCAACACAGTTTTTTCCCCTGTTCTTTTTAAAAATAGGCAAATTAACAAACTTGATCCAATGTCTCAAACAAAGACTCAAGAATTGTTAGTTTCCTGTTAAATGATGCAGTGAACAAGAGCAAATGATCGTGACATTGTTTAGGAAAATCAATCATGATATCAGCTCCTTGTAGCTGCCAGAATGTGCTTGTTATGAATCAAATGGCTGACAGAGAGAGAACAAAGATGATCGGTGAAAATGATTGTTGTCGAAAAAACAACAGGCTTTGTTGTATTTTGGTATGTTTGATTTCTATATCTATGACAAATATGACTTTGTTTTCTTTCTTTTACAAAGATGTACTCTCTCAGGCCCTCTCTGAAGATGCTGCATGAGATTTTTTAATCATTTTTAAGAATGATTTCTACTCCATTTTTACCATTCTAATTTTTTACAATAACTTCAGTTTTCAGTAATATGGGGTGAGGCTCATAAATTAAATAACTATTACCAAACCAAGACCTTTTTCCAAGAAATGATTATATGTAAGGTCACATTTCATATCAAAACTCATATTTTCGAATATCTTTGTTTTTGTATAGGATTTTCAAACTGTGTATAAATGTATGATAAGGCAGCTTGTGTTTTACTTTTACAGTACCTGTGAATAAAATGTTTCTTCTTACTGATGATTCAGAGTTGAATGTTTTTCCTCTGTTCACATAGTCTATATTCATGGGATTGTTTGTTTCTACATCATTGTAAAGAAGAAAAGGCTGAATGCAGCCATAGTTTACAACAGCAGACAGCCAAGAGGGAACCTTTGTCATAGGATCACAAGGCTGCATCAAGAGGAAAAACACAACCAGAGCTACACAAGAAATGACATGTTGACTAATGCATACAGTAAATGACACAGACATCAGTGTAGCTCATAAGATTTAGTTTAATATAAAACATAATACAGTTGGCCATATGGTAGGCTACTGTAGGCCTAAGTTAATTTTGTTGCACAAAAGAGAGGTGTACAAACATCCACAGCAATGTTTCTGACTCTTATTTTGAATTAACTAGAAATAACTAAATTGACATGTCAGACCCTTTGTTTCCTAAAAACGTCAAAGTATATGGAAGTCTAGAGGACTGCCAATATAAAGGCCCTTGAGACCAAATGTTACACCACCACAGGTGTTTTCAGGTATTTTGCCTGATTTGACCTCTTCTCAGGACTGTGTGGGCGTGTCAGGCTATACTTAATTTTTTTTTTTTTTATTCTCCTGGTTCAGACAAAATGTAGGTTGAGGTTTCTTCCCAGTAAGTAGATCTGACAAATACTGTTCAACAGGGCCATTCGGTGGTTTATCCAGAGTAACGGGAACATCGTCTCGGGAAAGAAATGGCGCAGTTGGAATTTTGCAAATGTAAAATGTCACTGTTGTGAGCGCCAGAACAATGTATCATTCACCACCATTGTCCCGGGATAGTGGCAGAGATCTCAGAGATGGATGTCTGAAATACTAAACAAAAACTATTTGCACGGCTTGATACCACTTGAGGTAACGTTAAGTGTGAAAATCTCAAACTTTGTGAAATTTGGTTGAACTGACAAACTTATTGGTACATGTAGTTTGGAGATTTCGTGCAATTCCTAGCTAGCATAGCTCTGTCCAACTTGAACCTGGACAGAGGTCTAATCAGCCATAACAACTGCAAACACCTGTGTGTCTGCACAAGCTCTACATTAAATCATTTAAGCTGAACAGTGGGAGCCAGTCAAGGTTAAGTGTCTTTTTTTGTTACAGAAACTGTACCACAGTATAGAGATTATTTTCTTTTCTGTGTTTAAAAACCGTAAAGTTGTATCTCACAAGCTCCCAAACACATTTCGATTTTGTGGATGAAGCCTTGCTCCTTGTGGCAGAACATGCAGTAGTCTCTGCTAACTTGAATCAACAATAGCAAATTGGCAAAACTGTGGCAACGTTGAGTTTGATATATAGGAAATGAGATAAAAACGAGAAGGTGCAGGGATAGTGATTAATTACTGGCTGTATCAGGAGGGCCTTCGGCAGTGTGATGCATGAAGCCCTGTTGAGTTTTCTACTCTAGATGTGTTCAGCTAAGAATTGAACCCTGCTTTGCAATAACATCTTGCCTCCGCCCTGTTCTGTTTTGATGTGCCACCACTACACATTATTCTGACAAATAAAATAAAGGAAATTGTATGCATATATTTTTTACATTTATATTTAGTCATTTAGCAGAAACTTTTATCCAAAGCGACTTACATATGAGGAAGACAATGGAAGCAATTATAACAACACAAGGTAACAAAAAGCATAAGTGCATCAAAAACTAGTCTGTTAAAGCCCAGCATAGTATACAAAGCTAAGTATAGGAAGGGTTTTTTTGTTGTTAAATGTTTAATTAGTGTTCAGTTAATCTTCAGCCTGTAGTGTTTTGCCAGACAGTAAAACCCTTGTGACAAATCACCCAAGAGCCAATCAGCTCAGACTGTACCTCGTTGCTCTTAGGAAGTCGGTGTCTGAGTGGAAACAGTTGGCCAGGGCTGTTGTAGACGCCTGATGGCTGCTGAGTCCGTGCTGAGCACAGTCAGCCCTGTGTATCCCAGCACACTTTGCCTCAGGGCTCTCATCATTAGCAGGGAGTTTGGTGGTGTATGAGAACAGAAATGAGTTCACTGAAAAGTCAGGAGCCCCTCCCTCTTTCACCCCAACCCAGGACTGACCCTGTATTGGAACTCTACTCACTCCTCTCTGTGAAAGTTATTATCATAAAGCAATTCCAATCCACTCCAATTCTCAGTCCATTTTATATCTTTCCCTTTCTTCATGCCTTACGTTTTTGTTTCCATTATTATCTTGTTACATTCCAGTGTCTGTACTGTTGAAAGTGTTCAAACTAAGTCAGAGCATTTTCTAATTGAGTTCTTTGCCCCTTTGACACTTAAAAGATGTTTAAATCCTACAAATGTCGATCCAAATCTCTAAAAGAAAATTGTACTTAGATGTTTTTTAAATTCCTTTTGGTATTGTCATTCATGATTTAAAATGTCCTCATGTCTTCAGTCAGACTGAATGTTGATTAGAGCTTCAGATATATTAATGGAAAACAGGCTTTTTGAACCCTCTCTACACCCCCTCCGCCCCTGTTAGGTTGCCTGCATCTTTCCCTAGGCATTTAGTGGTGGTAGTTGCTCAGTTTTGGATTTACAGCTCTGCAGTCCTACAGATTGGTCTGTCTAAACCAAGCTCGCTCTTTGAAGACGACCCATAAACCTGACCAAATGCTGCCACTTACTCTCAGTAATTAAAACAAGCTGGCGTGGAGAAAAGTCCTTTAAATTATCAGAGGCTAGACAAGATGTAAACCCCACACTCGCTCTCACTGCCTGCATGGTCATGCTTCAGGGGGGTCGTAACCATTGACATCTCCATCCGCAAAACAGATTGCATGTGTGAGGAGTTTTGCACCAGGACAAACCTTCTTTAAGAGATGTAGTCAAGAAGGATTTCCCCCATATTAACTGTAAATTCAGGATGGGTGGCCATGCAAGTCCAACAAGATGCCACTGAGCAGAGATAACGCTACAGGCAGTAAATCAAACCAACGCAATCCATAATGTGAAAGTGAATTAATTAGCCTTTTGAAGCCAACTTGAAATGATCGATCACTGAAGACTTAACCTTGTTTACTGTGTGTAATTTAGCAAGCATCAGGGGCGAGAGGGGCTAGGAAACTAGCAAGCATTGCCATTATACTCTAATGTAAGTTATAATGATGTAGATGTTAGAGGGCTAACAATTTACCATACTGGTACAAACCGTACAGTGAATCATCTTCCTTGCATTACCGTAACTGAACTCCCTGAGTCCTCATTCAACCTATTTGGTTTGGACAGTAATGAGGAGCAGGTTGTGGGTCATGAGTTCAAACAGCCTGTTGTGTGTTGACTAGGGCTGAAACGATTCCTTGAGTAACTCGATTTACTGAAAATCACCGACTCAAATTATTTGCATCGAAGCTTTGTTTAATCCATATAACTATATACAGCACACTGTGTACTATTATTACTGTGGCACAACAAGCTTACACTGTGTGATCAGAGACTGTTCAGAGCATCTTTGCTGTGATTTGACAGCGCGGATTACAAAGAGGAGGAAGAGGGAGAAAATAGTGAGGGGTGCATCGAAGAAAGAGACAGGCCAGAGAAAACGACAGAATGTGTCCACGAAAACTCTATACAGTGTGTCTCTTGTAAAACCGAACTAGCTCACGACAATAGCATCCTGTCTTCGCATCCCGTCCACAGAGGGACTGCAATCAGACCCGACACAAGGTATCTGAAGGCTAGTAAAGAATGTAGCCTACGTTAATTATGGCTATATGTAATGGATAGTTAACAACGTAAATCAATGTGGTGGCTAGTTATGATGTCCCTAGGTTTGCTAGGTTTTGCTCAAGATACGAACCACAGAAAATAAAATGCCGCAGTCAATTAGTGAAAGCCTGAGCGTCATTCATGTTGTTATGATAGTCACAGTTCCTGCCCACACGTTTGTGCCTCCTACAAATGCAACAAAGAAGACAGTAAAGGCTGACGTTATGCCTGAACTGTAGTTAGGTTGAAACCTATAGTTCTGAAACTCATATATATATATATGTATGTCTGAATGTGCTGGCGGAGTAATGAGTCACACAGGAAAGGAGTATCTTTTGCCAAGATGGAGCATTACTTTTTTTAATGCTTTGTCATTTTCTCCATTGTTGCTCAGGACTTGACTAGAATTGACTACATTAGAACTACTTTCTCCACCACATGCATCGACCTTGTTATATCTGTGGTCTTGTAGTCCCTTGGTTCAGATTGATCGTAGATAACCACTGATTTACATAAAGGCTTTGTTTAGAAACACTTTTAAAAGGCTTTTAGAATACTGATGTGAGGAGTTAATGTGCAATGAATATTCATGATTAAAAAAAAAAGGTTCTACACAATTGAGCAGAAAAATACAGTCTTAAGTCCTTGATTACATCAATTGTTGGGTAGGTTGCAGTACACTACCGTCAGGTTAATGACTTGGTGTTCTGGTAGTATTGTTGTTGTGTTTTTTTTTTAAGGTTTCAGCTCTAAAGATTTTAAAGAAGCAAATTGCACTCAGGAGAACACTGGCCATAAAAAAATTCATTATTCCCATAGAAAATAAATAATTTAATCCCAGAAAAACTGCTCACTGAGATATTGCGGTTAATTGCACAGTGAAACTGAATAACCAGCCATTCCATCAGGTTGTGCTCTCTTAACAGATGGGCAGGCATGATGAAAAATACCTTTTTTAATTAGTTTATCTGAAGACGTTTTTTCTTAACCGACAGCCCCCTCTACGTTTAAGTTTCAGTGGCCACCAGGCAGGCTCTGTGCTGGCTCCCAGCTGCAGCCATCTGGTGGACAGCAGAACCCAGGCTACAGGGTGGCTCCCCACTCCACTGAGCCAACACATAGCCCAAGGACACAAGGAAAAGGCTCGTGCTAACAGTCTTTACTGTGTATAATCTGGTACCTTTGTGCTCTGTGTGGGGATCAGAGGTCAAACCAAAAAACACACCGAGGTATGTAATTTTGTAGAGGTAGATCAGACAGAAAGTGACCGCTGTCGG
This sequence comes from Coreoperca whiteheadi, assembly GCA_011952105.1. Classification (NCBI taxonomy): domain Eukaryota; kingdom Metazoa; phylum Chordata; class Actinopteri; order Centrarchiformes; family Sinipercidae; genus Coreoperca; species Coreoperca whiteheadi. The sequence goes on along the minus strand of CM022480.1, from coordinate 15,971,160 downwards.
TGTGGTAAGGGGCAGGCTAAATGCAATTAACTGTGTTGACATGGGTTAAGTATGCAACATATCTTATTCACTGTAATCATTCATATTTGAAAAATGTGTACGCATTTTGACTAAGCGGCAACCTCCGGGGCTGAAAAATGAAGCCAACGCAGAAGTGCCAAAAACTGTAGTTCCTCGAATGACCTCTTGAAGCTGACTCTAAAAGCGAGTCAATCCCCATAGACCCTCGTGTTAAAATGCCCAATGTTTATAGCCTGGTACAAATAACGGTTTTGGTCTCTATAGCGAAATTCGCCCTTCATGACAACAGTGAGGAGGGTGAACATTTTGTATAACTCAACCATTTTAATTGGCTCAAAGTTATGCATAATTTAAAGATGTGGCTGTCTTGAGTGACAGGTGGGTACCCTATAAGGGGGCTTGCCACTGGTTCAGCAACCAGGCTTCATTCGGCCCGCCTCAGCTCCACCTCTTTGCACATATTTGGATTAGCCAGAGTCAGGGACTACCATGATTGTGACGGCCAGAGCCAATGGGAGCAGCCCACTCTGACCATCACAACGGCTTTTCAGAAACCTATGGGTGACATAACCAACATTACGTCCATGTTTTGACATCAAAATACGCTGATATGAGATGTTACTTTAAAGGTACGCAAAAAGAGGCCAGGGCAGCATTCAGCCCACGACAAAATGTTTATTTAAACTAAAACTGTGGTGCCTTGAACACTCTGTGTACGCAAGCGAACTGCATTTTTAATACGCCGGGGTTAATAAACACGTCACTGCTGATTGGGGAAGCCTGTTGCACACCATTGCACATCAGATTGAATGTGCCACAGTTGCCTATTTATTTATTTTTTTTAACACTGAAGCCAGCGTTTAAATTACATCAGGGGGTCTGACCCCCCAAAATAAGACTTGGACCCCCCCCCTGACACACACACACACACACACACACAGTATCCCCTCTTCAGGCATTTTCTAAATGTTTCACCAGTGACCCTTTATTGGTAAAACCATATACTTTATATACTAGCATGTAGTTTTAGAAAGATTACCACTTGGTGATTGCATTTTGAAATGCTGTGTGAGAGATACTTGCATCAGCAGATTGCAGGACACGTTTTAGACTGTAAAGCATTTTCTTTCAGCAAGGATGATTTCACGTTCAGTTCACTTTGATATCATTTATTTTACATCCTGTCCCTTTTTAGTGGGTCAATCAGTATATGTTTAAATTGTAAGAGCATTGCATTTTCCATCTTTTACAAGATGAACTGTGACTCATGAAAGGCAAAGGCCAATGTGGTTTCAAGTCTATTTTATGGCTACTGATGATTTGAATTGGATAGCAAAATTGTGCGTTTCTTTATCTTTTTAATAGGATGATTCATTTTGTGTATCTTGTTGAAGAGGGGCTTTTTATTTTTCAGGGTTTTGATTGCTTTCTCAGGAACCATTATGCTTTGGATCACACTGCCTGCCTTTTTATAAAAGTATCATAACACAATAGACTATTTGATTTGTTTGCTTACTTTGGGATTGGCAACACCAAATGTTGTTTTGTGCAGGCCTAAAAAACAGCAGGTGTGTACAGCAAATTGGCAGATAAGCGAGTGCAACTCTACCTGTTCTTGTATATGGTAATTTGAAATATTTTATTTATATGGAAATTACAACAACTAAAGAAAGAAATTGATCTAATTGCATACCATATACATTATGTGTGTGGAAACCTTTGCAGCACTGTATGGTTTGGTTCTGTCTTCAGTGCAGTGTAACAAGCACTTTGCAGTAATGGTGGTATACATTTTGATATGTCCTGATCACTCCTTTTGTGTTTTTCTCACTGTAGTTTACCTTATTGTGATACCAATTTGCTTGGATTCAGTTTTATATATTTTTTTTTAGTAACGGTAAAAAAATGCAATCAAACTGTCATGGTCCAACCTCTGGGTTAATCCACCAATCGGACAAAGCCTTGTTCTATATATCATGCTTTCGTCTGCTTCTCACTCACACTGATTGTCTGCTTTTATCATTTACACATGTAGATGATGATAATTATTGTAGCTGTGAGGTGTATTTATTTATTTATTTATGTTGTATGTTTTCTTCCTCAAGCATTTCAATTGCAGCAGTGAGGGGGCCCCTTCATTGTCAACACTGAGATAGAGTGCATTGTCTCATCAGACAGTTTTAGATGCACCACAGTGGTGACAGCCCAAACGCTGTCTTTGTGTTCCCTCTCTGTCTCCCAGATTAGAGCTTGATTGGTGCAGGTTGCTGACAGGAGGCTGTCAGTAGTTGTGATGTCTGAAGTGGAATATGTGCAAGTGAAGAGGTTAATTACACAACATTTAAGACCCTTCTTTTCCTCACCATTCATACTGTAGCAATCACATCCAAGACGCTCGCTAATCAAAAGTAGGCTGGCAGCTCTGCGCCGTGGCAACAGTTGCCGTGATGGCGGCTCGTCTGGCAGGGAGCGCACGTCCTGCTGTTTGCCTATTTGAGTTGGTTGGCAGGTTGGTACAATTCCCCCCTCTCTTTGACTGCTATTCATTCATAGCCAAACGAAGGTGGAGAATAAATGTATTCTCTGAATTACTGACTGGATCATTCTTTCATGTCTGGTTTGTGCTTCATTAAAGCTGGCAATCATGTTAAAATAGAAACAATTTGTCTACTGTTCAAGTAAACAATATAGCAGAATACTAAATATTATATATTATTGTGCTCTTCAAATGTCTTACATGAAATGAATACTGTAAACATTTGATCTCAAGCCCCTTTTTTTTAAAAATGTGTTCAAAACATAAAAAAATTTTCTATAGATTATACTTAAATCATTCAAGTCTGATTTTACAGTCAGCCTCTTGACCGGTGGATATTATTTGCTACTCCATTAGACAAAGTAGAAACAGGTGAAGCATGCAGAGGTTCAGTGTCAGTTTGACTAACTTTGAGGTCGAATGCTGCCACCATGAGGTATGGCATTCTCTACTAACTCCCCCTCATGTGCTGATACGTCAACATAAAGACCTTTGTCCACAGCTCTAAACGTATGGCCGCCACCGTCAACAACATCGTCAGTCTGCCGCCTGAACTCACAACTCCAGCTTTCATCTAGTTCACTTTAAAGTATGGCCTTTTTGACCTGTCAGAGACACACACATATCCACTCTCGTCACAGCCTGTAAGACCTCTCACCACTGCGGTAATGAGCAGGACTGCTGTTCTTTTGGATGAGAGGGAAAGAGATTATAAACAAACTAGGAGGAAACTTGAATTTGTGTAGTTATAGAACTCAGTGTCTCTGTTATCCTTCTGAAGTAGTATCCTGAAATCACGTTGCATGCAAAGATCTCCGGACATATTTTACAGGACCCTGCAAATTATTTTTATTATTTTTATGACTGTATTTGTTTGCGGAACCACACATAGAAGATCGTAGAATTATGCAGATTCCCAGAGGTATTAAATTCACAGACTAGTAACCAGCTTCCTTTTTTTAAAATTTAGTCTCATAGAATACATGATTCTGTTTGGTTAGCTGTCATATTGCTAGAATAATTTTTTACACTTTTTTAAATTTTGTACGGAGGTACAAGAAAGTAATTCAACTTTGGTCCTTGTTGTTAGAGTAATGAAACGGGGTGGAAATGCCTCTGAGGATGGAACAAAACCTAATGTCCTTGACAACGCCCTGCCTCTTTCTTTTCCAAACGAAGCAAAAAGACACAAAAAAGCAGGAGTGAGATTATTTCTGGTGGCAATTTCCCCAAGGTAATGTTCATTGTGTTTTAGTATGTTGTTCCATAGCAACAGAGATGAACTGGTTATTGATTTGCTCAGGAGCAAATTAGGCCTCACCCTGGAGTATCAATGCAATTCACTCTGCGCTGCCTCCTGTTGCACTATGAAAAACCTTCAACAGATATTTCTTCCTCCTCTTTAATTACCACTGGTTATCTGAATGGCATGGCACACAGTGAGCTGCCCTGTAATTAGCTATCAGCTGTTTTAAGGCACAGCTCATTGATTAGGTCATGATCGCTAATAGGATGTGGAGTCAGAATTGGAGCCAGAAATATTTTTAGTGTACATCCTTTATCATCAGCTTGTTTGAATTTTAACAGAATTTTAAAAAACAGAATAATTCTACCAAAGTAATTCATTTCTCTAAGTAAGAAATTATTTCGTGATTGATCTAGGGAACCCATGAATTTATGAGCGATGTGCTTACCATGCTAATTTTGAATATACAGTTATACAGTAATCCCTGTTTGGCCAAGCTATTGCCATGAGATGCAGTTGGGTCATGCCCCCCAGCTGTCTAACAGAAAGCATTCAGGCTTGATTGTGTCATACTGTCTAAAAACAGTTACTCAAACTGCAGTATTGCATCCTTCAGTCTGGCTTTGCATTGGGATGGGAGGGATGTGTCGTGACTGGATTAAGAGGATGGTTGTAGGGTATAATCACCTCATCTCCCGACAGCAGCACGTTCTATGTCCTGTCTTTGTAATTCTAAATAATAATCAAAAAATGGTTAAACAATTTTTTTTTCAGTTTTATTTATTTATTTTCCTGATTTTCACCCATATTGATCATTTAAAAATAAACACTCCAAATTCCTCAATTTTTAGGAAAAAATAAATAGCAAGTATTACGTATTTAAGTAACCACTATGTGAGGTTAAAGTTTGGCAGTTGCACATTAAATATCCAGATCTCAGCATGTTGTTTCTTTGTTCGTATACACTGTTCTTCTCTTTGGGAATGTGACTAGTCTGGATGAACAGGTGGGCCCATGCCTACAGGCATGTGAACTCAAGGCCTCAGCAGCTCCACCATCAAGACTTTGTACTCGTGAGACTTTTGGCGGACGTGTGGCAGTCCCTCCTCCTTCCAACGCCACAGCTCCCCTAACACAGTTGTTCATGAATATGGAATGGCAGGCAAGGCTCCCTGGCATCATTAACGTGCCACAAGCCCATATAAATCGCATCGCCATAAAACCTCCAAATGCTCTGATAAAGAATTTAACACGATAACAGCGCAAGTCAAGAAGACAAACAATTCTTGAGAAAAGAAACACTGGGTTCTTGGTTTGTTGCTTGTTCTGCGATTTGATTGGGTCCTCTATTACTCTGAGGCTGTTAACACTGCTACACAACTGCAAACATCTCATGTGACAAGGCTGGATGCAGTTACATGCAGACAGTTAAATCTTGGCTGAGATGTTGACAGGCACTCATGCACAGCTGCAATAGACTCGAACCATTAGAAGACTCTCCCTTCTCAGCATAGGGAAGTAGAGCGCTGACATCTTTTCGCTTTAAAAAATGAGGGTACATGTTAAACTCTCAATACCCACTTTATGTTAAACTACTCTACTACATGGGTTGCAGGGTTTGCCCTGAGATGTTTGAGTAAGATGGTCAGAGTCTACAAAATTACATTATGAATGGATCAAATGAAAATTAAAAAAATGGCCGGTTATTCCAGGTTACCTGGCTAGTTTCTATAATTAATTCCCACGCTGAATAGTTTGTGTGTAAAGGTTTTACAGTAACTCACTCTTTCTCTCTCTCTCTCCCTCTCTCCGTGGAAAGAATGGCGGGGTAAAAGCAAAATACATTCAAATGGCACAATCAGCAGCTGGACTCTGGACTGAGGGCATTTCAACAATCTGTTGGCAGCCATCCTTATCCCCCCTCGTCCTTTTTAACAGACAAACACAGCCATGAAACTAACACAAATGCTTGGTGTGTATTGTTGCCCATTAAAAGACCTTCCAACCATCTGTAGTGTTCTTGAATAAGAACCTTTTTATGACTTGGGTTTGTGATACACGTGAACATGCCATGTGTAGCCTTAGGCCATGTTCAGACCAACAATACTGCGTCAAAAAACACAGGCTCATTCTCTTTCAAGGAGACCACCGCACTGGTGAGGCAGGATTGCTGCCGCAGAGGGCTCCAGCGAAAAACACAGGGTTGTCCATCAAAAAGTTGCTCCTGGCTCAACTTTTGCCACACTGCAGTTCAACATCATCCAACCTTAGTGGGTAAAATACCTTGTAGCATGTACTGTAGCTTGTAGTGCTGTGCTAGTTGTAGCGTTGTATACCGATTGCAAAGCCCTTTTTGGCAAATTTGTGATTTTGGGCCATATAAATACAATTTACCTGACTTCTGTTTTTTTAGAATTCCAGCATCCCAGTATAAACTGCTGCAAGGTGTCTTTCTTGGTTTATATTTAATTTTGTTAGTCACCTGTATTAAGTAGCGCCTCTTTTTTAAATTAAAAAGTATTTATTTTTCTCTCAATGCAGTACTATTGTTGGTCCGAGCATAGATAGTGTACCCCAAGTTCCTAGAGTAAAGTACTTTAACATGCACACCCAGAATCAGCTCTGCATGGATGTGTATTTTTATTTTGGGAACTTTGAAGAATGGATTATTAATTACTAAGCAAGGACTACAGTATAGTTATATTTATCTTGGGCAAGGAAACAATATACATTTAGTGTACATTTTAACAACAATCTTTACATGCAAATTTGCAAATGTGGTTCACAAAATGAATGGATAGTTGTATAAAAGCATCATCACTATGACCAAAATCACAAACACCAACTATGTAGCACAGATGCTTTATGTGCTAGAATTTGTGTTCTCTTTTTTTTTTTCTGGTATGGACATGGGGGACTACAATTCTCCGCACCACAAAAGGGAACACAGTCGTGTGCCTGTTATATTTTTTTAATTTATCCATGACAGTGCAGCCCTGCAAACATCAAACAGGCCCCCATATCCAAAAAGAGGTGCTTTGAGTTTAACTTTTTCCTGCGTTTAATGAGTGAGCGTCTCCTCTCTTCTCAGAGTAACTTCAGACGAGGGTTTCTTGCGGGGCGGGGGGTCTGGAGTGGATTCTGAGGGGCACCACAATTCCAGCCTTCTTCACAAACCTGGCACTTTTGTCTTCGAGAGAAGCCATGCGAAATTCATTGTTTTTGCCCTGCTAATCAATCGAAGAGTTATGGAAAATTATTCAGTAAGGTTGTACATGATTGAACATGTGGCAGCAACACTTTGATCCTTAATGAGATAATTAATACAAGTGGAAGTAGTTACAGCTGTATTTCCTCAAATACCCTTTCTTTACATTTAAAATATGCATTTTCACTTGAAGTAACAATTTGACCAATTTAATTTTTTTCTTTTTAGCGCTATAACACCTTATTGGAACATAACGTAAGACTCAAACAGTGACATATAGGACAGAACACATCAGAGCTGCATAAAAGACTGAATAGAATTCCAATTTTAACATGTAAAATGAGTATTGATGCTGCAATGTATTTCATTATATTGTTAAATAACTTCAAAGTGGAAATCAAAACCTTATATTACAATATGTAACAAGTTCATTCTTTAAAATTTCTGTTGAGCTGCTCCACTGTAAAGAAGCAAGGATGTAAAAACTCATTAATGCTATATATTCCATTGTAAAGCAGCTGTAAAACCACGATGATTAATGTTTTATTTTGATGCAGTAATTCTTTTGTCATTGTAGTTTCATGTCTGATCAGGCTCTGATTTCCTCTGGGACTCTGCACACCAGGAAATCATCCACTAAGAGCTGTGGAAATCCTGATGAATTTGCTGAAAACGATAGCCTGTAACTCAATTTAGAAAACTTTAGAGCAATGCTCACCCACTTCATACAGAATTAGATTAACAGTAGCTGAATGCTGATATTAACCAAGTGATGTAATTACAACTGCAGGTTTGGTACTAAAGCAATTATCAAGATTCCCAAATCAGGTTAGCATGGTGAACTTCAACCCCTCTGGATTGAATAAAACACAATTGATCTGTAAAGAGGATGGCTACACCTCCCTTTGCCTTTGACTTGTCTTTTACGGTGAGATTAATTGGTGAAACCTTTCGTTGACGTCCACTTAAACCTACCTTTTGTCATAACTTTGCTTCCCAGCTTATATCTCATCAAACAAATCATTTAATTACATTTCTTTTTCACCTATTCAGACATGAATCTGGTCCATGTTTATCTAAATTCAACTATAGTTGCACGGCTAAATCCTAAACTGAACCAGATGAAAGAAACATTAACATAAAATGCAAATAGTAGATAATTGCTCACTCTTTTAAAATAAATAAATGCAATTACTTCTAGAATAGGTGAGCAAAGTATTGTTTTGGAGCTAAAGCGGGTGGCCCCTTGGACACAGGTCATTATTATTGCCCTAGGTTAGGATTATGGAAAAGCTATTGCTAAGATATGCAGTGGGATGGAGATGTGGGTAGAGGAAGGTTGAGCATGGATTGACTCCTTAATGTAATTACACCCACTCAGGGGAGAGAAGAAGACAGAAGTGGGCTGGGGATTTGAGAGAGGGATGTGACAGCCTCACAATGGAGAGCAGAGGAGTGTCAGCAGACTTGTCTCTCAGGCTTGAGGGTCGGTCTCATGGCCTCGGGCGAGGCACAAGAGATTAACACATCCTGGCCGTAGGGCCTGGAAACAGCACACCCAAACACAGGACACAGGAGCTGAAATGAGAATAATGGGACATGAGGATGATCCATATGATTCATTGTTATCCCCGTGCTCTGCCTTTACTTTAGGCACATCCACTGGGTTGACTTCCATACAAATTCTGCAGCCTGTTTTTGTTGCACAAAATTGTGAAAGTGTGTGATTGATGCATAGTGTTTTGGAAGACTTTGGTCAAAGCTTATTTCTGCCAGGTGTGATTTCCAGCGTAGACAATGTAGCGTTTGCTTCTTGACATGCAATCACAGAATGGATTGCCCACTCTGGAGTTGGCACTCCCTCACACAGAGAAAGAGAGAGAGGGGGGAAAGAAAGGCCCTTTGATGAAAGGACTGAACCCAGCCCCCCACTCGCACTCTTTCCCTCTCTCCTTCTCTCCCTTGCCCTGTGGAGTTAATCTGGCAAAGAGGAGGCAGCATCAGCCAATTTACACAAGCAGCAGCAGCAGCAGCTTTTTTTTGTGTTCTGTGCCTTCTTCTTTGCTTGCCTTTCCTGTCTCCACCCCCATCCACCTCTGTGTTCTTTGTGCATACTTTTGTTTGCCCATGTTTGTGTGCATGGTGTCTGTTACACTGCATGCACTGGGCGGTGGAATAATATCAAGTACAGTAAGGTGAAAGACAGTCCAGCACCTGAAGCTGGAAACACCTGCCTCATACAAGCTGTGCAGCTGAGGTGTCGTGGCACAGGTATCACCACCTACCTTCACCCAGGCTTATTGTGCAGTCTGTCATTTCTAGTACCCCGCCTACGTTTTACTTTTCTTTGTTAGTTCCCATTCTGTCTTCTGTTAAAGCCTTTGTAAGTGCCTTTTTTGAATAAAGGTAAGAAAAGGGTTCTCCCTACCCTCCCACCTCCCCTCCATATACACACAGGCACACTGATGTCAGACGAGCATCCCTTTTGGGCACCTATGCATATCAGACTCAGCTGTGCCCCTGGAAAAGAGGAACAAATTGGACAAAACATGTTTTAATTACCAGCAGGGCTGAGATGGCAGTGAAATAAGTAGCCTGAATGACGCTGTGTTTTTATTCACATATGGCGGATGCATGTTGGCGTTAATAAACAGTGTTTTCTCTGTCCATTACTGTGTCCGAACAATAATTACCTAAACGCAAACAATGGTTTTTGTTTTGTAATGGTATTAGTCATGCTGGTGAGAGGCGCTTGTTTCTGCTTCCTGCTGTAATGTGTTCAATAAATCCTCTGGACACGCTGATTCTCTTGCAGTTTGGACGCAAATCCAAACATTGTGGCCCGTCAGTTTTTCTCCACCAGGCTTGCCCAGATCAATTCAATCAAGTTCATCTCAGCCGGACGTAAATTATTTAATGAATGGCATCTGGATCTAGTGTGGCTGTGCATGCATCTGAGCTGTGATGGTAATGGGAACTGAAGGGATGTCGGATGTTGTTTTTCATTAGTGCCACCATCTCCTTAATATTGTGAGGCTAATATTTCTTCCTAATATGAACAGTGATTTGTCTGGTGCATTATACATGGTAGCAGTAGTCATTGTTTTGGATAAATTAGACCACAAACACTGGTTGCCCAGGAAACCTACAAGTGCTGTCAATTTTGAAATGAAACAATTTAGATGTGAGAACAGTGTGTGAGTTTTTGTGTTAAATGTTGTATTTTTGTGTAAGAATTTTTTTTATATATATAGCTTACCCTTGACAACCAAGAAGAAAACATGACTGCCAGTGACAGATATACTACTATTAGAAAATTGCAATGTTTTACTTAAGAATCATTAGAGCTGCCTCTCCTAAGCCCTTGGTCAGAGGTGAAGGAGACCAGTCTCACTCTCATTTACACAATGATGCATCAGCACTTTGTGTGCCCCCGGTCAATATAGGTCTGCTAGCACCTCGTGCAGCCTGTCAGAGTCAATAGACTGGCTGACATGACATGTCCTGCACCAGTGATTGAATTACTGGCCATTTGTCTGCCATGATTGTCTTGCTGTCATATGAGGGTTTATCTCGTTTTTGGCGCTGTCTATCATATTTTCATCAAACGGGACAAAGGAATAAAAAACATTTTGCGGTAATATTAGGATTTTCTTTGCCATAGGATACCACATAGTCCTGAGTCAAAGACCAGTCCTAAGTACCTTCATGACTGGAATGTCTCTGCCTACCCTCTCAGCTCTCATCATTTCATCCTGTTTGCAAGATTTAATTCACGCCCACAGTATAAACCTCAAAATAGCATAACTCTATTTAGCAATGTTTAGTAAAAAAGGAAATGCGGTTTTCTAGTTACTGTGTGGTTTTAGATGTGTATTGTTAATGAATTTTGCTATGACTCTCCATTTCAATAAAGTGTAAAATTAGACATTTGTAAAATAAAGGTTATACTAGTTGTACAGGCCCTAATGAAGCCCTCATCGTGGTGACAATCATTTTCCTCTACACTAACCTCACATGCGTACAGAACCATGTTGCCAGCAAAGTGGGCCGATCAAAATGCCCCCGCACAGCATGTTGCAGTGTAAATTATTATACATTTATTTGGTTGTATGTATATATCAATGTGTTCTAGCTGCTGCACCATATTTTTAGTGAATTAATTATCAGTAATGTGCAGTATGTAGTAATTACCATGAAGGAGTGCCGTGGACTGAATCACTATTAGTATGAGTAAATAAAGAGTTAATGGGGATATCAACTGGAAGGAATGCTTCCAGAATAGCTGACATTTACAGTTGGCCTAAGGTAAACCTGAGTATCAATATATTTTAAAATGTGTTAATTCTGGCCTGTATGCTCTCACATTCTTAACATTATGCTCCAACAATACTGAGACAAACCATAGAATTGTTAATAATTCAGGTATAGTGGAATGTGCATGTTTTTTCTCTCATAGACTACTTAAAATGCACAGACTGAGACTCTTCAAATATTGATTTTTTTCTTCTCTCTCTCTCTCCCTCCAATTGTGTTTTTATGCAGAGAACCTCTGATTTAGTCTTTTCTGTGACACATGAAACAAAGTGAGAGTGTGAAAAGGTAGTTACGCCACAAAAGTCTGTTTCTTGTCTAGTCGTCTTTCAGAGCTTTCTAATACTATAGCACAGGATTTGCATCAGTTCCTACATAACACGATGGTCATTTTGTGGAATTCTGTAATATAAACACACATAAATTCCCCATAGCAGGATTAAGCAGTTTACTAATCTAACCAAAGTAACTGCCTTGCATGTGTAAAATTCTTTTTACAGCCTGTCAGGCCTTAGCAAGACCCTCAGTGGCACAACTTCAGAGGAACTCCTTGATGGCTGTAATTCATCTACTGCAGTTTTCAAAACCTCATAGTTCACCTTGCTTTTCTGATCCGGACCTAGCCTGGCACGTATTATTTAACAGGGAGATGAATGGCCGATTGGGCGTTGCTCATGTGTCATGGCGTAAGTCATGATAAATAACAGGAGTAGACTGACATGACACAGGACAGTAAAGAGTAGAGATATCAACATCAACACAGGCTCAACCAACCGCAATGTAATTTTGCAAGTCGTTAAATCACTGCCAGAGAAATATGAGACCAAGGTTATTGAGTGCAGCTTGATTGATGGAGACTTGGAGTAGTCCACAAGGCTCAAGTTGCTACGGAAATGAGATTTAACACTGTCATGTCATAGACCTTAGCCAAGCAGCGGAGAAAAAAAAAAATCTAAATGCTGCTGAATTGTATCTTTTGATGCAATGCTTGAGTGCATTATGTTGGAAAGAATTATGGACCGGACCTTTATCTGAAAATGAATGCTTCACCAGCGCTGTGTATTCTCTACAGCAGGACATTTTTATTTACAAGGATGTTGTGTTTGTTCTGATGGACAGTACCTATCTACTACATAATGGAGAAGGAGAAAAGCGAGGAAGGGTGAGGTGATAGGGGTTGAAGATGTGAGTTGGAGGAAGGGTAGGTGAGGTGCACCATCCAATTTGTGATGGACCAGATGCTGTACCCTCAAGCGAGGTATTTTGCCCCAAACGGTACCTGTAAAAACTCCATCTGTTGAAATGGGCCCTGGAATATGTCAGCACTAGCTGAAGGCTCTCTTGCTATGCTCGAGCTGGCTGTCTGGCTCCGAGGATCATGTGTTGTCAGCTGTACCCCATGGGCTGGGAGAGGGAGAGAGATGCTGCTGAGGCATTCTGACAGCAGGGCTGTGGCAGCCGCAGCCTGTACCATCTCTCTGAGAGCCCAAGAGGGGAAGAAGGGGGGGCAGATGAAAAAGACAGAGATCCTATCATAATATGGAGCCCATGTTGTTGAATGTCAGTGTGGTAGAGAGATTGCAAATCACCTCTTCTGAATGTCACAAAAAGTGCCATATGCATACAGCTGCAACATTTGCTCTGTTGGATGAAAATAAGAATGGTCAGCAAGCTTCTCGACAGATGTGCGGGGGGTGTTGTATGTGCCTGCATACAAGTATGTATTTGAATTGCCCTACAAGTTTTGAATTGTTATTTGGGCTTGTCTTAAAATCTGCCTTTCAGTGTGGTTATGAGGTTACTGTAATTCAGAGAGCACAAGCCTTGCAGCTCGCTCAAAGGAAGCCTCAGGCATAATTTCATATTATATGAGTACAGTACATGGGAGTACTCCTGCTTGGAATTACAACCATCTTAATCAGATAAAGTATTTTATACAATGTTTACACATATGTTTTGTGTATTAGCTTGATAAAATATGTTCTCTTGGACATTTATTTTTCTCTAAAGCCTAAATCTGTAACAGCAAGTGGAGTTTGAATATTTGATTAATTGCCTTTAATCATTACCTTTCAAGTAAGGTGTGGTTGAAGGCTGAGCTATATTACTCAGCTCATAATAATGCTTGATCAAATTGTTAAGGGCCTTTATAAGGTGAGGCAGAAGCAAGAACCAGTCTGATCAGTAACTCCAGATTCAGAGGAAGTGCTGCTGAATGATCACGTCCACACCACACGCTCCCAACCATGCGTGCACTCTGGATGGGAAATTAAGGCAATTTTGTTATTGCCTTCCAGTGCAGTCTTACTCAATTTAACTGTGCAATTTCACTCTGGTTCAAAATGTTCATCTTTATAGAAGACTGTAGATGCAACTTCATTAGCCCCTTCCCATCTTCTCACACAAGTAAAATTGCTGCATAGGTGGGGAAGCTGCAGTCATAAACGGGTAATCTGTGGATGTGGTGTGGTTCGGTGTCACCCCAGTGATCCAGGACTGAGACTGTGGTTATAGCCAGACATCTGTCCTCTGTCTGCGCTTAAAGGACATTTATACCCCCACTAGCAAAAGCTGTAACACATTTCATTTGCAAATGAGGTCAAACAATAGAAAAAAACCAAGAGCCTGCACAATTTCTATATTTTACTTTCATTTTGTCATGATTTTCTACAATTTTAGCACTTCTTCTCATTAGAACTAGTTTTCACACCTGCAGCATTAATGTGCACGTGTGTGTGTGTGTGTGTGTGTGTGTGTGTGTGTGTGTGGAAATAATCAATCCCCATAGCAGTAATCAATGGGGGGAGAAATATGCAGTGATTTAGTTAATTAAAAGCTGGGGGGCATCAAACAAGACTGGGCGTAAGATCTCCATTTTAGAGGTGGCATAATTATACTTTGTAAAATGGCTGATAGGGATTTCCTGCCTGGACAAGAGAACTCTGAATATTCATCAGGCTTTGTTAAATAGTGTTTGTAGACATATTACCACTAAGGGAGACTTACCCATGCTCTCATCCGAAAAAGCATTAGTGGAAAACAATTCCATGGGCCACAGTGTTAAACGCAGTATTGTGTGTGCATGTTAACAACTGAACAGAAGCACGTCTCATAGACATTCAAACAACAAGACATGAAAAATGGTCCAGCAATGTGGCATCCATCCTGGCAAGAAAAAAAAACACCAATTAGCTGTAATCTGCTGAAGCTAAGTGGACTTAACGTGAAAGTCCAAATCAAATAGGAACACGAGGGATGAATTCTCTCTAATTTGACGTCATTTTGATGGGCAACCTGAGCATGGGGGAGCATATGGCAGACAATTCTGCTGTGTTTTTGATAGTGTTCATAAACAGAGACCATTGCCATGCTTCATTTCAACCCAAGTGCACTTTGTTAAAGATAAATGCTGCATAGAAAAATGAGGGATGTAAATTGGTCCATAATTGCATTCTCCAGGGAAAAAACCTGCACGCAAATCTTGTCCCATATGCACTTGCTGTGTAAAACCTACACATGTGCAAGTCATCAGCACAATTTGCATTTGAGCAATTTAATGCAAATGGAAATCTTTCTCTGCCACAAATACACCTCTTAAACTTTGTGTAATTTGGAAGAAAAAAATGATGTGTCTGAAAATGGTGTGTTCAGATTGCGGATGTGCTTGCAAATGTCTGTCTGCCTTTAACAGACTTAAAGGTGACATGCGATTCTGGATGAATTTAAATACAATGTGAAAAACAATGATATAAAGCGAACAACGACACAGCAAGTAATGTTACAAACATTAGCTAGGTTGTGGGTTAGCAAATTGTCGCTACAGTTGCTGCTGCAAAGCGAACAGCCAGAGAGGACGAGACGGTATCCCAGAGCCAAGTCAGTTAACGTTACCTGACACACAAATCATGGCTGGAATAGTTTTATGCGGCTCGGTCAGCCACTTTAGTTCCCATTTACAGAGCCAGGGCTGTGAACAAACACTGGATTTATTATTTTTTTTCAGCACACACACAGAACGGACAGCTAGCGGACCGTGAGGAGATATTCACTGAATTTGACTAAAAGATGTGTATTGGATTAGAATTGCATATCACACCAACCACAGTAGTGCAGGCATGTGATCCAGCTTGCTCATTAGGTGTCTTCCCAGATTTCTTACCTGAAGCCCCGATGGCATTGAGACGTTGAATTGCTTTCCTTCAGGTGAGATGTCTTTTGTCTCTTAAAATGAAAACCTGTTGTTTTAACAGCAGTTCCACTTATTTATTACAACCCTGGAGTGTAAGGTTACTGTGAGGCCTGATGAAAGCTATAGTTTCTTCAGTTACCTATAGAATCATGTCTGTTTTATAGTGGCCTTAATTCATTACACCTGTTCTTGACAAAATCTCAACTGGACCAGGTTGCAGAAGTGACTTGGACATATCTAAGGCCTTGATTACTGCTCCACTTAAAATTCATTATAATTATGTAGCAATATAACTGAATATATAGCTTGTTATAAAACATTTACACCAAGTGTGCAGACGTGCACTAAAGCTGTTTCTGTGTCTGGTTCAGGGTGCTTCCTCTCCACCAGAGGAGCAGAGTGCTGCAGGGCATGCCAGTCTGACGCCGCTTGTGGCTGTCATTCTGTTTCAAATGTACATAAAAAATAATGGGTATTGTAGTTGTTCTGCCTGTTTACAGCCTGACAAACGAACAGCACTGACAATGTCTACAATTTACAGAAATATTTGTTGAGAACTTGATGAATCATAATTTCCCGAAATATAATCTTTATTTGCCCTGAATCACATCATGCACTTGACTCTTTCGATGTGGGCTCTCATAATTGAGGATTCAGCTTTAGCAAATTTGTCAAATATCCTGTTTGTTTGGCTGTGGGCTTAATGTTTTCTCTGGCATTAAGAGAGGGACAGCTGGACCACAGCCGTATCTCCATGTCCTCACTCCACCCTGCAGTGAAAAGTTTGTTATCATGTCTACTCTTATCACATCTCTGTCCCGGCAGGCCCTGTGCATTCACTTCAGCTTGATGCTGGGCTCGACCTGCTTCCATAATGGAAGGAGAAGGAGGTGTTACACACATGATACAGTCTGAGTACAATGTTTTAATTAAAAGAGCTGCTTCAGAGGAGGGAGGCTCAGAGGGTGAGAGGTAGACCATAGGGTGAGAGACATCTGCCCTCACAAGCACAAAGACAGCTGGAAACCTTTTGTGGGGCCTTTAATGGTAATTAATATGAAGATGAGAGTGTTAGTGACCAGAAGTATGAAAGTGTTGGTGTGTGATGGCCAGTTCTTATCTGATCTTAAAGGATAAGGCTGGTGATATTCTATCTTTTCGTCAACTCTCATGAAAAAATTTAAACCAACAGTGTGTTAGTCCATCTGTCAACATTCTGACTGACCCCAATCTTAAAAAACTGGTCACGACTATATAATTCTTTTTCTTTTTAAAGACTAAACAATTTCCCAAAACTAGGCTTTAGTTAGTAACAGGCTTACTGCTGTATCCAGTTGATTACAATCAATTGTACAAATTAATCTAATTTTAGATTACTGATTTAATGGATCTGACAAGATTTTTGCAGAACATCCCCCTCAATTTCCATTTCAATGAAATATTAATATTGCTTTTGTGCGGCATATACTTGTCAGTTTAGAATTACAATAGTAGGAAATAAGGACATAAGACAATATTAGTGATAATAGTGTTTTTCCTATTTATGATGTAAAACATATATGGTGAGATTATCTCATTGGTAATTCATGAGATATTCAGATGAATAATAGATGATGTCCTTTGAGACTAGTGCCCTTGTGCTTATCCCTTGTTATTGAGAGAATTCCAGATCATATCAGGCTAGCATGTTTTCTTTGGTGTCCTACTTGGAAAATCTTTTTCAAAACCGGCCACTGATCCATCATGTTGCCTTGGTGTTGCACATATCATACATCATCATATATGATACAGTGTATTTTCTGCTCCTGTCTGCTGTAATATTTAGGTTTGACATTTTCTATCCTTCTGTACTGTATGTTTCTCTCCTGAATTGCTATTTCAGTATCAGTCCTGGACATGTCTTTATAAAAGGGATACTTTGTGTTCTGCAGCAAGCTGGAATTAATTCTTCGGTGTTATGAATCATGAACTTGATAAACATTTAGATTACTGAGAAAATAATTACTCTCAGCCTGTATGAATTGTGATTATCATACTTGTTGAAGTTAGAACGATACAGTCTTCATTATGATCTACTGTGTTTAAAATGGCAATAATTAAACATCTGCGACATTTCAATTATTTCGACTTGTGGGTAAGAATTGCCCCAAGCAAACAGGAGGCTGTGCCCTATGCATCTTGGGTATGAGAGCCTGAATAATCGAGATAATTATCTCCCTCAGCAACAGGGTTTTTCAACAGGAATTACCATAAAACATTGCTAATTTTAATGGGAGACCTAATGCAACTCAAATAATTATAGCAAGATGGGATGAGGGTGGAGAAGTGGAGGGAGGTTTGAATCATTCGCCCTCATTTAGAGGAAGGGGGAGGAGATAGTGGTTTGTATATCAAACGGGGGAGTCAGATCTATTGTCACTAATTGATTCTGCTGAAAGCCTGTATAGCAGGTAATAAGGGTCAATGTGAGTTAAGAGATGAGTGATCACCTGATCACAGAGTAACAGTATTGTATAGATTCTCATTTTTGTAATTAGCTATGTAGAAATGGCACAATTTGCAAAATTAATGTTCAGTTTTCCACAAACACACACACACGCAGGTTTGTGGGACTATCTTCGTGGGGACCTGTCATTAACATAATAACATAATAAACTTTCCCTAGCCCCTAACCCTAACCTTAACCATCACAACTAAGTGCCTAACCCCAACCCTTACCCTAACCCTAAACTAATTCTAACCCTAACCCTAAAATCAAGTCTTAACAGCCCTTTAAACTTGTGGCGTCCAGCATTTTGGCCCCACAAAGCTGTCGGGACCCCACAAGTATAGTGGGCTCCAGGTTTTTAGACCTCACAAATATAGTTAAACAAGCCCCCCCCCCTCCTCCTCCTCCACACACATGCAATTAATCAAACCATAAACCACGATAAATTACAAAGACCAATTTTACAGAATAATCTATAACAATATCAGTGGCCAGGCTGTAAATACAGCGGCTAGATGCTGTGACGCATGGCTGCTGAAGACTGTGGTGGAAATAAACTCTTACTGGTGTCCCTTGATGACGGCATGAAATTCAGAGTCAAGTTGTTCTCATTTCTCTCCCCTCTTTTTGCTCTCAGTTGGTTTCTGGTGATTTGTTGGGTTTATGTTTTGTGACATATAATCTTAACTCAGTCCCTTTTATTTTGTTTTTCCCTTTCCTCTCCGTTTTGATTGAATAGCTCTCAAGGCAATGATAAACCGCTCAGCTGCATACACTGGCTCTTTTCACCCTGAGAATTTACACCAGGGTAGGGAAGTTCCTGTCAGCCTTAATAAGATACAGATTTTTAAATGTAAACGTCTTTCAACACACTTGCCATATCTTCTTAAGATTTTACAATATAAACCACTCATTATTGTTTTTCACAAGATCAAAAGTCATCAGAGAAATGCTTTAACCTAGTCACTCATCACTGACAGACCTGATCTTCAGTGAATGTGAGTTCTGTGTAGCAGATGAGCTCCCAAAGGCAGCAGTTCCAGAGCTGGGCACATGATATTCAGTTCAACCCTTAATGAAGCTGCTGTAATCACACTTGTGCAGGATGGTCGTCTCCCATTAGCACTCCAGTTGGAGAAATGCTCTACAACTCTTTGATGTTGTCAAAGATTCGCACCACTGTGTTCAGAACAAAGAGCGTCTTCCTCTAAGAAAAGGGGAGGAGGACGCTTCCTTGTGCTGTGCCGAGGATGTCAGGAAACTGTTTGAGTTGGGGAACCCTTTGTTTTGGTTCCAAAACAAATTATAGAAAAAAAGAAACCTGACTACTTGTTATTTGTTCAGAGGAACCTAATTTAAGAGAGTGAATCCTAACCAGATAATACAGCACTTTTCCTTTATAGGTGAGAAAGAAAATAGAATGCGTTGTTGTCCCTGTGATGGTCTAGTAACCCACACAGGTTGTTCTCACAGATTATGCTGTAAAAGGCTCTGGCTCCAATGATCCTTAATGTGAATTAATGGGGATAAATGGATGGATGAGAACATAGTTACTCACAAATATCTAAAGCACTTGTATGGGAATTTTATTAAGTTTTTCTGAACCTATTTGAGGCATACCTGGCATTTGATAAAGCTCTGTTCCAAGGTTGCATTTGAGACAGGATCTTGTGTTTTCCACATTTTGGCTCTCGCTGCCATGGCTGCTGTCTTGAGATATCACTGAGGTTAGAGTCGCAAAACCTAATGCCACAGAGCAATTGGACAAAGGCTAAGAAATGGGAGAAAGCAGGAGACGGAAAGCAGTGTGATTTTGAGGGAGTATGGGATACTTATTTTTCTTGACTCATTTTAGATTGTCTGGGGGGCTTTGGTCACACATGGAAGCTTCCTACGTTGGTGCTGATTAAAAGGCACCACCACTCTCCTGCCCTCAGTAGAACGGCTGCAGGGAATAATACCAAACAAAGAGGCTTTCCTAATTGTCTGCATACCTGTAGGGTAGTGGAAGTTAGTCAGCTAGCCACACATTGTTTACTCTATGAATGAAAGGAAACAATTAAAGGGGGGGGGGGAAAATCAAAGGCTAGTTTTGAAATTTAGTATAAAAGATTGGTATGTAGCCCACCGTTTGTTTAACTCATAGGAAGAAAGCAAGCTTTGTAATAAAAATAAATGTATAGGATGACTGCAACCTTTGGAAAAGAGCAACATTTCAAGAAAAGATATTTTAGGCTATTTATGCCGCTCTCCAGGATTAGTGTTCAGCCTGCCCAACAACATTGGCATCTTTTTTATCTCTGTTTTACTTCTTGTTCATTTAGCAGAATATGTGCATATGATTGCATGGCACCTCTCCCAGTTCTGAATGCCAATGAGACAGATACAAATATGTGTCATTGTTTCGATCAAAACATAAGATATGCAAGATAATCAAACTGTTGAATGCAGAATTTTATTCGTTGATCGTTCAGGTACATAACCATATAATTCTTTTTATATTCCTTGTCCTAACTGCAAAACACACTGTCTAAATAGGAGAGGGCTTTGACTGCTTAATTAATTAAACTTTAAATGCCAAATCAACATAACCTCTGTTACAGATAAGACTCACGATCTTGTTACTTTAAAAAATGTACAGCAATGTACTTAAATTGTGAGGCTGTACTTAGACACACAAGTGCTTTGATGTAAGTCCTAACATCAGCATACTAACATGCTCACAATGGCAGTGCTAACACGCTGATGTGTATCAGGTATACTGTTAACCACTTACTAACCAACTTAGGTTATTGTGCTAGCATGCTAACATTTGCTAATCAGCATATCTTAGGCTAATGGGAATGTCATTAGTTTTACAGGTGTGTTTGACAAAATGATGATGCTAAATGAAAAGTCAGGGGATCACCAAAAGTATTACAGTTTGTCATGTGAGGAACGTGACTGTCTGGACCACATTTCATGGCAATCTATCAGATAGTTGTGGAATCATTTCACAAAAATACACAAATGTCAACCTCATGGAGACGCTAGAGAAAAAAATCAGAGGATCACCAAAGTCAGTAGATTCATCCTCTTTGGACTATAAATGTCTGTGAAAAAATGTCATGGCTATTGATTTATCAGTTGTTGATACATTTCAGTCTGGACCAAAGTGGTCGGCCCGCTGACATTTTTTTTTTTAGCCAAGCTGCTACAATGGCTAAAAATCATAGACACCGTATTAATTATTTTGTCTTAATTATGTAGCTTCACGCCATTTTTTGTTTTGCAGGTACACATTCTTCATTTCCACAGAGAGAGCGGCCTGAACTGGCCATCAACAGTGTTAATTCTCAAATACAAAGTCTAATGACATGAATTATTTAAAACTCTACATAGTTATACTGTAAAACTATGAATTGTCATAGATGGAACTCTTATCATTAGCATCAATATTCACATCTTATTGGTAAATATTAGTTAAGAATCATCAGAGTGACTGTTTGTAAGCCCTAATCTGATGTAAAGCAAAGTAATGAATGCCCTAAGCTGTGATGGTCAGGGATCAATGATCTCTGGATAGCTCTGCCAGTGCCAACACACCAGTGCACACGATTGACCGGCATAATGATACCAGGAGGAAATCAACTCTCAGCTGAGGGAAATCAAGGACTTAATTAAATTTAAGATAAGGCTGCACACAAAGATATGAAATGTGTAGGTCTTTAGGTTTTACAAGGTGGTGGCCCAGGCTTTGGCAGCTCTCGAGGAAAATGAAACGTTGACTGCTCTACTGTTAACATGGAAATCTACGGACTCTGCCACATAGAGTTAGTGTCACCATTCACGGGCATTACAGTGTTCAGTGACACACCAACTGTCTGTTGAATTATCAGATGAGCATAATAATCAGGATTTGGAGTTAGATCGCTGCAGATATTTATCCCCTACGTTAATCTGCCTCCAGTTTTTTAACCACATGGGCAAGCTTTCATACTGACTCAAAATAATTATTGACAGATGGTAGGCGTTAGACCTGCCGTGAACAGAAACAATCATTATATCCCTGTGGGGGAAAAAGTCTGATTTAAATCTTTTTGCTCTCTCCCCCCTGTTGTGTTGCACTCAAGCAGAAATGCATTAAACACACTTTGACTCACAAACACACACGAGGGGAAACTTGTTAGTGTTTTTGGATTGACTGTTTCACAACCATTGCCTGTTAAATATAGTAATTTTAAGCTACATACGTACATACGTACAGACATACATGTCTATCTGTCATTATAAACTATTTATTGAATGTTTTTGTCTCCGTGTTTAGCATTTATAAGCAGTATTCTAAGTTTACCATAATATTTTCTTCAGTAGAATTTACAGCCTTAGATTTAAAATGTGTATATCAAAACTCTAATGATGCTATTGTATCAACACATTTTTATCCTCGCCATCTGTTTAATAGTTAATCATTTTGAGAAACTTGGAGAAATTGCACTGTTCTAAGAAGACACTTTTTAAGTGTGTATCCAGGATTAATGATGGCAATAGGAGTATGAGAACCTGAGCTGCTGCTGCAACGTAGCTTTCTGCTACTTACCAGAGCTTTTTAGAAGCAGAGTGGCGCTCTGGATTTTATAGCTCTCAGTAGACAAGCAGGCTATCGACAGAGCAGGAGACTCCTCTGAATTCTGATTACAGCCACTTTGTGACACCTGGGGGACTGAGAAAGATGTCTTTAAACCCATCATAAATATTCACAGCAACTAAATTGTGCGTGCTGTATTGATATAAAGACCCAGCAGCATCACACTTCTGAGGAATTGATGCTACAGAGCGGAATACTTTGGCAACTCACTTGGACTTGACTTGTGAGAATCTCACAGGAACAGTTCGTGTTGGATTTTCCTGTCGTGGCAAAATTCCCAGTGTAAAGTCTGCTCTGTCACACATTCAGCCATGCCTTCATGCCTGCTGCAGCTTCCTTTTGCAGTGACACCTTTCCTTGAGACTCCACCTCTCACCTTCTGCTATTGTTCCTCCTTCACCAGTTCTTCCCACCGTTTTTTTTTTATTGACTATTTCACTAATTGCAGCCTGCATAAACAAAGCGTGGAGGGGACTTGGCAGTATAAAATGCTTAGATAATTAGTTTTGCAGGGGGGAGGACTGTGTCTGTGGACATTGATCTGATGGTTTGCTGTATTGATAGGGTGAGGGAGGGACTCCTGATGTGATGGTGACAGACCTGTCTCATGGATCACAGCCTCTCATCAATACTACTCCCCCTCTCCAGTAGTCTGCTGTGAAGCGTTTTATAGAATGACACAGGTGCCAATTGATTGGAGGTAATGCATAGGAGGCATTTGTCATAGTTTTACATAATTCCAGTGTGTTTAAATTGCTTTCCCATTCTGTTTTTGTCTTTTTCCAACCTTGCATCATGTCTCCATTAGTAAAAACAGAACAGCTCTTCAGTAATGACCATAGAAATAGAGCTATCAACTGATTAACTCTCAAAATGTCTCACAGTGAAATTGTCTTTAACCAGTGTGGTTTCGTGTATGCACTGTTGTACTACAGGTATTTTCTTGCAGGTGGGATGTAGTTCTCAGCATGGTGTGATACACACCCGCAGAATCTAAATGGTTCGTTTTCTCCTCTGTTAACATTGGAGGGGTGAGTTGGGGGAAGGGTTTGCGCAGTGGCGTGTGCTAGGTGTAGCAGGAATGAAGATGGTGATGGGAGTGTTGGGGTGCAGGTGTACCGAGCACAGGGGAGGTGACCTTGGCCATGGTGACGACAGCAGAGAGGAGCGAGCCATCTGTCTTGGGCCATGAGGAGGTGACCCAGCATCATTGTTTAGTCTGACATGGTACACTGGGGTCACTGGGAGCGCCAGACCTCCCAGGTGGGGACCAGAAAGGGGTGTCTGAGCTTTGTGAACACTGGCGATAAAGAGAATGAAGATGTAAGCCAAAATTGTACAATAAATTATGCCCTAAATGTCTTTTAAATGTTCAAACAAGCTGTTATCTACTCTATTATTTTGAGAGATTGCAATATAAAATATAAGGCCTTCTACATTAGAGTGTCCACCTCTGTGGCCTCTTTATTCAGAATCCTTTTTTTATACAAATGAAATAGCCCTTGCCATAATTATTCTGTCATTTTGATGTGGCACCTCATAACCTTTTACCAATTTGTGAGGCATTTTATTGAAAGCACTGAGAGGAAAAGCGATTTGGACATAATTTGCTCTCTCACTCAATTCAAAATGAGCTTTTAATCTTCATTTTATATGAATACTTAACCAAAAACTAATTTTTGTATCAATTTCACCCTCTGTTCTACCTAGAATAACTTTTCAAACTACTTGTGGGCAGAATCCAAAAAATAGGTATGCACTTTTTGTAGGCACGAATCTGGAATAGAAAATGAGATGCAGGCAAGAGAACTGGAGGTGAGATTTTAACTAAGTCAGTTTTAATATCTGTCAACGTAAAACACATGCCAAACTAAAAATGCGGAGACCAGCGATGTTGTACAGCTTAGAGACAGTGGCACTGAAGAAAAGACAAAAGGGCAGAGCTGGAGGTGGCAGAGCTTAAGATGTTGAGGTTCTCTTTGGGAGTGACGAGGATGGACAGGATCAGGAACGAGTACATCAGAGGGACAGCTCATGTTAGATGTTTCGGAGATAAAGCCAGAGAGGCCAGATTGAGGTGGTTTGGACATGTTCAGAGGAGAGACTGTGAATATATTGGTAGAAGGATGCTGAGGTTGGAGCTGCCAGGCAGGAGGTCTAGAGGAAGACCAAAGAGGAGATTTATGGATGTAGTGAGAGAGGACATGAAGTTAATTGGTGTGAGTGAAGAGGATGCAGAGGACAGGGTTAGATGGAGGCGCATGATTCGCTGTGGCGAAAGGAAAAGAAGAAGAAGATTAGTATGCTAGCTAGCGTTAGCCTCAGGGGCTAGATTGTTTACCATTGCTTGACAACACAGTCAGCTGCTCTGGGCTTGTAACACCTCCATCTCTCTCACTGGCTATTGTGGTCCCGCTCGGAAAGTACTGATGTAATCATCCAGAATTTACCCCCTAAATATCAAACATGTTTGATATTATCAGGACGGCCCCGATGAGTCTGCGAGCAGTTCGAGAGGTTTAAGATTGGATCTGTAAACCCCTCACATTACCAGATCATTTGGGCCAAACATCGGTACTGACCACTGTCCCAGCCCAGATTTCTCCTCTGACTGTCGGAAAGGGTGAATCGGGGATAAATTGGCCCAAAACTCCTGTAGTGAGCCCGGCTTAAAATTCTACAACCAAGCTAATGGCTTTGTAAGGCAGTGGAGTGTGGAGCACACAGTGCTTAAAGCAAAATGCGAACATGTATGCTGATGTTCAGGTATCATGTTAATGAAACACTTGGGCTTCAGTTTTTATGAAATCATCGTTATGAGATGAGTTTCTTATTTACTTTTACAGCTACTAGAGAATCTGTGATAACAGTTTGCATTAACTATTAGCTATAAGGAATTCAGTCAAACTAAGTACTGTCACTTTAGCTCACACGCTTATGGAATAACTCAGAAATACTTTTTTTTTTTTTTAACCAACCAATTTTGTGCTATCCTCTGTGGTCTCCAGGGAAAGGTCCAGGACCAAATGGGGTACTCTTACCAGACAAAGACCTTTTGATGAAGCGATCAGTCTGACAGGGACATGGCAGACATGCAATCAAGGTGTTAAATGATAGGAGGGCCATAATGTCTGTCCTTTCAGTTTAATCACAACCCCATAGCTCAAGTTTTACTTGGCAGTTTCAATCACCATCCCTGTTTCCTTTTCACAGATGGGTTGACCCTCTCAGCTTGCCCCTTTCATATTCTTCACTCTAATGACAAGTTTCACTTCTCACCTCATGCTCATTAGTCACCTTTTGTAAGTAATAACATCACTGCAGCAGGGTCTATAAAGTCACAGGGATATGGCTACATAAATGAGTAGCTTTTTTGGAATGCTGTTACATAAAGCCAGCTCAGTCTGCATGAATAGTACCACAGTGCAGCTGTTTTGTACGATTTGAAAAACTGGGCCACTTTGAGCATGATTAGCTAAAAGGGAAACAGAGTAGTTATTATGTGTTAATCACACCCAACTTCAAAGGCTGAGCTTTCAACTTTCTGGACTTCAGCTGGCTTTAAAATTCAAAGACGAGGCCGCAGATATGAGTGAGATCAGAGGTCGTGGTGGATCTGTGGTCTGTCGGCTGCTAAGCAAATAGTGACAGGGTAGCAAGAACCTCATGAAAGTCACCATAAAAGAGGTTTACAGCTTTGCATAGTAAAACTGACCTCTTCACATCTCGTTACTGTCTGCAGTGTAATGACATTGAGTGCTACAATACCAACACACACGAGGACTAGATGAGAACAGATGAGAGGAAGGCCGAGCAGCTACGCCTCGCTAATATGGCTAAGCCTTGCTCATTCCTGTCACTTCCTCTGTTTAATGGGAAAACCTTCAGGTTAATTGGTGCTGTGACTCTGTTTAAATCAGAGCATTCATTATTGAGTTTGCAATGATGTGGCCTTGTTTGACCTACAACACAGATTTAAAAAATAACCCACATCCTTTTCTTAGACTCTCATTTTCAACACGTCACAATTCATTTGTCCAGCAAGCGAGCGTGGGCTCTCTCCAAAAATTAAGTGAGGGGAAATGTTGGATAAAAGGCTAGTTTCCATTGTTTCAGCAAAATGTATACCACTCATGCCTGTACAGTAAATATGAAGCTACCACCAGCCGTCGCTTAGCTTAGTACAAAGGCTGGAAACTGGGAAACAGCCAGCCTGTCTTTGTCAGATGGTAACAAAATCTGCCTAGCAGCAGCATTGTAGGCATTGAAACCCCAGGAAGTTACTGGTCGCAGCCAAGAAATAGTCCGGCACATAACCCCCTGTAAAACAACAACTTGTCATTTTAAAACATTGGTTTTTGTCCAGAATAACAAATATGATATAAAGCGCTAATAGAACTGAGAAGTGCTACTAGTTTAAACTGTGTTACCTGTGGATGGCGCCTACTTGTCCCCCTGTTTCCAGTGCTTTTGTGCAAAGCTAAGCAAACCACTTCCTCCTAATCATCTCACCTAACTCTTGGCAAGAAAGAGGATTTCCCAAAATGTCAAACCATTCCTTTAACAGTGTTTGTATTATTATCATCCTTTATAATCAAGATACATAACTTGTTATTTATGATCACAGGATGTTTTGTTATTAATGGCTTATGTGACATCCTGACTGGAAAACATTACAAATGTACACGGTATGTGCACGGCCCAAGACAAGAGGGCTCTTCAGCGGGCAATTAAAGCTGCCCAGAACATCAATGGTACCCATCTACCAAGCATCAGTTATTTGTTGGTGCACTAGAAGGATGGATTGTCAGCAGGTAGAGTGCTGCGTTTGCTGAATCTATTCTACAATAGTTTATACTTGACTGTTCTGTTGCCATGTACTGTATGTTTTACATTGGGGTTTAACTCTACTGGAATTTGTAGCCTTACAGGTGTGTCAGAAATAGTTAATTTCATGGTTGGCACACAGTGCACCATCCCCCTCTCTATTGACTAAGGGTTAAGCCTGTATAAATGCATAGGTTTCTTGAATAGCAGATACCTCTGACAATCATTCTCTGGCTGCTCTGAGTCTAGTATATGTGAAATGGTGTGTGTGGTGAATCCCACTTTTAATTCTTTTAGCATGGCTAGCACCCCTTTTGTTTTCCCCCATTAGTCTTCAATCTGGACCATGCTTATAGGCAAGATCTATGTCGGGCTACCAGCACATCAGAGAATTATACTTTTATTATTTTTATGTTAGAGTACACAGTGCCTTTGGTATATAAATTATGGTGTGCCACTTTTAACTGAGAAAAATATGTACACCATGAAA
Source organism: Coreoperca whiteheadi (assembly GCA_011952105.1). Taxonomy (NCBI): domain Eukaryota; kingdom Metazoa; phylum Chordata; class Actinopteri; order Centrarchiformes; family Sinipercidae; genus Coreoperca; species Coreoperca whiteheadi. Next base: position 15,943,214 of record CM022480.1, on the reverse strand, counting down.
TAAACAATTTTTGCTTTTAAATTAAAAAACAAATTTTAAAATGTAATCATGGTGACATTTAAACACAGAAGTGACAAAAACACCTCAACACAGTAGTTGTGTGTTCTTGATTGGACAGTTTTATTTCTTAGATTGAAATTTATGACTGCATGGCCTACCACCCTGCAGTCCAAGGCAAGTAGTTGTATAAAAGCTGCACATAGTAAAGCACAATTTGTTGCTATCAAATAAAATCTAAAGTGTCTCGTTCGTGACCCTCATGTCCACTTCACCAATGGCAATCCATCTGAAACACACTGTGTCCTGTGACCGTAATCTTGACTCTTGACCAGGGTCATTGAACTTGACAGGATCCTGACCTTGTGGAAGATGGAACACGGAAGACATAAGGTTACCACTGACCCTGGCTTTTAGCACAAGTGATTTTTATATGCACTTCCACCTGACAGTAACAGATGACAAGCTTTCACTTCTTTTGAGGCAACCACACAATAATGAGAGTAGGAGGGCAGTCATTTATTCTTGGAGCTAACACATACTCGCCGTCTATTTAACAGTAATCCTTACTTGCCATTTTAATAAATATAATAAAAATTTGTCATCTGAAATTGGCAGATACAACCAAACAACTCTTACATACAGAAAAAGGCTTCCTCTCTAATTCTCGTTGTGTGTTCAGATAAAAATAACATTTGGAATGTGTTGATGCCAGACACTGGCAAACAGGGAGAGCACAATATGAAACAGATGCCACCACAGATGGAGGATAAACAGGCACATACATTTCTGTTACAAAGCAGAACTGTCACTCGCAGCAGTAATTGATTTGATACGAAGTAGATTCAGAACCTGTTGTCTTGTGGATTTCATGGTAAAATCTGTACATCTGTCTTACTGTGAAAAATAGAAGATCTTCACCATAGCCTTTTGATATAGTTGATTTGACCCACTATGGGAGAAATTATTTTTGCCCTTTATGATTTCTTCTTGCTGAACCTTCAGCATATGTGGATCTAACCCTTGAGTCCTGTACAATGTCCCTTTCCACTAGAGCATTCAGCTTTTTTGGTTCTTGGATACTGAAGGATACTTATGTAAATGAGCATTTCTGTGATTCTTTTTGGTGAAGTTCTAAGCTAAATTGCCTTGTTGTAATCTTGGATTTACCAATGCAGTTTGTGCACTGTGTAAAAGGCCAAATAAAAGGATTATCACTTCATTCATTAAGGCTTAATCTAACATCTATTTTTCCCCTCTAATCAAAACAGTTACACAACCTTTTCCTATAAAGGCTAATTTAATGATGTTATTTTATCTCTGTGATGGGTGTATTATAACTGTAAGTGAGAAACCCAGAAGATACTTTAATATATTCACCTTAAACATCCTCCTCTCCTCCAGTGTGATGATTATATGCAAGAAGTTTTGATTAACTGCCAGCACGGATATAAGATTTCAGTTAACTGTCATCCTGTCTCTGTATTTATTATGCAGAGTGTTTATATTTTGGCCACTTCTGTGTATAGGGGGAGGTGTGTGGAGTTGGTGAGACAAGGTCTGGAGCTGTCACCTATTGAGAGAGCCCAAGGGAGCACAGGCAGTGATTTACACTCTGGCAGGACACCCGCAGTCTTCAGCATGGTGTGTTATGACATGTAATCACAGACAGTCTACTGGTGTTGCTTTTCTTTGTCTCGCTGCTATTTTTTTTAGCACTACCCCCCATCTCTCACTTTGCAACCCCATGGCTATATGGTTTATTTGAAGCTTTTGTTGTATGCTATGAATGAATTTGTCTGAACTGGTTTATTTGCCATTTGTATGCCTGTTATATGTGTGACGGTATAGAAGAACCCAGGGGGGTCCCGGATGTGCATTTTGACAGTAAAGCAGCACATATTCAGTCACCTGGAAGGATTTTGACAGCTGGCAGGCTGGCTATTTTTCTCTATCAAACCCCCTATAACAATTGAAACCTGTATAATTGCTGGATTTAAATCTCAGGTAGTGGTTTTCAGTATGTAAACATAAGTCATCTACATTGAAAATTCCATTGCAGAAGTTATGTCTTGAACTGTCCATTTGTCCATTGTTTGTATGATTGTTCAGTCTTTATTCAATTAGGACTTGTAATTACCTTTGCCGAGACTTATCCATAAATATTTCTGCTTTTAATACCACTGGAGTCATGGTGGTACATGAGGGGGAAAAGGCTTCAGTCTGTTGGTCTGCATCAGACATTCTGTAGCCTTCTGCTGTATATGGTATGTGTCTGACTGTGTCATCTTCTCTTTACAGGTCACTCACCATAGACCTAAGGTTTAGCTGTGACTGTAAACACAGCCAGCACTCAACCCACAGCCTGCCTTCTCCTCTGATCTGCTGACTCATTCTACACATAGCGAACCATTCAGTCCAGGAGGGGGAGATACCAGGAAGAGGTAAACAATGCAGCTGAGAAGCTTGGAAATGGCAGGTACAGCAATACAGAAGCTGTTTGCCTTTGTTTGAAGCAAGGGCCGGCACTCAGGGGTTACAAACACCCACACACAAATATTTTAGTGTGTAGACAAATGTTTTTGTGTGTGGGAGTTTGTAACTAACACACAAATATATAGAGAGAGGGAGAGCACCAGAGCATATTTTCTATTTTCCATGCCCTGGGCGTTAGACATACCAGAAGCGACAGAAATCTCGCCAAGTGGGATAAGATCATAAAACTGCAAGGCACTCTCCTCTCATTTTCAACTAAATTGATAAAATGGTGTCAGCATGTTACTGCGAGCCCCTCAGGATCCGAAATACTGGCAGGACTATAAACTAAAGTAGTTACTCCATGACAAGACACTGAATCCTTTCCCATCAAGAAAGATTTCATTTGAAATGGTGTAGCAATGGCAAAAAATATCAGAAAATGAAGTAGGGCTGGCAAACATTGACAAAATTATTTTTATACTTTTGACCAGATACTTCAATATCAATATGTATCATTTCAGTGCAGTCACATACCGTATATCTCTATAATGTGATGATATTATACTGGACTATGATGACCAATTAGACAAAGGACAACATTTTCATTCCTCAGCTAGACTTTCAATGCAACCTTAACAGCCTAGAAAACACACATTTAAAGTTATGACATGATATCCATTTATCTACACCTATAGGCTAAATTTTAATACATGCTAATCTTAGTGTTATGTCCTTGTTGTTCGGGAGGTACACTGACCAGTGGAGCAGAAAGCTGACTAACAATGCATTGACTTTGACCAAGGCTCCCATAGTCTCCTCTATTACACTTTATTTGGTAAATACTGTATTACAGCAGGTAGCAGAGGTGTTGATAGAAACTCCCTGTCGCATTGTAAAGGAGTGCTGTGTTTAATTTATTTTCCTCAGTTTTGCTGATCCTGTTCAGTTTTCGAAATTTCAGTTACTATCACCTCTGTCTCTTTCTCTGTGGTAGGAATTGTACTGTCAGTTCAAAGTCATTAGGCTTTGTGTTAACCTCAGGGACCAACAGGGTCACTTCATGGTCTGGGCACACGAAAGAGAGGAAAATAAAGGGGAGAGGGGTGATAATGATAAACTGGATTAAAGGACATCTAAAGGTGTTAGATTCTGCCAGATCGACTGGAGAGGTGTCAGTTTGCAATCTAGGTAGTAGTCACAGTGTGTGTGTTGGGGGGGTGGGCCCTTTGATACAATTGTCACTGGAATTGGTTTCCATTCAAATGTGAGACAATTTGAACATAAGTCACTTTGAAATGGTCGAATGTGTGTTATCCTACTACTGAAACACATTACAGACCTCTGCACCATAAATAAAATACATCCTTGATTGTCAAAGCAGAGGTGATTTTGTTCACCAAATGCCCCGCTGTATTCTACACTATAAAACACCTGTACTGGTTCAAAAATCCCTCATTCACAAGGTACATATTAAGCAAGGTTTCTCTCAAGGCAGCAAACTCAGTGTCTTGACTTTTTCTTTGCTTTTCTGTCATTTTGGTTTTGACAGTGCTGTACTTATAGTAGTATAGCTGAAGACAAGTTTAAACTGACTGAAATGTGCAGGCTCTCCATGAGGCCACACAATTATCTGGAGTTTGATAGCAGAGCCTGAGTCTGACACATTCTGTGTCACCATATTGAGTGTGAGTGGAGGGTGGGAATGTAAATTACCTCTTGAAAACCTCCCCTGAAGGCACAATGCAAAAGCAGCATAGTGATCAGCTGCTGGTGCATAGTGTATTGCAGCGTAAGCTGTCGTGTTAGCATGAATTGCTGATAAGACAGTCTCACACACGCATCATGGGACACAATGGGACTACAGATGAAAATTAGCCTGCATGGCTAACTCAGGCACATTTACATGCTGGACTAACAAACACATGTTGATTAATGTGCACTGTCCCATATTAAATACATAAACAAGATCATTTCATGTGGACTCATTTACTTCCTATTTTGTGTCATTATCAACTTCAGCTAGAGCCGTTTACTGTTTTACCAAGCTGGATGTGTGCTGTCTATTATTAAATGAAATACTGTTTATCGCAGTATGTGTTTGTGTGGATTTTTGCAAGGATAACAGTGGTGGAATGGTTATTCAGTCCTGCACCATCTGCGCTTTGAAGAAAGGGTTTGCATAGGGCTCACATCATTGAGTGGCACCTGCTTGTCAGAGGGTAGCTGCAAAATATTGCTGCATTCAGAGAAGGCAGTACTCCACCTGCATGCCAATCAGGCTGTTAGGCTAATCCCCTCCACCTGCATGCACTCGCACATAAGCATGTACTCTCTGATTCTCTCCTCCAGTGTTTCTTTCACCACTTATGCCTTGTAGGTTTAGACACATATGCCCATCACAACATCCATTCATGCTTTGAAAACGCTTGAAAACAGGCACTAATTAAATTTTTTTCCTTGTGTGCCCTGCCCTCAGTGTCGCAGATCAGTGTCTGCGACACATCATTATGTATTGTCTGACTGATTGTCTTACCTAAACATGGAGGTAAACGGACACTGACGCTATTTAATGTCTACTCACTCAGCATGGCCGCCAGCATTGATTTACGCACTCTCAAGGTGTTGGGTGTGTGTCAAGCAGGATTTTGTTTTCTGTTATTTACAGTACCTGACATCCTTAGAAACACTTGTATCAATGAAAGAGATAGGAGGGAAAATGAGGAGTGTTGTCTGCTGTTTTTTAAAGCTATTGATTTACACAAGAGGAGATGTGAAAAGGACCTTTGCCCACGCTTATGATCATCTGTGCTGTAGTGTAGGTGTACTTGCTGGAGGAAGTGAGTGTGTTTGTATGTGTATTTGTGTGATCATACTAGAATGCTCACATTTATCTGCATGCCTGTTTGTTTGTGTGTGTGTGTGCCTGTGAAGTAACAGGGAAAAAATGGATTCTGAACAACTGTCAGCAATAGGAGCTCAGCTTTGCACACAAAGCACAAGCCCATTCTCCTGAGCATCTTCTCTGATCTCTATTTTCTCTGTCATGTCAAGACAGTAACAGGTGTCTCACCTAAGGCAAAAACAATGTATCACTGTCTTCCTCTTTATCTCTGTATTTATCTATTGTTTGCTGCTCTCTGGGATGAAGCGGGAACATCGTAGTGAATTTGGTACCCAGGCTATGTCTCTGTCATGGTCCTCCACTGTGCCAACCTTGTAGGTATCTTTGGCACTATAGTTTCATAGGGAGTAACCACATGGTGCTGCCTAGCTTGGACACATTCCCAGCAATGCACCCATGCTGGGCTGGCTGGATGAACAGAAGGTCAGGACATGCCATAACACTGTGTAATGCTGAGCTGGCGACAGCACCCAGGCGGTGCCAGGCACTGGAGACCAGATCAGACGCCAGTATCAGCCCAGTATCTGATCTAGGTGACTCAGCTGAGTGTGCTTAGTGGCTTTTATCAGATTTTATTCATCAAGGTATCACACAGTGAGCCTACACAGTGTAAATCTTTATTGCAAATTGGATTTCATCTGTAAGATCATCCACCATGCCTAATGGTAGATGTGAGATTTCACTGACTGCAAATTACATCGTGGAATGTGACATTAACATGAAAGAGATGATAAGGAAACAGTCTTGAATTATTTCTGAAGAAAAATTAGCATCTCTTCCTTTGTTTACACTGAGCACTGTGTGTATGAGTCATCACATTATGTGTTTCTGCCTGTCCTTTTACCTCTAAACCCCATTCCCTCCTCCACATCCCTGCTCTCTGAAGCAGGTAGTCTGACTGTATAACGACAGAGCCGAGCTCCCTTGATTAAACACTATCAGATTAATTTACATCTCAGTGCTGTTTGACAGGAGGATGTGTCTTTGACAGGAAGCCGACATCATTATCTGTCTGACTCCTGGAGCCTCACGCTCATGCACTCGAAATACAATTTAAGTTAAATTTAACAGTTTATGGGAACATGAAAATGAACACGAAAAAAGTAATATCCTCATCAACAAAAATACGCCTGTATTAATTAGTATATATCCTTGCATAAACAGAAAACAAAGCATTGAGTATGATGTCGTTAATTTCACCCTTTTATAAATGTTTGCCCCATTAAAGCTCTAAACGTACAACCTGTCCAAACACATGCATCATCTATTCATCGGCTGCTTACTCAAGTCAGTGTGAGGCTACCAGGGCAAGCAGCACATTTTTATATCTGAGTATCCTTTGTGTCCCTCTGCCCATGGTTTTCTGCCAGCGTCACAAATGTTGGGTAATATAATATTTACAGATTGGTGATGAATCATTAGCCCAAGATCATTGAACACCCTATGTGGATGAAGTTAATGATGCAGTCAAAACCCTTTCAAAACTGGGCAGACAGTGACATAATGATACCATAAATACAAAAAATCAACAACGTTAAGTCCATGTCTGAAAACATCTAAGATAACATATGGCTGACATGTAATATTTGCAGTGCTATGCTCTTTGATATAAAGTTGATGAAGTAGAAATAATTAGCAGCTGACCGCAGCATTTCTAGCATATCCAGCACAGTGTTGAATGTTAACTTGTCACCAATATGGTATGAAGCATTCATACAAGCGTCAATCTTGTTGGATTGTATTGAGAGATAAAGTCGTTTTTTTTTTTACGTGTGAAACTTCTCTGGTTCCAGCTTCTGCATTGTGATTATTTGATGGTTTCTTTAGTTCTGTATTATAAACTGAATATCTTTGGGTTTTGGAATGTTGTTCGAACATAACAAGACATTTGAAGATGTCATGGTTGAAGAAACTGGGATGGACATTTTTTCACTGATTTCGGATATTTTACAGACAAAAATATCACATAAAGAGGATAATCCCATTGTCTTGTATGCTTATTTTTGGTGTTGTACCTGAACATGTTCTCATAAAATGAGCCCAGTGGGTCTGTCGAAATAATAGGCTGTGCATAGGGAGTCGAATGTAAAAAGAAAATTGGGGAAAAATTTATTTGTAATTAAAGCACGATCTTTGCTAAATGCAGGCCTGCTAACTGCAGCTTCTGTTCAGAGGTGGAGCATTCTTATGTCCTAATTGCCTTCAGTCAGATAAACAGGATGCTTCTGGGGCATTAGACTAATAATAGCCTGAGCATAGTGAAGGCAAACTCCACCTGGCAAATGTCACAGCCAAGTCCAGTGAAGGAGGGGAGGGCCGTTTTTACATTGAATCAGCTGTAATTGTGTGTGATTGAGATATTAGACTAATTGTGTCAACATTCATGGGATCCATCCGGTGCAAACTGAAACATTACTCCAGAGAAGCACTTAAGCAAGGCAGCATATTTTTTACTTATTTTCTCAATTGCTTGTTTGTTGCTGGAACAATAACCCAACTGTCTTGAAGAGGAAGTACATTTAAACAGTATTCAGAAATCAACCCCCCCCCTTTATCTGAAGCCAGTCAATAAACAATCTGCATAACTTTACTACATCAATATTTAATGTGCCAGCTAAAGGTCTCCTCTCCTACAGGTCACAGTCAGTCTGGGTTTGATGTTTACTACTTTGAAATTCGCCACAGATGCAAACAGGCCCAAGGGGGTTCGTGTGTGTGTGTGTGTGTGTGTATAATGAAGAATGTTTGTGTTTAATATTTTTATTGTACTTTGCAAGTCTGCCTTCGTGTGTGTGTCTGTGGGTGTTTCCATACATCAGAGAGAGGCCTCAAAGCCCTCCCCAGCCAGTAGAGACGATCTGCTCCCCCAAATTGCTTACAGCCGGTCTATCAGTGGGGAGGGGAAAATATGGGGGTGAATATTTAACGACAAAAACAAATGAGCCAACACAGGCACACAATTAGGGGGAAGTCATGGCTATGTGTCGTCTTTAGATGAGCAACATGATGGCCTCTTTACCCCTAGCGGGGTTAAAGCCTTGCCCCAGGAGATGGCTCATTAGGGCTGAGGAGGGGAGGAGAGGAGGGGCTGCTGACAGTCAAAGCAGTGGGCGTGGAGAGAGGAGGTTGCTGCCACTCAGGGAGAAGAGGGGCTCGGCTGAAGTCCTTTCACAACGTTAGCTCATGGTGCGAAATCATCATGTCACACAAAGGACAGCTGCCAAAAGGGCTGCATTAACTCTAGTGCCAAAATAACCAATGAGGATACTTTGTAGTGTTTTGATCATATACTGAGTTCTGTTCGTACTTAATTAAATCTCACATTCTGTATGAATATTGTATAATTTGATATTCCTTTACTGGTAATAATTGATTTTTTCTGACCGCAGGTGTAGCTTGTCAATGAAACTTGTGCACCTACAGAGAATTATCACAAAGCATATGAGGAAACATTTACTAAAATTTTATTGATCATCCAAAGAGAGAGATCTTATTGGAGTGAATTCAGAATGATGTTTTATTATTGACAAATTAACAAAGATACTACAATCTTTGTTAATTTGTCAATAATAAAACCACTCACCAATAATGCTTAATGAATTGTAAGGTGGAAATGTAATTTACAGAGTTGGTCTTCATCACTGATATAATCATTGGATGATGCATCTCATTAATCATGATAAGTTGTCACATATCATGCATGTTTGAATTGGTTTAGAATAACAGAACAAAGAAGAATGAGCAGTGTAAACAGGATCTGTACTGTGCATAGATGAGTGGCCTGATTGAGTGTTACTGTAAGGATAACTTAAATCTTATCTCCATCACAAAAGCCTTTGTTCAGTGGGTGCAGCAGCTTTTGGTCCCATTATGGGACTGTACATGTAGCACACTCCTGGATCTTTAAAAGCTGGAAGAGTGCCACCAGATGGTTAAGAGCAGAAGTGAAGAAGACATTTTCCACCCTGCATCTTTATTAATGATTCATTAAGTGTATTGTATCTCATTCTGCCTATATCTAATTAAACAAAAACAATACTGACTTAGTGGTGCTAAATTCCATTGCTCACTAATTACAATAACACTCTATGTACTCTGTACAAATATATTTATGTTGCATGTTATGTATCTATATTCTGGAGGCACGCTTAATGCTCACTCTGTGAAAACAAATTTCCCCTTTCGGGACCAAAACAAATCGATCTATGTCACAGTTCATAAACATAATTCTATTAAAAGAAAACTGAAATCTACAGATAAAAAGTACTGTTTAAGGACTATATTTATGTAACTGAAGACAGACTACTTTCAATTGCAGGTGCACCCTGACAACAAAAATGTCTTCTAAATGTAACCAAATAATGTTTATGTAATGTTAATAAAGGATTTAGTGTGGACATCACTAGAAGTCCCAGGAATCTGTTGTTATGATCGCTTAGCCAGAGATGTCCCCATGGAAAACAAGCCCCTGATTTCCTGATGCTACAGTAACGATTTGTCCAAATGTCTCTTTGAAAATAACCGCCATGCTTCGCTTCTCTGTTGATCAAAGGAACTAAACCCAGACTGATTCATTTGTTTTCTGTCTCTTGTTGAATTACCCAGCGCTGCTGTATTATAAAAAAATTTGCATACTGGCTATTAGCTTTGGAGCAAACTGGGCTTCACACAAACAAGTGCACACAGCTTAATTTAAGCAGCAAATTGAGAATCGAGTAAGCATCTCTAATCTGTTTAACAGAAAGAAATAGTATTTTCTCACCTAATTAATATTCTCAGTTTAGCTAATTAAAAATCCAAACGAGAGTGTTCACTAGTGAGTTTAGTGTGAAGTAAGACTGACAGGAGTTTAGCACCCACATAATCACACCACCCAGAGCAAGGCGGAAAGTAACAATAAAAATAAGAACAAAAAGAATAAGATGGGCTAGTCTCTGTTGGTTAATCTTATATGATTTGAAGCTTGTTTAAAAGTAGTTTCCAGACTTCCATGGTAAGGACCTCTCATAAAGATATTACCAGTAGCCATAATAACCACAGTGGGGATTTGTATAAAGGTAAATTTAAACCATTCAACTTCAGCACCTCTGCAACTGTGTGCTTCTGACACCTGTACCTGGAATCATTATAACCATATTAGCTCGCCATGAAAGAGAAGTGGTTTTAACTAAATTGTTGAGAGGCTTCTTTTCATGAAATGGATGCTGTGAGTTTTTGTGACTCTCACCCTGATGGACACTGCATCTACTGTGAATCAAAGCTAAGTGCCATTTTCTCACCATTTAATGAATATGGCTCTATGAAACCATTTACGCCCTTTGTTTCCAGGCTTTTCTTCATTCACCTCCTGACTTTTTACAGGGCCAAGTTGGATGCATTTAACTCAATATCTGTTTGATTTTCACATCCTTTTACACTGGCAGAAAGGTAGATCTACCCACTCATGTTAGAGATATATAAAAAAAAGAAAAAAAAAGTGTGAGGAATATACTAGTTTCAATCTGTGTCAGCGATCCTAACTGCTCGATAGTCATGTTTTGCTGTTTTCTTGTGGTGCACCTTCAAGGTCACACACTGCACAGCAAGTGTATGTCTAAAGCACTCTCAGTTCTTGACCTTGGACAAAATGGCCACCACCTCTATCAATCACCAGCTCAACCAAGAAGAAGAGAAAATGATGCCGCTAACAACATTATCACAGCACTTGTTCACATCTCATTGATTTGACGAAAGCCATCACTCAGCTGTCTCAGTCACATGGTTCAGTGCTCTATTATAGGAGGGATGGGCAACACAAAAGATCAGATACTATAGTGGTCTCAGTGATAGGATTTATAAATAATATTTCTTCTTACCCTTTTTAAAATAAGTGTAAAATTCTATGTAGCACTTGGAAAATATTCATGGCCAGAAACACTTGACCAAATAATCCAATCCAAATAATCCAATCCAATAAGAAAATAGTACAAATTACAGCCTGACAAATTATCATAGTGTTGAATCAACACCCCTCAGACATAATCAGCAAAAACTCATCTTCACAAAGGTAGAATATATTGCAGGGCTATTGTACTGAGGTTATTGTAAGGTGTTCTCATTATTTTGTCCACTCCCTGTAAGGGGCAGTAACAAAACAACTTCATTCTCATAATTGATTGTATATTTATAAATGCTTATAAAGGTGACCTTAGGAGACCGTATCTCCTCATCACCCTCTCACATGTGAGAGGTCTGTTGTTCATATCAAAGATGGGACTTTAAGATAATCAGAGGGCATTATTAACTCCATTATTTTGTATTTTGCGGGAGAGATTTTTTTAAAAAGTGGTCAAAATCGATGCAGCAGAGAGATCTGACTTTTATTCCTTAGTATGCATCGAACTCCAGCAACACTGGATCCTACACTTCCCATAATGCAACTCACATCTACCATCTTGTGTTATTGTCTCAAGGACCACAGTTTAAATGCCGGCTTTCTGTGCGTTCCAGTGAGTCTCTAAGCCCAAGGCGAGATGACCCTGATGACACCTGATGGTATTTTCTCAGACTTTAGAAACAGAAGACATTATGCAGCGGTTTTCACTGACTTAACAGCACTTCTCATTTTCATGTGTAAATTTGTTAGAGTGCCCCTTTTATTATTGTTTTCCCAGCAAGATGTGTGTGAGCAGTTTCAAAACATGCCAAGGGGGGGAAAGTGTGCCATGTTCCCCAAAGAAATGAACACTTTGTGCCCTCCTCTTTTTAAGACATATGCTTCAATTGGCCTGTCAATAAAAGAAAATGGTTTTAATGTTTTTATTCATTATTGATCACAGCACCCCACCCCCCATGCTCCATCTCTGACATAAAGGCCACATAGCACTTGGGTTTTTCAGCAGACAGTGGCACACCCCTGCTTCCCTGTGGGATACTGATGTCACACTATTCATCATCTCCTGTTCAGAGGCGATGAGGGAATGGATTCACCTGCAAGGATCCCTAGCGGTAGCTTTCCCGCCCTCTCGTCCCCTCTGCAGGGTCCCAGGGGAGGTTTCAATTAAACAGCCCGAATGTTTGGAACATTTTAATCCCTCTTCCACCTCGTTTATCTCTGCACCCACACCTCTGGAGCCCAGACAGTGGAAGAGTGCATCTGTGGATAAAACCATCTCTCTGTTCACTTTGTGTACTTGTCTTCTATATGGAGATTAGAGGCACAGTGTGTAGGGGATTAGCCTTCTTGTGCCTATTTAGACGCTTTATAGAGAGAGTGTGTTACTAGATTCAGTTTTGACACCACTGTTTACTGTAGGTTTTGGTTAGGGTGGTAAGCATGGCTGAACCTTATGTATCACCTGAAAAGCAAGGCCCTTCCCAGGGTTGTTAATGTTTTCTTTGAACCGTCCACTTAGTGATTTTGAAAAAAAACTGCAACGCCATCCCCACAAAATGTCAATGTAATATAACCGTGTTAAATTGGTAGAACTTAATATTTTCATGGAATTTCTAATGTGCGCCTCCACTGTACAAATGAATAAAACCCTGATACAGAGACAGTAATGTTATTGGCAAAGTGTACCTTTATGCACTATTGCGCAAGTGAAAGTTGTTATCTTGGTGGAATTAGTGTTGTTATTAACAATAATATAGTTCTTCTCTATGGCGAAGTATTGTCTGGGAGATACTTAGTTTAACTTTTTATTATAAGGAATTCATACAGTAGACCTTATTTGCCTCACCACTTGATTGTACTTGAAAATGTCTTGCACATGCAACTTTACTACGTGACTTCAGAGAGTTTGAAAGGCAGTAACAGGATATTTATACTGTCAGCCTGTTTTAGACCTTTTCTCAGGGTCATTAAATATTCATGTTAAGATTGACATGTTTGTGAGTGAGAGAAAATTGATGTGATGACCTTTAGCAATCAAATTGAATAGGTATACCATAATGCTCTTTTGAAAACGTATGCTAAGCTTGGCTTCAGATTTGTGTGTCATATAATTGACTTCATGGCTTTTTGTGTGTGTGCTTTGCTCTACATAACTACTCAGAGACAATCTTAGGCTGGCAATTTTCTGAGAAACAGCTTGTTAATGGTCAATTGATTTGGGCTTAATGGGAGTATTGATTGAGGTGATCTAGAATGTAAATTTTTCATCCGATGTTCTGAAGTCAAACAGAATAGCTGGCATGTCTGTGCAGGTCATGTGTTAAATGTACATCATTAGTGTTCCACTTTCAACTCCTCACTCAACTGCCAACCGAAGCATGGGCAGATTAGAGCCAACGAAAATGAACCTGAACAATCTGTAATTATTTAGTTCCACAACTATCCCCACCGTTTTGCGTGATGTTCATTAAAAACAACTTGTATTCTTGCGCAGTGCTGCCACCTGTGCATTTTAAAAAGGTTGAATAATTTTTTACATAAGTGTTGGTTTGTTCCTTTACCAATCCAACCAGAGAGAGACACCGATTTCCCCTTCGCTTTTTGGTATGCATCTCTGCGTAAATCAATACTTAATGCATCTGTTCTGTTCATTTGCACTTTCCAATTCAGTCTAATGCACTCTTCATTAATGAGGGCTACCTGGCTTAGTGTCTTCAGAAATGTGAACAGCCGCAGCATTCAAAGTGAATACATTTATTCAGATCACACACACCACCGTTTGACCACTTTACTATATTAATACTCTTTCAAGTCAAAGAAACAAAAAGATACACTGTAGATCATTTCGTATTACACAGTTTCAGGTTTGTAATCTCAAACTGTTCCATTCGGTTTCCCCTCTGAATACAAGTATTCTCCATCAGTCTGTGTGTCAGACAGAGAACCATATGAAGACAATCAATGTGTCTTTGGTAAAGGATGAGAGTGCCCGAGAGCCAGAGAGATTCATCACTCATCAGACACAGTTAGGGAAATTTAGGAGCTTAATTTTGTCGTTCTAAGCGGTTGATACAGACAGTGATTCAACATTGTTATACCAGAGACTGATGTCTCCTCTGTAACTGATGTGCAGACGGGCAGCAATTCCTCAAGGAGAGGGATGGTCTCTCTTGCTGGAGTTAATGATGTCATGCTTTTTTGTGCAATCCTTGGTTATATTATGAACAACATTTTCAGATAGTATATAACAAAACTAGTGCTGAAATAATTAGCCAATTTAATTGAGTTACAGTAATTTAACGATTTTGATAACTGATTGTTTTTTGTCATTTGTCGAGTAAAATGCTAAACATTTTATTGCTTCCTGTTTCTCAAATGTGAGAATTTGCTGCTTTTCTGTGTTGTATCATTGTAAAGTAAATATGTTTGGGTTTTTGACTGTTGTCCGGACAAAACCAGCAATTTGTAGACATCGACATTGGCTCTGGGAAGGTTTGATAAGCCTTTTTTACTATGTTCTGAAAATGTATTGACCATGTGATTACTTGCTTAATTGATAATAATAATAATAAATAATCCTCAGTTGCAGCCCTATTTAATTAATTTATCACGCATAATGCCAAACATTTGCTTATTTCAGATTCTCAAAAGTGAGGGCTTTTTGTTTTACACTGTAGATTGATTCTGACAGTTGGTCAGACAAAACAATCAATTTGAAGAAGATACCTTGGACTCTGGGATATTTTTCTGGTAAATTTTCACTATTTCCTCACTATTTGTTTTTTAGATTATTATTTTTTAGGTTTTTGTGGACTAAATGATTTATCAATCAAAAAATATGAAAATACACTTCCAGTTCATGTGTTTCACCTAGCTAACACTAATGCAGTCTAATACAACAGTCCTGCAATAAATCGTCCCCTAACAAACTTAAAAACAAATTGTACTCCTAAACTAATCAAACTAGAAACATAATTTGCTAAATACATTTTTTAAAGCTGATATGTATAGATGACGCTATGGAGATGATCTGTATTTGCAAGGCAAAACCTTGTATGCCAAGCTGAACAATCTGCGTTGAAAAGCACAGCTGTATGATACCGTCAAGTATAATTTTACTATAGTTAGACTATGATCTGATTGGACAATGTGACTTCAGTCTCCAGCTGAAAAGAAGAAGGAGCTGCTGTACAAATCCATTTTGACATTGCCCATGGCTTAAGATATGAACGTGGTTGATCTTCATATTGCTGTTCTACTTGTACCTGGATCTCCATTTTAATAGGCTAATTACTGGGCAGCTGGCTTGGCAGCCTGCATGTGTCTCAGTCAGAGGCCTGGGTCTGAATGGGCTGCAGCCTCTGCCAGTAGACTGGAGACAGCTGGCTGTGTAGTGTGCTTTCCAGAGATGTCAGAAGAACCCTTTTCTAATCCTCCGCTCCCCTGCTGGGAGCCTGTTGTTGAAGAGGCATCACACAGAACATATGACACTGTTGATAAGAGGGACTCCATACGATTCAGTCAAATTAAAAAAGGATCACTTTGGGTTATTAGCTAACTGTCAGAATGTTATCGCTCTCAATACGATACTTATTCAAAGATTGTCTGGCTGTCACGAGGGTTTTCTCATGAAGTGAAGAGGATAGACAGTGCTTAGATTTAATCATTTGTACTCCTCATCCCAGTCTGGATGAAGTGTGATTCAGAGGTGTGAATAGAGTCAGATCTCAGAGGGATTTCTGCTGGAAGACCAAAAGAAAGAAAAGGCATGATTTACCATGAAGGAGATTCAGACAGTGCAGTAACATCCTCTGCTTCCACTGATTTGTATCATATGATAGTCCTGCATGGTAGTCAAGTGAAGGTCTGTGCCTTACTGTATATATTAGAGATAATCACATGCAGCATCTGAAAGAAATTGTTCTTTGGTGACCTTTTTTGTTTTGCGTTTATTTAAATTTGTTAGGTTATATTAGCAGTGGGATCAGATAAGCCGTACAGTGAAAACAGTCTGGGAGCACTGTGCTAATTGCTCTGCGGCTAGATAAGCATCTTGGAAAAGCTCCAGATGTGAGTTGTGAGCACACTCAGATTGAACTACTTACACGCTGATGCAACTTTGAACACATGGAGGTGGGACCTGGGAAATAACTTTTATATTTTGGCTGAACAGACTCTTGTCTACTGCATACAGAACCGCACACGCTTGCACAGGCCTGCACATACACCAAGTGGGTGGTAGAATATGACTTACACCTGGCGAGCAGCAGCATCAGTCTTTTTGGAAAAAGAAGAATGAAACTCATCAAGATGAGAGCGATGAGTTTAATTCACTGGTGGGCTTGTGGAAAAGGATATAACATGTTTGATATTCCCAATAATGATAAAAACATGCTATAAGCCTTTTATTCTGAAGTGCCCGGGGGGGGGGGGGGTAGAGGAAGCACCTCGCTCTAACTCATACAATACATGATAAAAGAAGTCCTCTCTAATTCTGGGTTGAGAATGAGGTATTCACAAAAATGTCCGCGAAGATATACACTCATTTTACCTCAGACATTGTCTAGTCCAGTTTGAATTAAAATGTAGGATTTGAATATGCCTATTATTCGTTGATATATTCCTAGGGTTTAAGAAAAGAGACAGTGTAAAACAACAGAAAAGCCTTTTGTTGCTTGTGTGTATAGACATGCACAGAAAGATACCGAGATATCAGGAGAATAAAAATGGCCTTTGCGTTCAGAGGGGGGCTCAGCAGACTCTGATTGATTTGGCTGTAACAGTGACAACAGGCCTCCCCTGTGTGTCACTCCGCATAATTCTTTGATTAATGCTGTGCATCCCAAAATCGCTCCACTGCAACACCAAATCAAATTAAATCACCTGGATACAATCTGTAATTGATTGGAAATGTCAAAGACGAGGGGAAATATCATTAATAACCTGTACGATTTTTCAAAACTGTGGATTAAGTGATTTCTTTTTATATTGTGTTTATTTGGCCCATAATACATTTCATCATGCTGCTTGGTGGTTTCAGTATGTCACATGTGAAGTATCAGTGGTTATTATCATCTTTCTTTTTTGAGTCCCAATTTCACATTGACAGATGCCTGTGTCACCGCTCCCTAAAGGCCAAATTCAGATGTATGTTTCATGTTGTTGGTTGTTGTGTACCAAATCAGAAGCCACAGATCACTAAAGCATTAAATGAAAGTACTGTACTCCTCTATCCACTTCACAGTGTATGACTTTGTTTCAAATCAATACTGTAAATTATTGAAGGTGTGTGGGGATATGCCAAATGATATTCATTGAAGGGAATCATGTTCCCCAGGGCTGTCAGTAAAGCAGCGCATGTTCTTTCACTCCACCTCCTGGCAAGCCTATTGTGAATAGAAAATTCCTACTTTGTCAAATTGTATTTTTCATGAATAACAATTACAGACTTTCATAATTCCTTTCATGCAAGAGTGTACTGCCTTAGTGACTGATCTTCTTAAATCTTCCTATTCCTACCTATCCCTGTGATAAGCACAGTAACACACAATACATCAGGAAACGGTGTGTCTGTTTGGTTTAATTCAGGCGCTGTAGAATCAGGTAATATTTTTGAAGGTTATTTGGAGGGTGGGAGTTTGACAGGAAAGACCGACTAGGGAGTGATCAATATCATGTGCCAGGTGCAAATCCAAAATCGAATAGTGTATAAAAAGGTTGTACTAAAAAAGCATTTTCTGTAAAGATATTTTGAATTTAAAGCTACAAAAACCCAGATGTCAAGTTTTATTTTGCAGGAGATTAACAAGTGGTAGTTAAATGTAGTTGCGTCCTAAAAAAAATAAATATATGCTAAGAACATCAAATATGTAAATTAAAAAGTCTACATTAGGCTGATGGTATTTTAAACTACGTATACACTCCAGTTACCAGTTTATTAGGTACACCTAGCACTGTTGTTATGCCCTTGATTTATACTGACAGGTGTTTCTATTATTTACACTGCATCCTCCGAATAGCTCTCACAACAGTTTCAACAAGAACAGAACATTATAACCTTCATGAAGGGTGGCTTGAATGTAGGACTGTTGTATTAGACTGCATTACTTTTAGCTAGATGAACCTATTAAACTGGCAACTGAGTGTATTTCTTCTGCATGAATTCTCAAGTCATTGTAAAATTCTGTTAAAACCCTTTTGTTAGGCTAAGACCTCCATTATAGAATTGTTGGGTATGCTATGCTTTCATGAAATATTGACTAATTTCAGGAAGAATTGGTATTCAAAATGGATATGCAGTGTTTTGGTATGGATTCCTTTCACATTTTACATGAATGTGTGTTGAACGAAACAAGTTTGTGGTTTTGCTTAGCTTCGACAAGCAGCTTATGTTAGATGATAGAAAGTGTTCATTACTGAGCTTTAGAGGTGCTGGTAGGATAATTTGTTAAACATTTTACAACGCTAGCTGTTTCTGTCTTTATTCTAAGCTAACCAGATGCTTGTGGTAGCTTCATATTCACCATACCGACATGAGTGTGGTCAATCTTCTCATCTAACTCTCAGCAAGAAAGCATGTTTTCTAAAATGCCTAACTATTCTTTCATTTTTTTGTGTATTATTTTATATAACTGACAGAATAGTGTACAATGAAGGTAGTATATAAACCCTTGGTGACCTGTCACCCTGTCTTTTAGGACTCACTATTGTCATAACAAACACACCCGAAGAGGTGTGACTGAAATGGTTGTTGTCTTATTCTGAAGTAAAAATTCCTACATTGTCTGACTAGCCATTCTTTATTTTAAATGCAAAGTTTTCATGACCATATAGGTTGTGGGGTTAACTTCAACAGTCGGGGCAAAAGGAGCGCTGATTTTTATCCCCTTCCCCCATGTCTCGTATCGCAGTGCTTTGGGTCAGGATAGCTTCCACCACAAAATCTGAGATAATGCTTGCATACGTGGAATCATTAGCATCTGTCAGAGGCAGTGCATATCACCTTCCTCTGAGCAGATTTAGGTTTGATGACTATCCCTCAAATTCTGCTGACCCACCATTTTTAAGAAAAGATGCAAGGTAAACACGTGCAATATATTCTGGGCTGCCAAGGTCCAACAGTTCCTTCACTGATGTGTGACAGCCATTATTTTTCTAGCTGTCAGTATTACACACATAAGTGAGCAGATAATGCCTTGTGAGACGTAGTATCCTGATAGAGCCATCAATATACACATCCTTGGCCTTATTCAGTCTGTCACACCTTGTTCCACTGTGTGTGTCTGTGTGTGTGCGTGTGTTCTGGTGAGGTTTATGAATAAATCGACAGTGTGAGACCTTTGAGCATTTTCTGCTAGAATGGGAAATGGGTGACAATCATCAGAGCCTCTGTGCCTCACCCGTACCCCAACGCCCCCTCTTGTCTTTATCAGAACATCATCATCGACTCACTGTTTTAGCCATCAAGAGGCACTTGCCACACATTATTTACTCTCAAGCATGGGTTACAATGAATGAAGATTTGACGAGAAAAATCAAGAGGCATAACTGGATGTTTTTTAAAATGTCTGGATGAAAAGAAAATTCAAAATGAACATGATGTAAACAGAAACATTCTTAGGAGGAGAACCTCTATGCACCATGGCTTTAAGGAGACTGATGTGTGGGCTGATGGCAAGTACAAATCAAGCTATCATCTCTCTTTCTTTATATCCTCATTCTCATTGTAGCTGAATTCCATTGTGTAATCATCTCCTGCCGTGAGCTTGGCCATCAAGAGATGCTTTTCACTCTCAGGCATTTTTGTTCACACTTATGCCTCTATGTTGCTCCCTATCGTCACTCTTTGTCCCTTTACATGTGCAGGAGGAGATCATTTCTTAGCTTTTCTCTCTGCCCATCTTGAGTAAATCCTGGCTGACAGTTTAATGGCCCTAAGACGTGTGGGTATAGAGTCTATAGAGCGAGGCCTGATATCTATACCCCGCTGACCGACAGATGAGAGATGGAAAAGGGATTGAAAAGAATGGTCTGAAATGTGTGAGTTGTGTCACTCTCTTCTCCAAGCCTGCAACCAAGTTCAATCCAGGACACCGCAAAGAAGAAGTTTATTAGCTAGACCAATATTCTCATGTAGCTGTCTTCCTCAAAATGTGGCATGTGGGATGCCTGCTAACATGGTCTGTGAAAGGTTGTCCACCAATTTATGAGAAATGTCACTCTTACTAAAGGAATAGTTTGACATTTTGGGAAATACGCTTAGTTGGTTTCTTGCTGAGAGTTGAGATGAAAAGGTCGATACCACTCTCTTGTTTAAGTCATTTATCAAGGAAAAAATTGTAATACTTGCTAGTTCCAGCTTCTCAAATATGAGAATGTGCCACTGTTCTGTTATTCTTTTTTGTTCTATATCACTGTGAATTGAATATCTTGGGGGTTTTATTGCAATTTGAAGGCTTCATCTTGGGCTTGGGGAGCAGTAACGGGCATTTTTACTATTTCCTGTATTTTGGAAATAGTATTTGCTGCTGTATTTTGCACATACAAACACTGTAGCAAAATGTCCACAAATAGAAGTTCGACTGTACTGTGTGTACAACTGATTTTATTAGATTTCATGTAACTCGGCAAGAAAGCAAATAAGCATATTTAGCAAAATATGCTAAAACAATTTCTTTAAAGCATTATGTGTGCCACTGTATAAGCAATAAGGAAATTTGAAGAAAGACATGACATTTCTTCAAATAGTAATTTGGACTCTACTAATTCCATAAAGTGCAGCTACAAACTATCAATGAATAACATTAACATAGAAATCAAAATGTGATTTAACTGCACAGCAACATCAGGGTTTTAAGAAGGATTTGCATAGTTTAAGATTCTCACTCAGCATCTCACTTTGGCCTAACATAAGCTGAGTGACGGCTTTGGCCCAACATATGCATCTAATCTCAGTCAGGCTACATGTGCACATCACTGAATGATAAGGAGTGCATACTCTGCCAAATCATGATGACCATGGTTTGATGATACCAGTCAAACATTTTGAGTTTACATTCCAGATCCAGCATCCTGTACTTCATCCACGTGTGTGTGTGTGTGTGTGTGGCCATGTGGTTAGTTTTACATGTGGTCATGTTTGTGTGAGTCGGCAATACTAAAAAGTTACAAAACCATTATGTTGTGAAGCTATGATGTCCTCTTCAACGAGCACGAATGGAGGCCCATATTGTTTACATAAAGAATTTCTGTTGAAGTTTATTAGCTTTGTAACTTGCTTTATTTCTTTGATCCCTTATTGGAGAAAGTACTGTAAGCTTTGTTATACCTTAGCTCTTTTTCTCATAACTATAATTTATAAGCTGCCTTTATTAAGAGTTTGCATTTTCTCCTTTTTGTTTCACATCAGAAGTCTGATGTAAAGTTCCTGTGAGTTCTGTAACATCTAAGAGCTAATTTCTCTCTGCATCCCTCTAGAGATAATATCTAGGCAAGTGAACTGCATTGTTATATATGCGTTTCTCAACATTTTTCCACTTGGCAGGTAATTTTGCTTTCTGACGTTAATATGGCTTTTGTGTGGGATAAGATCCTGTGAGAGATTCAGGCTTGGTCCATCAGAAAATAAGATGCAATTGTGCTCAATTAAGCCTTTCTTTATATCTCTCTGTGTTCCTGTGAAGAAACCATTAATCTGCAGCTGTGTCAGAAACAACGTGCAATGTAACTGAAGTGTGCAGGCCTACAAAGGTTGTCTGTGTGCCTCTAATCTTTTGGGATGTTGTCCAAAACAAGAATGAACTGTAATAGAGACTGGCAGTCAATTTTCCAAATTTCTGTTAAGAAAAGACAAAAAAATGCTATTTATAATGTTTTAATATAAACAACATTATCCGGAAGGATTTTGTGAAGAGCAGTCATGTTTTTCTGTCTCATTGTTTTTGTCCCGCTTCCTGTTTACACTGGCATGCGCAGGCCCAGTGTACGTGATTAGTCACGTGATATGCGTTTTCTGTCGTAGTAGTACGGACAGATTATTTCGGAAACGGTGCTGAAACGCTCTTCTGGACGAAGATCGTTTTTGTTTTAAAACACCGCTTTAAAACACAAATGTAATAGTGTGGACATAGCCTCAGTCCTCTTTAAGGAACTTTATTGTGAAGGAAAGGCCTTAGCATGAAAACAGTGTACATAAACCAGCTGCACACTCTTAATTTACTATAATTAATTAACAGGGGAAATCCTAAAGCAGGACTCCAGGGCATTTGAGTTTCATATCTTAACGTGTTGCTTGTATGGATCTTTAATTATTTGAGTGAATAATTACGGCATTTAAAGATTAGCATCAACAGTTGGCTCATGTCCAAATATTTAGCAATGTGACTCCACTGCTGTGTTCTTTGGTCTTAATGTCAGACAGGACATTCTTGGCCCCATCTCAGACCCCCTGCTGTTTTCACACAGTAAAGGCATAAGATTCAATTCGGTTTTGTAAATGATGCACTGGTACCGTGGCCCCCATTCAAGGCAGCCTGGTTTTTAATTACTGTTAATTACAATTTGCATAAAGCTTTTCAGCAAACGGCTCCTGAAGCGGCTGTAATAATTATACATGTAAATGAATGGTAAGCTGATAAAGGCTTGTGAGTGTGTGAGTGCTTTAAAAGGGGGTCTGCTTTTAAAAAGCCATCTGATAAGTGAAAGTCAAATGGAAAAGAGCCAAATGAACGTGCCATGGATTGGGAATGTGTCACAACAATAAAAGACTGTCTGTTTGCAAAGAGAGGAGAGAAGAGGTTGTATTAGTCACATTTCATGAAACCCAATTTATGTATTTTGCAAATGGCAATGCAAAAATAAGTGGTGGGGAGTGGTAGAGCGCAAGTGTGTATACTAAACAATAGCAGGGATAGTGAAGAGGGTGTGGAACATATTTTTGTTAGATTTTAGATGTTAAGATTATTTAGGTAATTTATTTTTATGTTTGTTTTTTTAATGTCAAATATTAAATGCTGTTAATAGTCTGCATTAGACATTTGATATTTGCCACACAAGCTGTTACACTGGTTCAGTAAATTCTCTCTTTTTTTGACAGTTAAACTCTGATTAATCCAGTATAAATATTGATTCAGTATGAATATGTTGGATAAGATAAGGAGGACCTCACAAGTCTCCACTTACCATTTAAAATCTACATGACGGACCTCTTCAATCACATATAAACGTTTCATCTCTGACCTCTTCTATTTTTCACCTCCTCCTACTGCATATAGCACCATTAGGCCTCATATTGTAAATTGGAAACAAACATGAGATGTCTCCATCACCAGCCAATCAGCACCACTAATAGGAGATAGCCTTCACTCATGTTTTCATTGGCCATGTGTCTATGCCAAATGTTGTAGTTAAAAGGTGACACTAAATAAATTGGGCTCCACTAAGATAACCACAGCTGAAAACTGAAATCACATTTAATGGCAGTCATTAGTTTGGCTCGTTGGCCAAATACATCATTCTGTCACAATTTTGGCCCATGGATGCTATTAAATGCCATTAGTGAGAAACATTTAAAGGAAGCAAATTACCCATGTGCTACACAGGTTTCTGCATTAGTATTTTCAAAATGTTTACTTTGACATGGCCTGTTAGCACTGTAAATCTTTAGCTTTTGGTATACACTCACTTAAGTTAGGACTGTGTGGGATGTGTATACTATATTAGTGCATTCTAATATTCCAATTCAAATGTGTGCTTCCACTCAGAAAGTATACTTAAAGTCACAAGGGTGCCATAAATTGCATTGCTATTAATAGAAGAGCGCATTACTGCCCTACTTTGAATACAGTGCTAACAGGTTACCCCTGGTGCATGCAAATGAATTGACATTTAAAATGCATCTCAATTTCTGAATCTTAACAACAATGTCTGACATTCAAAACAACCTCATCGATTCCTGGAGGTCATTCCGTTATCGTCAACCAATAGGTATGTGCTTGAACCTCTCAGACATGGCTGATAAACAAGACAGCTATGACAGTAAGGAACCTCTGTGGGGCTGATGTCACCCTGTGACCCTCTTTGGCCCCTTGTCCCATGTCACTGTTTGTGATGCCATGGTGACAGCCACTGTCATGGGAGGACCCTGCGACCTTTGCTTAACTAATGGATCTTTTATCATCCCCGTGCCACTAGAATGAGCCCTGTGTTTATTGCTCTTTATTTTAAATTAAATCCACAGCAGTGCCCATCCATCATGGTCGCCCATGACCTTTACTGGAGGTGATGACTTGGCCCTGGAGAAGGCAGTGTGCGGGGCTTAAGCAGCCTACCGCACCAGGAGACACAGTTTCTTTGAACTATGTCAACTGTCCCAAATATCTCAAATGGAAAACTTTGCAGAAAGTAAAACATTCTGTTTTGTTCATAATCAGATTAAGTGTTCTTAAAGTTGGTATCCTTTGGATTTTTATTTAATTCGTAAATCATTAATAATCCCATCTGCATAGTGGAATATCACAAAACCCACTTTGTAGTTACAGACATTCTCTGTACCCAGTAAGTATTGAGTGGCTTAGTGGCTTGTCAAGTTGCTCTTGTTTTTTTTGACAGTGCCAGTGAAGTTAATTCAAATCAGAACCCACATAGAAGAGATGCCAGTAATGCCATCAATGTATTTTCCTATATCAAAATTAATCCCACCCAGTAGATGAACTGTTTGGGAGCCCCTTAAAATGATCATGTCAACCTGAACAGTATGTTTTTGCTCTTGAATGATGTCCTAAATGGTTGGGAATGCTGATCACTGCTGTACTTTGGTTTCCCTACTGAGAGTGCCACAGTACTCTGTGGAGATTATTCTCCTCCATACCCCTGGCTCTACTGGGATAAAACAACATCAGCTATGAGGGAAGAGTTCCCCAGTGGCTAAAAGGATCTGATAGGATCTTTCTCAGGAAAACTGCTAGAAGAGCGTGCTTCCTTTGTTGTACTTGCCTTCAATAAGACCTTAGTACTTTTCTGCTATCTATCAGCACCTTTAATAGTTTGTCATGTTGTATTTAGAGATCTAAAGATCAACTCAAGGTGCTTAGTTTCCTTGAATCAAACGAAACACTAAATAATATCTGGCAGAGTGATGTAAATGGCTGTAATTTTGCGCAGTGCATTTCAGAGAGAATATATAATCATGTTTTTGACTATGTATGCATTTCCCTTTTTGCAATTTGTAAGAATTGTTAGAATTGCAATCTTCTAACCTTTTTCTACTGAAGGTTTTATTTTTTATTTTTTACCTTTTACACATGCACATTGTAAAAGCTCAGCATTCTATGAAGCAGAGTGCTTTTTATGGCACTACTTTTTAAAATGGAACTCAAAGAAAAAGGACAAATTACATTATACATTTTGAGTGGTTTAATGTCAGTTTAGAGCCTGTAATTATATCTGTGTGGTGCAGAGATTTCATCTATAAAGCCCACTTAACAGTGCTTTTGGGGGCAGTGAGATGTCGTTATCTCTGTAAATGGAATATGTACAATGGAAAGCGAGATAATGTTTGACAGAAAACTGTACCTTTATCCCAGTCATCAGCTTGGATGTGGAGAATTCTGTGTTTTTAATAAAATCCCCTCAGCTGAATGCTGCCACTGTTTTAGCTAGCCAATGGTTTTCAAAAGCAATGTAACACAAATGGGAAAGGGAACTACCAGCTTTTCTTTCTTATGAATAAGCAGCATGGAGACATAGAGAAGTTGTCTTTAGTACAAAATCAACTGGAGGAAGAAAAGATTTTAATGTCCTCTGACATGGAACAGTGGCTGGCTGTGCGTATAGTTGTGGGTGTTCATTGGACCATGACTTTTGAAGAAAAGAGCTGCTTGGCTTTCTCGAAAGTCTGGTAGCTTCTGTCAGTCAAATTTTATAGAGCCAGCAGAACAATGAGCAAACAAATCAATAGCCCATCATTCGCACCATCAGGAGCTAAAGTTATCGCACTCTCTTTCTAAACGCAGTCTAGTGTGACTGACTGTAAACCACCAGGACAATAGAAAGTCCTCAAAGTTTTCTGTCCACTGTTGTGAATAAAAATTAATTATAAGAATTACTGCCACAAAAGAATGACAGTATGATGGCCTCTAAACTATGCAACATTCTGAACATACCTAAAGTTTAATAATGCAGGACTCTTCTTTTCACTTGATATTTTTACAAGATGTCCTGATGTCCTTTATTTAATTTCCTGAAGATGCTTAATTTACACAGAGCAGAGTGTGGGTATTTCCTACTGTTAGACATTTGAGGTTTGCCTAAACTGTAATACGCAACTATAGTTCTTAACCTAACCAGTGCCCTTGCCTAAAAATAATCCTCTAACATTGATGGGGTTAAAGGTATCCACATGTAGTGTACTGTAGTGTGTATTTGGTCTCTGTGCTGGAAGACCAGAAACAGCATGCGGTTACTGGGGAAAGGTCTGCTGTTTCTTTCTCTCACTGTTGTTTTTTTGCAACAATGCCTCCCTGTGATGCTCACGTTAATTTGTGTCGTCAACAACAATACAGTGCAGCCTGTACGTATTTGGATAGTGACACATTCAATATGATTTCTTCCAATACAACACCACCATTGACCACAACTTCAAAAATAGATTCTAAACATCACCTCTATGACAATGAGTTAAAAAAAAACCTGAACATTATAAGCTTTATTAAAAAAAATAGGAGTTTTTGCAGTGCTCTGTTGCATTGGATTACATTAAATTGCTCAAGTGTAGCTAATATACTGATAATTGTGAGTGGTGTTGTTTTAGTTCCCTGCAAAAGTAATTTTGAATTTGCAATAATATA
This sequence comes from Coreoperca whiteheadi, assembly GCA_011952105.1. Lineage (NCBI taxonomy): Eukaryota > Metazoa > Chordata > Actinopteri > Centrarchiformes > Sinipercidae > Coreoperca > Coreoperca whiteheadi. The sequence continues at coordinate 15,916,117 of CM022480.1, read as the reverse complement.
CAGTATGAGGTTTACTGCATAAAACCTGTTGTGTCGTTTCTTGTTTTTGTCTCATTTCATGTGTTTCTATGAGTCATTTTCGGTTCTCAGTTATCTTTCTCTAGATGATGCAGTGAGCCACAAAATGTTTTAGAATGCCTTGTAACTGTCTTTTCAAATAGCCCTGCTAAATATTCAATGAATATTTTTCATTACCTTATGTGGCTTTTTACTACTAATTTGCTATTCATTTTAAGAGCATGTTGGAAATTGCTTTATGTTTACAAGCCCATAGGTCAGTGGCTCCAAGGTCAGATTTATTGTTGAAAATTGAATCCAAATGGATATGTGAAACAGAGTAAAAAGCTTCTGCACTATATGTCCTTTTATGAGCTCCAGCAATCCTTGAGTTAATTAGGATGAAAACAAGGCTTTAATTTATTATTTAAAGTGGACAGATATCTGCTTTATTCCGCTCTTGGATTACAAAGTGCATTCAGATAGTAGTTTTTTTTGTGTGTTTTGAGTGCATATATTTTGGCTTTATACTGACAGTTTTAACGATTTGTAATTATATTAAATGTAGTCGAAGTCAAAACGGATTGTATTGAAAGAACATTTGCCATACAGATGAGAATTGACTTTAGTAGAAATTTAAAATACACATATATAAATATGATTCTCCGAGTGCCTGTTGTCGTTGTTGATGCCTTGGTAAAGAGACATCAGAGCAGGTCTGATAAGCCAGACACTACCACAAAGCCCAGAGATAGGGCTGTCACCCTCTCCTTTGGCATAATCTCTCCCGCCGTGGAGCTGGCATGTCTGTGCAGATGAAATTGAGTGATAGCTGTCCGCTCTTATCTGACAGGATTTGGGCCACTGGGAGAGATTTGGCTGCATTGGGAAATGGAGGCTGACCATAAGTCTCCGTACGGTATATTCTGGTGACCCCATGGCTCAGTCAGCACAGTACAATTAACATATACATACACGCACACAAAACCTGGTACTTCTATACTTGTGAGGACTCTCAGTGACATACCGCATTCCCCAGCCCCTAACCCTAACCTTAACCATCACAACTAAATGCCTAAACTTAACCCATACCCTTACCCTAACCTAAACCTAATTGTAACATTTACCCTAAAACCAAGTCTTAACAGCTCCTTGAAGGTCTCTTGAAAAGTGAGGACCAGCCAAAATGTCCTCAATTTCCAAAATTGTCCTCACTCCCAAGGTCTAAAACGCAAATCGGTCCTCACAAAAATGGCTGTACAAGTGCGTGCGGACACATACACACACACACACACAAGGACCGATAGATATACTATACACAATAAGATTGTCCTACTGGACCGTAAAGCCAGGTGGCCATGTATGTTCTTTGTCCTCTGAGCTATATCTCTCTCCTCTATCAGCACTTTTTGCTGTCTTACCATAATGGACTCGCCTGGGATTTAAACATCAGGTCAACACCCCGTTCCCAGACTCATCAGGATACAGGATATTGAAACAGATAAATGAAAAGGAGCTGAAGGACAGAGAGATGTGTAGGCTTTAGCTTGTCTTAAAAGTGGGGTCCAGGCTTACAAACGCAGTATTCCAGTAGGACACATGGAGATATATTGGGATGCTTAGCTTTACGGCACAGAATGGCCGATCTTATCTGGTACATTGGTTCTCCTGTATTACAGTCTTGTCAGAATCTGAAAAAGAGATTTAATGTCAGCTGTTTGTGCTGCAAAGTAATGTAACATAAGTTATGTTTGACTTACAGTTTCATCACAGAAAAATTTTTGTTAGAGGCATTATAAAGTATCTATTCATTTTTACATCAGTCAGATGTAAACCTGCGTAATTTGTACGGTAAACATATCCTTGCATGGTGACTTTGTTCTGGGTTATAGCATAATTCGTTTTTTTTCATAAAAAACTGCATTGGAAGCCAAAATGTACATGACATTAAACTTTATCATCTTTATCATTAGTATCAATGAGAAACACTAGACTGTAATAACACAAATAGGCAGTTTGCTGTTTAATGAATTTTTATAAACTTGATTTATAATTGCTACTACCCTAATTCTCCATCTTTGTTTGGCTTCACGACCTCCTACCTTGCATCGGGAACTAAAGAGAGATATGTTATATGAAACACTTTCATTGGTCACAGGTAATGAAACCGAAAAGGTCCAATGGGAAATACAGTAACAGTGTGTAGCATGCCTTCTAAGGCAAACACATAGCAGCCAAGCAACTGGAAGGATCCAAGTGCATGTGCATTGTCTTTGTGTCTTGTGTTTGTGTCTTACAACGATATGAGTTGTCCGTATAAAGCTCACAATAACACCTTAATGGCTTTTACCCCAGGATATGCAATATATAATTGTTGTTTTTCTAAGAGTAATATGGGTTAAGATGCCAAATGTTACTATACGAAGAAAAAGCACTTCACAGAGCTGCTGTTTACATGACAGCAACCATGCTGGCAAGCCCGTCCTGTTGTTCTTCGCCCATGTTGGTTCCCAAGAATGTGCTTGTACTCAGGCTTATTATTATTACCCATTCCCCGTAGCTCAATGATCCTTCTGACAAAGGACTCTGAGGAGGGTTGGTAGGAGGACAAAGGTGCTGAATAATTTGTACGTTGAGCGTGTCTTCAGGTGAAGCATGAGAAACGCTCGCACACATCTGATCTGGCACAGGGCCAGAACCTTAAGCAGCCATCGGAGCGAGGGATTGAAAAAAGTGAAAAATAAAAACAGAAAGAAAGAGGCTAAAAGGTCTGTGTGTTTTCTCCCTGGATCACCCTTACCAGGTTTAATGACAGGATTCTCTGTGTATTCCTCTCGTCACCCTGGATGACCTGTTGCTATCCTTTTACCATGAGGGGAATAAATACTCACACATGTTTCTGTACTGTGCCACGGACCCCCATTTAACCTCAGGTCAGATATCTCTACTCTAAAAACAAATTATATAGAGCCTACGTTTCATTTAACCTTGCTGTTGATACTGTAATGAAATATCTTTGAGCATCACCTTGTCATATAATGCAACCGCAGGGGGGC
>CM022480.1:15838088-15894272 GCA_011952105.1 Coreoperca whiteheadi | reverse complement strand
AGTGTCTGCAACTGTAAGTCCTCACATACAAGTTGAGTCTCACTCCCAGTGGACTTGGTCAGGGCTTCTGTTTCTCTCACTGTATTTATAGCCTGTTTTCTACCAGAGGAGGACTAGCTGTCCTCAAACTGCCCTTCACATCTGCAGAAACAATAGACTGTCCCACACAACCAGATATATCACATTCTCTTTTGTGAACTCCCTGACACCCGGAGCCTCTCTTACAAGAATACTGCACCCATTTGAATAATAGGTGATTTATAATTATATAATTGATTTGTTTATGTTTTTAAATATTGTGAGGATTTCGGCAGCTACTTTGTAAGCTTTCGGCTATCAAACTTGTGTACAGCTCCGACATGCTGACAGTTATCTAATTGGGTCTAGGTGGGTTGACAATGGTAAAGAAAGCTACAACTCTCATGTCCAAATGCTAAATATGACGCTGCAGCCAGTTAGCGTAGCTTAGCACAAAGATGGTAAACTCTAAAGCTCACTAATTAACACACTATATTGTGTGTGTATAGTCTGTACAAAAAAGAACAACAATTCCTTTGAGAGAAAGCTACTGTATAGTCACCTAATGTATTGATATTCCAGTGTATCAAAAGAAAATCATTTATTTGGCAGCGCTACAGACATTTTCTGTCCAGCAAATTTTATTCACTTGAATAAAGAAATATGAAATCACTTTCAATTCACTTTTTCAGGGTGTCTGCCGGGGTCTAAATCAATAAATGAATTCAGCTACAGGTAAGGCCCTTAAAAAGTATTTAGCTTGTTTTTAGTATATATCAGGGATGTGAATTTTCCGCATTTATACAGAACTCTGGATTTTACGAACTGAAAATGTGACCCAAGTGAATCATGCAGATGCAGATCTGTTAAAATATTGTAAGGTTGCACTAGCTTCTCTTTCCTCTCCCTGAGTGTTTGACCGCGGGCGGGGCTCCGCTCCTACACATGCACACAGCAGACAGCAGAGCAGTGAGGCCGTGATAGCGACAGTGAACCAGCTGAAGTGAAGGTAACATTGTACTTCAGTTGACGAAAACGCGAGTAAAAAGTAGAAAAAGATGAACAGCCACCACAGCGCACTTGTTAAGCTAATAGCAAATTGTTATAAACAAGCTCAAATGAAAGCTATTTGCATATAGCCTAATTTTTAATCATAGTTTGCCAAAAATGATCAAATTTGGCAGACAGCTGCCCCCTCCTCTAAAATAGCCCCTCCTCCCTCTGCTGCAGGTACTGCTGGTACTGCTGGTCCTTCTGTCCTTCCTCCTCCTGACTGATGTCTTTGTTCTTCATTCTTTCTTAACTTCACTCAGTATTTTGATGTCAGGAATATTAGGCTATTTATTTTACTGACATTTTAGATTTTTTTCCAGTGAGATATTACTGAGTTTAAATAGTGTCCTTGTTGTGAACTTTGCTGTTGCTTTTGTCTAGAAACACATTTAGTTGTATTTAAAATATAAATCAATAGTAATCTGTTCTGAATTTATTCTTAAAAAAAAAAAGAAATTCAAAACCCAGTTCTTCAGTTAGAAAGAGAACCGGTCAGAGTATTGATATATAACCGGGCTGATAAGAGTATGGATAAAGATAAAGATACAGTCCTAATGATACCCACCCATACAGCTGGTTAGTGGCTTCACCCTGACTTTGGGAGAATGAGCAAATTGCAGATCATATACCTTCCTATACGCCTTGTTTAACCAGCGTTGTTTTGTCATTATTATTTTTTACGACGCACAGTACAATCACTCACAAAGACGTGAAGGATAACTTCAAGACATCGCACTTACTTTATCAGTGAGCATATTTGTTTACCTTTTTTTATTGCTAATGTTTGACGAAAATGTGAAAAACTACAACCTGTGTGGGTTTTTTTAATGCTCTAAAATTATGGGAAAATGCATAGTTTTCAGTCAGATAACATGCATTGTCTCTGTGTATATTCCTGATTTTCTTTTTTTTGTCCTTTGCCAATCACATGCCTGATTGCTGATATTACTCTTTCTAATAAACCTGGCACTGGGTTAGTCACTCAATTCAACTTGAAGTGGCAATGAGGTCTTTAAATGTATGGAAAGGGTCTTAAAAATGTCTTAAAAGGGATTATATTTAACTTCAGAATTCCTGCATACCCTGCTTCAAGGCCTGTAGCTTGTTTGCATTTAAAAAGTTTTTTTAGGTACATGGAGAGGTAGCAGAGGTCAGACCATGTTGTCAGCTCTTTATGTTGATCCAGTTAAAAGTGCTATTTTGATAGCCAAGCTCTTTTTGTTTTTATGTTGACAGACACATGTGCCCTCAAATAACTGACAGCTCATTTTGGTTTAAATTTCATTTCCATTGTGTTCCTCATTGTCCCATATTGTAGCAGTGTAAAACAACTCTTTGACTCTATGTCCATATGGCTTCTCTTAGCTGTTGTTTGCCTAGAGCCCTTTCCCAATGACCGTGTCAAACTGCCTTCCTCGGATCATGGGCCTTTGACAGGAGAATAGATTGCATGTATTTATATTTCACAGAAAAAATCAGCAGTCCATTGCCTGAGGGTTTGGTTGCCTATCAACGTCCTTCACGATTGTTGGAGAGGGAATATGTCACACTTTCATCTGTCAACATGGACAAGAAGAATGTTGTTTCGGGTTTCAAATGGAAGCGTACAGTAAATAAAGTCTGCAGGCGAGGGCTGCTGTTGTAGTTACCCTATCCATCTATCTACTGCCTCCACATATTGGATAATGGATAAGCGGAATACTGTTATACTCCCTTAAATACCTGCCAGTTATGTGAATTATAATCTTAACTAAAATCACAAATTGTGCTTACATTAAATTATTGCTTTACACTCAAGCTGAAGAGCTCCTCAGAGGGTAAAAAAGCAGCTTTTATCTATAAGATGTCTGTCTGCATTTCCGTGCCCATGCACCCTCTCTCTTACAGCCTGACAGTGTAATCATGGACCAGGACAGCATTTTATGGGAGCTTCTTTAATAACCACCAGTACCGCTTGACCTCTGTAAGTCCCCCAAAGGCACCACCTCCTTCAGCCATCCCCCATCTAAGTCTCGGGACCAGGTTGACTGTCCCCTCAAATCACCCACCCTCCTTTCTCCCCAAACATTACCCTAGCCTCCAGCCTCCTATGCTGACATGCTCAGATGCTCCAGTAATGTCTTGTAGGTCTAAAGGTCATGCCTGACCTGTCATTATGGATTGGGCCTCAGACATAACAGCACTCTTTGGGAACACAGTAAGGCATGCCTGTCTCCCTGCCAGTCATTTCTCACTGCTAAAAGACTGAGTAACAACATGTCATGCGTAGAATTTAGATTAGTTGTCACTTTTTTGCATTTGACAATTGTAACTAATAGTTTACTATTGGATGTTCCATCCAACCTTATTAAACGTTTTTTTTTCAATGCAATAAATTATGAGGCCAGACATTTCATAACAGACAGATGTTTTTAGTTTGATCGATTTCTTTTAGAAATCTGAAGGGACTTTACCAGAACAACGATCCAGTAGGTGATGGAAACTTGGGGGGAAAAATGGGGGATGTTTGAAAAAAAGATCAATTACAGTTCGGAGACATGCTGTGGTATTGTTCTGTGTTGTGTTGCCTTGGGAAACGGACTGGGGATCAAAGCTAAAGAGGCAGGGATCTCTTTCTGTAGCCTCTTTAACATCCCTCTGGTTGACCATACATATACATACAGAGTACAGCCAAGCAGCAGGTAGTTATTGTGCAAAGACCTTTGTTTTGTTTCTGGCCCAAAGGATTGCCAGTAGTTGTCATTATTATTATTTGTAGGAAAAATATTAATATGGCTGTGTCATTATAAAACACTATACCTCATCTGAGTTCACTCATTGAACTCGTAACAAATTCCATAACAGCTCAGTCACATGCAGAATTTTTTGTGTATTCTGCAGAACTACCCATTAATAATGTATACCTTTGTTTTACGATAGTTTCTTTTTACACCGTATCAGACAATTCCCTCTTTCTTTTCCACTAGAAATGCAGTTTGTTGAACAGGCTCATTCATTATTGCTATGTATAGTTTGTCTAATGACTGCACAAGATGTGGTAGTGCCTTGGTACAAAGGCCCAAGATTCCCTGTGGAGAGCTACATGAGATCGAGCTTCTGTTGGTCAATACAGTGAATACAGAGCCAGGTCCTGGCAGAGTGGTCGGGGCCACTCAGCAGGCATTGCAATGCTAGCTGTACACCCTGGATGCATGCCTGAATGTATGTATTCTCTTCAGGTGTATGTCTCCATTTGTGTTTCTTTGTGTGTGTGTATGTGTGTGTCACAGGCTCCTGGTGATGGATCGGGATGTTTCTATTTCCTCTGGGCCCCTTCTGACAGATCATCCATCCTTAAACAATTTGGCAGTGCCCTCAGACCCTGAGAAGGCTGAGAGAAAGGATGGGCCACACAACCGACAGTAGCCTTAATGAAAGACTCATCGTAGGCTGCAGGCAACCAGGAGGCGAGTGGTTTCACTGTCTGGGATGGATGGAAGAATAACATGCTGTCGGGTACGGGTGGCCATTGAAGCACAAGGACACTGAGAGTCTGTAGGCTACAAGAATAGGGGTGGTAGAGCTCTGGTCAAGTGAGGCTGCTTTGGAGATGAAGCACTAGTCTGAAGATTACTGGGAATGAAGGATTGTCATTTGAGATGATCAGAAAACCAAATGGGAGGTGATTGCAAGACAATTACAGAAGGCATACAGCGGATATACTGTCACGGCAAATTTGACGTAGAAGATTGAGTAGTTATTTTCTAATAGGAGCTATAATTTAGTTAAATGCAAAAAGCTGAAGTGGAATTCAGTCTTAAATCGTAACGAGTTTCAGTGAGAGTACACTATATACTGGAATAACATGGTGTGTCTAGTAGCACACTGAGTAGTTTGTATACATACCAAGTGAAACCAGTGAGAAAAAGCTTTGGGCTGTCAGGCATGGATATTTATAGGGCGCAGCTGCACAGAGTTGTCTTTGGTCTCTGTGTCAGCCCTGTAACTGCAACCTAACCTCTTAGCACTGGCTGGCTCTCTGTGATGGATGGATGTGTTTAAGTCAGGTTAAAAGTCCACCTCAAGTCACTTGCTAGGGCAACCAGACTTTAATCTTGAACCCTGCAAGGCCGCCTGTAATATACTGTAGATATTCCTGGACCTGATGAACAAAGTGAGGAGACTTGCTCCACTGAATCGAGGCTGGATGGATAAAATCCTGGCTCCTGTCCCACTCCTCAGATTGCCCACCTGCTCTAATCATGGACAGTGTGCACAATTACATTAGCTGTCCCTCTCCACTAATAATGCTCGCAAATGCATGTGAACGATGGAGCAGAGTCACCGTAACAGACTCCCAAATTTGTTTTTGACTCTCCGCGCTGTCATCTCCTTGTTGTAAGTGATCGTTTTTGTTTTTCCTAGAGCTGGCTGTATGTTTCCTGGTGGGAGCAGGCCAAACACAAAGCCAGGTAATAAAGGCAGCATTAGCAAGCTAATTAGGCTACAGACCTGCTTTGGCAGAACAAATCATTTCATCACGTCTTTCACAATAGGGCATCACGGCTCTTCCGAGTAGCAATATTTCATAGCCAATTTCCTGTACCTCGGCTGTATTCACCAACTTTTGTCAATAAATTTCTTCTCATATCCATATTTATTGAGCTGAGAGCTGGAGGCCAGAAGTACTGGGCCCAGATAATGAAGACAATGTTTCAGCATGGATTCAAATCCCTCTGTGAGGTTTAACACATCCCACTCATGCTCATTCTTCTATAGTCTGATGTGTACACAGGCCTTGTAAAACTGACTTGACGTCAGCTCCATGTCTTGGTTGTCAGATAGGCAATAAATTACTTTGACTTGTAGTATGCGTGTATGTTTTGTTCCTTTTTAATGGCTTGATTCAGTAAAAAAAAAAAACATTTTCCAGACCTCTGTAAAGTATTCTGTATTTAGTGTGGAATGTATTCTGCATGCAATTTGTCTGTGTGTGTGCTGGTGCATTTGCTAGTGTCAAATAACGCCATTCTTGATGAAAACCAATACATATGTGTCATTACACACAAGAGCTGCTGTGTCCTCCTAGGAATGTTACTGTAGGAGTGTGAGATGCTCAATGCTGCTCTGATTAAATCTGCCAGAATCCAATCCTACAGTATCTTTGAGTGGAGATAACAGGTATGTTTCTACAGTCAGTGAATGCCCTCAGCATAGATAGTCCTGCTCGCAGTATAAGAGAAAGTAGGATTATGTGTCTTAGCCTTTCAGAGTCTTTTTCTCCTCCCTGCCTCTCCTTTTTTCCCCTCGCTGTCTCTGTGGAAGGTCACCTGAAGGAGGTAATCCCTATTCCTCTCTGTTTTCTCTCTCTTTTATCTGAGGGGCTTTGTGGCCAGTGCTGGAGCCCATCCACTGATCAGCAAAGCAAAAGCCAGCACACAAACGGGGAAGTAGAGGGGAGCAGCTCCGATGCTTGAGATTGCTGCCTTTTATCCCCTGGTGTGAATAGAAAAATAAGTGCCTCACTATAAAGCATAAGGCGATGCTGAGATTTAAAATATGTATGAGTTTTCTAATACATTGTGCAAACTTACTTATAGGGTGTGACCAGCAGGTCCCTCCCTGGTTCAAAGCAAATGTGTGTGGTGATGGATAAAATCTGTGTGTTCTTGCTGCATTCTGAGAGGAAGCCCAAGGGATCAGAGTCTGTATTTAGGTTCAGCTGTTTTCTGGTAGATTTATGCCTTGGCATAATTTGTTTACATCCATTTCCACAGTACATGTCTGTGGAGGATACAGCAGGAAAGCTCCACAGGGAAAGCCCGCCTGCTGGGATGTATAGCTTTTGTATGTGGCAGGATGTAGCTGTTTAAGAGGAGATGCCTCAAAGCCTCCTTGTGCTCTTGTTCAACTATAACCAACATTTAAACCCTCCAGTGTGTGAGAACTAATCACCACTAGAAAGACAGTGGCTGTTTGTGCAAATTTGATGTCAGAGTCATTTGGCGGTGGTGATGTGTGCCTCCACTCAGCACAATGACTGATGGGATATTAAAATGAATCACCTCTGCGGGCGAGGAAGGGTTAGCCATCAAAGTTATGCTAGTGAGGAACATTACCCTCCTGTGTGTGTGTGTGTGTGTGTGTATATATATATATATATATATATACACAATAAGACATATTTAAAACCGCAATCATCCCCTCCTTTGAACTCTGGGTCACAGTGTGGAATCAATCCTTCAGGTGACTGAAAAGAAAAGGCCATATGTGTGCGAGACTGAGCATATTAACCAAGGTCACACACCCTGCACATGCTGCCTGCATGTGGAATGAATGTCGTCTTAGAATTGCTGAGTACGATTAAATCTTGGGCTTAGAATCACATTCAGACTCTAAATCATCGGTCAGGTCATTAAGGGAACTGCGGTCTTCTCCGAGCTGTTTCTTTCAATTGAATTAGAGTATGGATAATTTGGTTTGGAGATTAGCACTTCATACAGGCTACAGTGTCCATAATTGCTTTATGATGAACAAGAAAGAAAGACACTGAAAAGAGACATTTCAGTGGGCCATTAAAATTGTCTGCAGAGCATTTGCTAAATAATCATTATTTGTGAGATATTTAATGCATTTTTAACTTCCCTTTATGAGGTCGTATTTCATAATTTATATTCAGTATACAGTATATTCTGTCATCAAGGTTATTAATCTGATACTATGCTTAAATATGCTATGCTAAAATATTTCAGTCATGAAGGTTCCTGCCTGTTTTCCATTTGAGCTGATAGATCAGTTGTGGTTTGACACACACTTGAGATGTTTCCTTAGTAAACCTGTGGTTGGAATTCATAAATACTTCTATGTGGGGTACTCCCATATCACTATTGCCTCATACTTAATGAAGTTTACAGACATAAATGATTCAACTGGTTCTCAATGTCAGTTTTATATTTCCATATGGAAGGCAACACCTCACCAACACAACTCAATCAGTCCCTATCACTGATATTGGCCAGGGAACTTTGCACTTTCATAATTTAATCAGTGAACGTTGAGATGTGTGGATTAATACATTTTGCTTCGATCAGTGTTTCATGTGAAGTTATGATTTTTTTTCCTATTGCATGTATGTTTTTTCAAGGGACGAGTGTGTGATAAATAGACTACTGAGCCTATCCAACAGACCCCTAGGAAATAAAAGTGATCTATTATGAGAAAATGTGCACGTGGTGTAGATATCGGTGGTCAAAGTTTTGGCCCAGGTATTTGCTCTCATTTAACATTAAACACAGAAGCACACAGATGTTAAAAGCCCCAACCATCAGTTTGGTCAGGGCCAATTAGGTTTAAGTTGAGAATGAAGTTGCAAATGATGCTGATCCCTGCATTAAATTGAACACTTTGGTCAAATGTGTGAGTCGTAGTATTCTCAGTCAATTATGTGAAACATTAGACAACACTGAATGAGATTCTATTTCTTACTCCTTATACCTTCTTTACATTTTGTTATCCAACTGATTTCAGCTTACTGGGTGCAGATAGTATTGAGCCAAGTAGCATTATATAGTCTCCATTTTCAGGAAAAGTCACTTTCACGCTATCTCAGTAGTGCATATGCCCGCTATTTGACGCTAATGAGAATTGAGAAAGGTATTAAGTCCCTGCAATGTCTGATAACAAGACAATAATGATACAAGCATATTTATAGTCTTGTAAAGGTGTTACCACATGGATAGCTAATTAAGCAAGAGGGAGATAAGAGACGATTTTTTCAGTAAAGGTCAGCATCTGATACTACTGGAATAGACAGAATGTAAGCACCGTGAAGAAGAGGATGGAAAACATTGCTTCATCAAAGTGGCGTATACACAGTTCTACCATCACTAGTACAGTCATCAATATTCAAACAAAACACCTCCACTATCAGCGGTTAAATCAGATCAGTGTGAAAAGATTCCCTGCTTAGTATAAGCTGATGATTGAAACATCGTAGTGTCTTAGCTCTCTGTTGGATAGGAAAGGCGCAGTGACATACATATCCTCAGCGCTGGAGATAAATCCTTGCAGAGGGAGCAGACATCATGAAAACAGGAAGCTATACTACTGTGATAATGAACTGACAAGACCTGCTCTGCTACTGCACTGCCATAAACCCCAATGGCAATTTATGAGTGCAGAGTGACCAGAACACCTCCCCCTTCCTCAGATAACTACCTCAACCTTGCAGGTCATGGTTGTACAGTCAGTTAACATGAGATGAGAAAGCCTGTTGAAAACTGTTGTGTGACAGCCAGGAGCACAGACGTCTGTGGAGTGACAAAAGTTCCTATCTGAGCAATTTGGCATCGTCATCTGTTGAATGGCTTCCTCACTGAGGCCACTGTGACATTTTAAACGTCTACTGGAAGAACTGCCGGAGAGACAGCATGTAAAATATATGATATATAAAATGGTGTAATATTGAACATTCAGTTAGATGAACTTATAGCCGGAGGACAGTGATTTCAATTATTCAGGGGAATGTAATTACAAATCTCACCAGTGCTATGCAGCAGTGCAGTTTTGCCACAAGCAAAGATCATCCAGGGTCTGTTTTTATTGATATTCTCATTTCTGCCCCGGTCAGGGATTTCAGCTATTCTACACCACAGATCTGCTGAACACAATTACGGCAGTGCCTCCCAGGAGGAGCGGTCGACATAGAGGGCCTGGATAACAAGGCAATACTGATTTAGTAATATGGTAAATAAAATACTAGTAGGATGGAAATCCCAATATGCCAAGCCCTGGAGTCACAGAAACTCAGGTTTAGAGGATCTGTGGGGTCTAACAAACATGTTGTGAAGCTTATTGATCCAGGATTGCCTAGGTAACAGAGGAAATGCTGGTATTACAGACTCTCCTGACCTCTGTTCTTTGTTTGGAATGATGTGTGACATTTTGGAGTTTTCATTTGCCTCACTATGAAATATTTTGATGTACTACAATATTGTACATCATTAAGACATTTTCTGAAATACGCTTATTCACTTTCTTATTATTAATGAAAAGATTGATACTGCTCTCATGTCTGTAGGGTAAATATAAAACTACTGCCAGCATTTGGTGAACACATTACACCTCGTTTGTTTAATTCATACACAATTTTGAAGTGTAAAAATTACATGTGGTTTTACAGAGGGTTGTGTGTTGGACCTGGTGAAGTGGTGCAGGTAGGTAGATTTTGTAACTTTTGGAGAGAGCCAGGCTAGCAATTACCCCCTGTTTCCAGTCTTTGTGCTAAGCTAAGCTAACCAGATCCTGGCTTTAGCTTCATATTTACTGTACAGAGTGGTATTGATCTTCTCATCTACATCTCGGCAAGTAAGCAAATAATAGTTATAATATTCATAATATTATATTTAATAAAATGATTTACTGTATTCGTTTAATGAAATTGTGCTATTTTGCAGTATTTGCAGTGTCTTGTACTTCAAGGCCTAATGTTGGACTGTCAAATATGAAAGCAAGGCTGAGTTGAATGTTGAACCTTTAGTTTTAGACCTCTCTGATTAGTTCTTGGGGGGAAAACACATCAGCCTGTGTGAGGGTGATTACAGAAGAAGGCTTAAATCTCTAAATTGCCTTTTCCGCTGTTGGCTCCCTGTTGTTATTGTTATTTAAAAGTAGCAATTGGATTTGATGCAAACGAAGGAGGTGAAACAATGAGTGGTCATTATTGTCAGCAGTCTTTGCCTACAGTGCATTGGACACATTTCCCTGTGAAGTAGAGGACATCCTCGCTGTGTTTGTAAGTTGTTTTCCCCATGTACTCCCTCCATTAATACAAATAAAATGGCATTGCGCAGCCTTGCATGAAAATGTAATCTTACTTTTATTCCTTTATAGAATGCTTTGGCTGATTCAGGACGTCATGAGCATACATGTTATCCAGGCAATTTGGGTGCTAGACCTTGAGAGCCCCAGTACCGTAGCAAGTATCAGGCCTGTGTTTTAAAGCCCATAAAATCACTCCAATATGCAGCTTATGTCTGCACTCACCTTTCAGAAGCCTATGCTTCTCTTTCCACTTTGCTTGCAGTGGCAGTGGAGATGAAATACTGGCCCCCAGAAAGCCATTTGGCACCTAATTGAGCAATCCTATTACTTTTCTCTCCCTTTAGACTGTGACTTTCATTGCTTCAAAGCAATGGTTGGAAGCGGCTTTAAATGATTGTGTTGCAGTAGGTGTGAGTGTATGTGTATTTAAGTAACTTTGTTGTTATAGTGTGTGTGTGTGTGTGTGTCTATCCATCTATGTGCACTCTCATGGCCTCTTCTCACCTGAGCTACCTCAAATATTAAACATTGATTGGGTTCAGAGATGGACCACATTCACCAGAAAAATCTCAATCTTAGCTCCTCATGTGGTGGCTCATGGAGGACCAATTCACTATGTATGACCGACTTGTGGACACACAGAAAACCAGCTTCAGTTGACTTTTTTATTTTTTTAAAAATCCCAATGACTCTTCCAGAAAAGAGTCGTTTTTTGAGGTGAGACCTCACATCACAGTATTGAAATGGAACATACTGGTGTTATTCAGTGGTGTCCTCAGGCTATGTCTGTACAACAGGCAATCCCATAAAGTATTACAGAATGATGCTAATTTCTCTGTGTTTCATCCTGTCAAAGAAAATGTTCATACCTACTGTAGCGAATGCTGGAGTATCATTTAGCCATAGTTTGAAAAAAAACGTCACTGACAACATCAAGATAAATATACTAAATATAACTCAATAACATCACAGTGTTGACAAGTAAATGCACTTGTCTTTCGTTGAAATTTTGTAGTCCTCAACCACAAGCTGAGATAACAACTCCCTGTACAGAAGACATTTCATTTTCACAGGTTGAGTAGTACTCCCTTTGAGCAGTAAACTGATTTTGTGTGATGTATATTGTTTTTTATTATCACCTTGTGGTAGCTCTGATGTATAATCTCAGCAGTAGAAGATCTTTGTTGACATTGAGGTTAAACAGACTTGAATTTTGAATTCAATTTGAATTGTGTGTTAATGTTCTAAAATGCATATTTCAAGCAAACCCTATCAGAATTTCTATGCATGCACCTGCTGTATAATGTTGTTAAAAAGTTGTGTATCTTTGAATTTGTAGCATGTACATGTGTGTCTTCATTCATGTTTGTTACACAGTGCTGTATATCTGGACCTCTGGTGTCTGCAGAGTTGGAAAAAAGTAGAACAAAAACCCATTTTGACTGCAGAAATACACCAAAAAAATGCAAAAATATGCTCAGATTGCTTAAGTGGTTTTCATAATTTGGGCAGAGCGCATTAGGGCTGCCTCAGGTCTCAAACAAACAAGACCATTAGCATAGAGCATTTAACACCTGCTCATTTAGTCTTCATCAATTTCTGGACTCCGTAGCAAAGATGCCACAGAGTTTGAGATTCATGCCTACAGACAGGCTCAGATGTTGAGCCCATCCTTTGTTATCTTTTAAAATACTCATTACCTGTGGAAAAATGTATAGGCTTTGATACATGGCGGTTAATAAATTCCTAATACTGTTCCAGTTGAATCAAGTGGTTGTAACTTGTAATTTTCTTTGAAGATGTAAATGACAAGTGATTAGTTCAATATTTCTTCTCAGGATTTCCATAATTAGAGTCCCTGACCAAAAGCTTATTTGAATCTTTTCTGGTCTAAGATATGCGCAGACATTCTCTTGGAGATGATTAAATAATCTTCAATCAGCATTTAACCGGTGCGGCTATAATCTGGGGATTGGAAATGGAATCTTTTGGGGAGATGTCTTTCCTTTGTAGAATGATGTACACATTGGCTTTGTGCGTGTGCATACTTCTGTGGATGTGTTCCAGACTGGCTACATGTATGGGTCTCATTCCTCTTTCAATCGGTTGTTAGCTTTTCTGTTTATTTGGATATGCTGGTAGGAGTAGAGGAAACATACCAGTAAGTGTGCAGTGTGTTGTGGTCATGTGGGTATGCACTTCAGTTTTACATATTAGCCTTTCAATTACACTACTACTACTCAAATCATGTTTATCTGAAAAGGAACCCATTTAGATTAGCTTCAAAACTATTCTAACTTCATGTTGTTCATACAAAAATGCAACCTATTAAAGAAAGAAAGACCATTCAAAAACATTACCACGCTTTAGAGAAATTTTGGAAAATGAACATGACAATATAATCTGTTCTATAGATTCATGCACTGAAGCAGGGAATTGCAGAACCGTGCTCCTTCAAGCCAAGAGATTGTGTCTGTTTAATGCTCCGGCAAGCTGGTGACCACATGACAAATGTTGCATTCTCATGCGTGCTCTGGTTTTATCTCTGTCTCCATAGGGGACCATCGGGGCTTTAGATATGTGGCTACCATACAGCAGCTGCACATGCCTGCTCTTCCTTTGTCCTCCATTTTATATAATCAAATAAATCACGGAGAATGGAAAAATCACCCTGTCTTTTTTCCTGTAGAAATAGCTGTCAAGCGCATAGCACACCTTACTGCATAATTCAACAGGCTTGATTAGTTTTAAATTTCCCAGGTTTATTTATTCTATTTAAATGTGCCATGAAATCCCTGTAATTGTGGATTGTTCTGAATAGGAATGCAGGTCTTTGCTCATTTGACTGTGTGAATTCAGAACAAAGCAGAGCCGCACTGTGGACGACTGCTTTCAGCTTCAATTTGTTTGAACAATATAAATGATTTTGACTCAGCTCATTTCCTTTGCCTGTGGCTGCTAATGTCTTGATCCATCTAAAGATAGCCTAGAACCTCTAATTACTCACTGGGCAATTGATGTATTAGCTCTCATTCGGTGGCAGAGAAAAGACTAGATTCCTAAATTGAATCGTCATCTCTCCTCTTGCTGAAACATTAATGGTACTCCTACATCAAAAATAAGCCTCAGTCTTTTCTGAACTAACTCACTTCATTAAATCCAATCCTCCTCAGGGTTGATGCCTGTGATTTATTGTTGACAGTTTCCTGTGAATTTGTAGAAAAGCTGTAGCAAGGAGTTGAGCATGTCCCTCTGTGCAGCCCACAGTCTTCTTTGTGTTTTGACTGCAGGTCACCTCTGTTGAGGGCCAGCTCTGGCTCCAGGGGACCCAACAGATTTGGGTCTTATCAGACCCAGCAGCCCTCTTCATGGGCCACAGAACGACTGTGGGCCTGCAGCCGCCCACATACTGGGCCTGCTGCTCGGCCTGCTGGGCCTGGTTCACTGTCTGCCTGCCTATGACCCCAAGCAAAACATCCCAGAGGCTGCAGTGCCTGGTTATATAAATACTAACCATTGCAAATTTACTTCTGCTGTCAAAACTTCCCTCATTATTGTCATATACTGTAAACAAAGAAAGTATCACACATTTATACACATACACAAAAACATGTAGAAATGGTACTGCACACACACACACACACACACACACACACAGCCAACCATCATGGATGAAAGCCTAAATAGAACAGACCATTAGAGGGAGGAAGGGGAATATGCCCAGTGGTCAAGTCATCACTAGTTATCATGTAGGTGGAAACCCAATTTGCAGTTTGGTCCAGTGGCTCTGAGAGCATTTTGGGGCATCAATTACTTCAACCACTTGCTCGTGGGCTGTAATTGCAGCGGAACAGGGGACAATGTTTATTCATGCGGTCATGCATTGACGGCCTTTCACCTGTGTGCATCTCTGCTGAATATTTATCTATGCACAGCCTCCAACTCCAGCGAGCTCCAGATACACAGAAAACCTCAGCTAAGACCCCCTGCCAGACTGAATCCATAGATGCAATCCCCCACAAAATTTTCAGCTTTACTCTCACTGTATCACTCACTAACACCATGACTCCATATCAGTGAAGCCAGGTGAATCTTGCAACTGACAAAAAAAAAGATCTGATCTAAAGGTTGGCATTTTTGAGCGAAGGAGCACCATTATACAAAGACACTCTATAATATATGTGTTTTAATCCATTTTCAATTTGTAGCCACAGGTAATTCTAAATCCACAGAATAAACGTAAATATATTAAGTACAGTAGCGAGAAAGAAAAGACTCAGCTTTTAACAGATAAACATGCTTGGAGTTCCCCTCCCCTGTCTGTCTGCATGTTGCCCCATGCTGGGAGTGATAATAGCTGGACATGGCCCTCTCTCTGGCAGTCGGCTCCTCTCTGTACTGAGCCAGGGAAATGGAGTGGGCCAGGGGACCAAGGCAGGGTGTGTTGCTGTGTGGATAGCAGTCAGTGGGCTGGTGTTGACAGCTGAGCTGGTCACTGTCCAGGAACAAAACCCTGGGTCGCCATTTATAGTTTACCTTGTGTAACCTGACCCAATGCATAATAGCCACAAGGACTTCAAATGAGTCTCCATTTGGGGGCGAGGACATGCTGAAGAATAAATGTCAAACATTCCATTAAAATTGCTTTGAATTAATGCCTGAGCAATATAGCATACTTTTGGAGTCAACCAATCGACCGTTTGCTGAACCCCTCCCTAAAACAGCAATTGTCCAATCATAGCTTAGCAACTGTAACTAGGCACAGCAGATCTGTCAAGCTTGGGATTTCTCTCTCCAAAACCCCAAATACAACAGCAAAAGTGTAAAGAATCGATTAAACAGTGTGTCTGTCACGGTGTCAGTCTTTGTCTGCCCTAACGTAAGCTGCAAACATTACCATGTCTGTCAAATGATCTTGTTATCTACAGTAGTAACCTCACCCAGAGTTACTTCCCAGCGGCTTATCATACTACATTATTTTGTGGGGTTACAGGCTATGTTAAAGCCCCATTCACGATAGCACCTGTGAAGTATTTGCCCACTGTTTGGGAGCCGCTCCTGGATGATACAATATCAGAGCACAGGGTAAAATAAGCGGCTCTGTCCTGCTTTGGGGATTTGGGGAAATTTACAGCGTTTGTTAGTCCAAATTCTAAAAGCATTTTCTCGTAAAACATTAATGAAAGATACTGATAGAACAAATGAACAATACAGTGTAAATCTAACCTCTAACATTGGTGATAGCAGCTATACTGGGTTGTGTTAGAATGAAATAAAAGTCTGATCTTACATTTTTATCTTAAAATACTTGGACTCTCTGCTACGGGAGGTCTGCTAGCGGATCATACATTTTCTTTAACTATGAAATGTAAGCATGCAGTGCGATGCCCTTTTTCCCCCTCCTGTGTCGACTCACATCTGTTGTTGGTAATTGGAGGGAGACGTTCTCTGGCCAACTGTTTATTTTCCTCTATTTCTGTTTTCCTGTGAGCATGTGATGTGCAATTCCTCAGAGACGCCAAACTGGTTAAGGATCACTGCAGGGGGACTTCCTTTGCTCAGGTCGCCAGAAATCAGCCGTTTCATCTCTTGCACAGTGAAGCAGCGCGGTTTAGCATGGTAAGCAGATCAAAAGCTCGGCAATAGCTAAGGTGACAATGACAGAGACTCGCCCATATCAACACTGACACACCATCTTCTGGTGAGTTCAACTGAAGGAGGTATGGAGAATATCTTCAACAAGCAGAAGCAATGATTCTCTGTACGGTTTTGGAAATGAAGACAGAGAAGTTAAAAGGAGGGGTATACAGAGAGTGTGAGGGAAAACCGAGAGAGGGCCAAATTTAAGAAGGGATGAGGGAGTTCCCAACAGATGTGAGTGCATTAATTACTCCTAATCAAAGACTGTGCCAGCTTGGTGACAGTGGCAGGCATGCAGGAGACACTCAAGGTCATTTGTGGCACATACACACACACAGAACCATGAATGCCAACACACGTATGTTGTGTCTGAGACTCTGTCCCACGAGTCTGTGAGAGAGCTTTGTGAAGATATTGTTTCACACCATGAAATTAACTCCAAATTTAGAGCAAACAGGTCCTGAAAAATTCATCATCCTCTTATGTCACTGTGGCAGTGTCGGTTAAAATATACCTCAATGTCCATGGCTTCTGATTCCTATTGATCCAGTTTCCACAAGGCAGAAAAAACAAATTAAATGATAATATGTTAACAAGTGAAAAAAGTAGTGTATTTAACTGTGTGAGAGTTCTTGTCTCACTCTGTTAATGGTGATATGGGTCTGTGGAGCCAGTGTTTTTCTACAGCTCTAAGAGGATTACAGTTCGTTTGTTACGGCTGATGTCTGGGTAATGGTGATAAGATAGAGTGAGTGTGTTGCAGGTGTACCAGTCACTGCCAGGCAAGGTGAGATGGCTTCTAGGGCACAGGAGCCAGGGAAGAGTGCAAGTAACATATTGTGCCACAGGTTGTTTTTTCCATCGATAATTTGAGTGTTTTGTCTGTGTTTGGTGCTTGCTGGGCAGGTAGCATACAAAACAAATTTATTTTTTTAGCTTTTTCACTGAAAACAGCTACCTGCTGCATCTGGAAACGAGATAAAGCGTTTGATGTGAATGAAAACCGTCAAGTTGCGGGCCAAAAACCAAAACAATCAGCTGATAAATGCTAAAATGCCCAGTAGAGATGTGCTCACTGCAGGCAAATCCTTTTACATTACACATCAGTTACAGTACAGTTGTTAAATCCATCGGTACTATAAATATTGACTAAAGCCACTTTAAAGTGACAGGGTTTTTTTTGTCATTTCACTTAAAGGTGGGGTATGCAATTCTGGAGAAATCCAGTACCATGACAAATACCATGATATAGAGTGAATAATGATACAGAAAGTAACGTAACCTACATTAGCTAGGTTGTGGCTTATCAAATTGTCCCTACAGTTTCTGCTGTGAAGCTAAAACCAGAGGGGTGACGAGACGCTTCCTAGAGCCAGCAGACCAGCTCCATACAGCGATACTTACAGCATATCTTGGCAAACTAGAAAGTAAGCTGAATGTCCTTGGGCAAGTCATTTAACATTACCTGACACGCAAATCATGGCTGGAATAGTGTTGTGTGGCTCAGTCCGAGTCACTTTGTTTATTTCCCATTTAGAGATGCAGGGTTGTGTTAAAACAATGGATTTTTTTCAGCGCACACACTGAACAGACCGCTAGCAGAATGTGATGAGATATTCGCTGAATTTGACATAAAGAAGTGTATTGGACAAGATTCACTTAACCCACCTTTAAGCCAGTTGTGTACCATATGGTTTATTAAAGATGTGATGGCACCTGCTAAAGGTAATAATAGCAATTGCTATTGGCTCATAGTTTGCTTTGGTATGGGAGTCACCTGATATAAAATCACCTGATATCTAGAATAGCACAGCTGAAATAAAGTACAGACATGCAAATACTGTTTTGTTTGGTGTCTTACATTTACGAGCTCAGTTGAGCAGAAGCACAGATAGACGGAGATTGGTGGTGACTGTCATCATTATAGCCACTCCTTTTGCCTGCTCCCTGGGGATCGCCATATCATTGGGCTCACTTCAGTGCTAATAGCCCTGTCTAAGAGCTAGCAAGGTACCTTTCGGAGGTAATGCTCCCTGCTGCAATTTAGCTTGCCATTCAACTGTGGCATGTCCTGAGCGTTGCAGGAAAATTACAGCAGAGTGCTGATGTGGGAAATTTCCCCCCAAAGAATATATCTTTTGCAGTCAGTCAGAATTATGAATGATGCATGTAGAACAAGTCAATCAGTACGCCATATGGCTTGAAAGAATTATGTGTGTATGTTTGCATGCATCATGCACCCAGTGTGGCCCCTGGTGTTTTCTGCTGAGCACAACAAATGCCAAAACTAATCAATATTCCAACAATGTCCTACTGCAACCTTTCTTCCATGTATGTCCCTGAAATCTGACACTGTGCTTTACATGTGTGTGAATTTTAACCAGTTTATAGACCTCATGAATGCTCCGGTCTATTTTCACCTCTCACTGACCCGGCAGACGGAGCAGGGAGCGCTGTAAAATCCCCTCAGCAACCTCAGTTAGGCTTGGCTGGCTAAAGAAGGAGAGCTCTCTTTGACTGCTCAGCCTGTGGATTACTCCTCAATATGGGATTAAGCTCCAATGAATGAGTACAGACACAATACCTTGCAGCTCAACTCTGAACTATACAATAGAGATTTAGCTATAGAGCTGCAATGGAATATCTGCTAAACTAATATCAGTTGGTGTAGACTTGCACTGCTTTATGTCATTCACACTTGTCTATATGCCCTTATTCGAGGTCTCTCAAGATACCTACTTAATGAGATGCCATGTCGCCAAGATTTGAAATCCTGACTGACAGGTTTTCTCATAGTCTCACTCCCTGATGTAATTGTGTGTTTTTGTGTGCTTGAAATATCTGTCACAATCACAGTAAAAATGAGGACTTACCTTAATAGTGGATAATCTGGTTTCAAGAACCTCTGTACCTGCTCCCCTAAAATGTTTTTGACTGAGTGAATACCTCGCACTATCAGGGTCTTGTGCTGTTTTGTTTCACCCAGTCTGCACACCAATTGCCTTGTGGAGGGGGGGGGCACGGAAACTGAGAATTCAAGTTCAATGAAGCAGACATTCATATATTAAGAGTAATCCACCAATTTCACATTGCACGATGAGCAGTTGTTTTTTTAAGTATCAAGTGATGCAGCAGAACCAGAGATATCATCTTTATTATGCCACGCATTCTAGTTCTTTGTCAAAAGCTAGAGTCTCCATTGCCCATAATGCCACTCAATCACCATCAGTTTGGTCAGAGATTCGGGTGTGTTATGGTAGTAGCGGCTAATGTAGCTCTGATACGCTGTCCTCAAACAGAGTCCTCATCTGCAGGCTACAGAGGTTGCACCCCCGGACTTTTCATTTTCAAACTTCACGTCTTCAGCCCCAAGTGACACTCGAGTGACATCACTTGAGGTAATTTATCAAACTTTGTGCAGCTCTCTCTAGAACCTCAAAAGGTTTTTCTACAACTTTTTGCACATATGCAATAGTAGTCTCCTGTACACAGACTTTGATGTGTAAAATCAGTGCGGTTTCTCTATAATCCCTCTTGATGGTATTTACATTAATTCGGGCATTGGCAGGAATAAGCCAGTTGGTTAAAGCTGCAATAGGTATGTATATTTATGATATGAATCTAGCATCTATCATTCCTTAATAGTATATGTCACAGAATACTGTTTAATATTTTCAACTAGGCTCATTGTGTTAAGGTTTGGACGAGGAAGGAGGACCCAGATGCAGACAGTAACTGAGGACAGGGAAACACACGAACTAAATTCTCTCAGGGGAGGTGAAGACAACGAGGCACAGGTGCAGGACAAACACAGGTGAACACAATCAGGGACAGGAAGTACGGAAGGCCAAGACCGAGGGAAACAGACATCTACCAAAATAAAACAGGAAATAACCAGACTGAAGCAAAAAACATGAACTACATGGAAAAATACAAAATAAGACCAGAATAAACACAAGACGATAGGCGAACTAAGGCAACCTAGGAACAACCAGAATAAACACACACACCCAAAACACACCCCATAAGACCCACGACATGACACATTGACCGTTAAACTTCAAAAGCCATGTCGCCACCACCACCCGGTCCTGTAGATTCATCCTCTACAACATCAGGAAAATCAGACCTTTCCTGTCTGAGCAGGCTCTTGTCTTGTCCAAACTGGATTATGCAACGCACTACTGGCTGGACTCCCTGCTTGCACAACCAAACCTCTGCAGATGATCCAGAACGTGGCGACAAGAGTGGTCTTCAAAGAACCAAAGAGAGCGCACGTAACTCCTCTCTTCATTAGGGTACACTGGCTCCCTGTTGTCGCCTGCATCAAGTTCAAAGCGATGCTCTTGGCCTACAAGACCACCACTGGTTCTGCAGCTTCATATCTTACCTCGCTAATACAGACCTATGTTCCTGCCAGATCCCTGCGCTCTGCAAATGGTGGTACCATGCCGAAAAGGAAAAAAATCACTCTCGCGCACCTTCTCTGGATCCGTTCCACATTGGTGGAATGATCTGCCTGCTCCTACAAGACCAGCAGATTCTGTAGTCACCTTTAAAAAGTACCTGAAAACGCACCTCTTCCGTCAACTCCAAACTGTCAATCACTAACTTCTTCCTTTCTATCCTTAGCTTTGTATACTGTACTTTAACAGGCTAGTTTCTTGCACTTCTTTGCACTGCTTTTTGTTACCTTGTGTTGTTATAATTGCTTCATATGCATATGTAAGTCGCTTTGCTAAAAGTGTCTGCTAAATGACTAAATGTAAATGTAGTAAATAGCAAGGAAGACCATAACTAGATTCAGAATGTGCATGCAGACATATCTATAGACTGACATTGACATTGTCACAATCTTCTTTTGAGAGCAGGGTGACTTCATTGTGTTACGCATAGTAGTGTGTGTCTTCATCTGTCTTGTGTCCTGCCTCTTGGTTTCATGTTTGGATCATCAACCTGAATTATAAACCCCAGTGCAGCCAAATACATTGGGCATATTGGGATTTAACAGGGACTCCTTGTCCGTCTGAATGGCTGCCATGGCATTCTCTGCCCAGTGCTTTAAATTATACTGTACTTTTGTGTGCATTGCCAAAGTCATCCAGAGATGAATGACTTTGCCAAATATAGATGGCTTCTTATGAAGCCATCTTGATGAAGGAGGGAGCCATGACAGTTTTTAAATATGAGATTGGTATCTTACAACCATGCATAAAACATACATTTTCCTCATGGAATAAATGTGTGAAGTCTACGTATTAACAATTCTCTTTTACAAGATTTACAGTGTTTTTAGTATTTATAATTCATCAATTCTTGAAGTTGAGTTTAGGTATTTAAGATTTGTTTGTGATGCAAACTCTGACACTTGTTTTAAATTCCTTAAGAAAGGAGATATTAACCTCTTTTTGAGGTCAGTAACGTCACAAACATTTTGATTTATTTAGAATGATGCTTGACAACATATGCAGTGCTGTATGATCCATGGTTTATATAGCTATGTAAACTATGTAAAATCTGCTTAATACAAAAACTGTTTTCTGTTGCCAGCCCTCAAACTCAATTAAACTCAATTTCTGGTGTAATCCCCATGACAAAAAGCTAAAATATCAACTTATTCATATTTCATCCATCAAAGTATACAACATGACATGATTTAGTATTTTACTTTATTATGGTACATGTATGAGGAGTTCCCTTGTTGTATGCTGGGTTTACACTTGCAGAATAAACTACTGTATCTTTCACAGATAAGTGGCACAGTCAGCAGCTGCATCATTACCTTCCTAAAAAGTGAGAAATCAAGGTATTGAACCAAATATAAGGGCACTACTGTACATGTGGTTTTCACTTTTATTCTGGAACACAGATAATATATAATGTTACTGTTTTTCATCAGTAAAGAAGCATACCTCAAACATTAAAATCCTAAAGGGTGTCTGATTACAGTTCATCTTACAGTGCTGTTATAGATGGCTAGTTTGTGTTTTAAAAATAATTCTGCAACTATTTTGTTAATCGATTAATGGTTTGTAATTTTTTATGCAGAAATTGCCAATCATAACCTGGATTTTCTGCTTTTCTTTGTATATAACATTGTAAACTGAATATTTTGGATTTTTGGTCAAAGAAAAGAAGACATTTGAAGATTTCACCTTGGGTTCTGGTAAAAAATTCTGACATTTCATGGACTAAACAATTCATCGACTGAAAAACAATTGACAGATTATGCAACAATAAAAATAATTTTTAGATGCAGCATTACATCTACAAGCTAAATGCAAATAAATATGACAGCTTTGAAGTTGTTATAAGGGTTCTTTGATGGAGGTTGGCTAACTGTTTTCCCTGTCTTCATTCTTTGTGCTAAGCTAGGCTAAACACATCCCAGACCTCTCTTTGTACTGAATGAGATAAATTATATATTAGATGTTAATCCTCCCATCTGACTCTGGGTAAGACAACAACCAAGTGTATTTCACAAATGTGAGAGTGTTGCTGACTATTGTACCTCTTCCAGACAGATGCAATGACCAGATTTGCTGTCAGTTGCTGTTGAATCTCTATAAACATTATTATAGTGGACACTTGTAAAGATCCAAACCCAGCCACTCTTTTTAGCAAATATTGAAGGTTTGATATAATTATATGGTTTAACAGTTGTGGATAGAACCAGGAATTAACCTGAGACAGTCAGGTACGAGTGGGTCAAGTCTGGTTTGAACGCTTGTTCACCATCCCACATCAAATGAAGGACTTGTGGTTGAAAGTGGTATCAAAGTACATCTCAAGAGACAAAAACTACCATCAGAGAGCTTGCCTCTTTCTTCCTCCGTCCTTTGATGTCTCTATTTCTCACTCTGGCTTTCTTCATTTCACATCCAAATTTAGTTCTCTGCACAGTTTATGGCCCACCCTCCCCATGCTCCTTCATCCCTCAAACCACTTCAGCAGATTTCAAAACCATTTTGCATTCGGAGTTTATCACTCGTGAGATGCCCTTTAAGAAGAAAGGAGGAAAAAGACCCTCCATTAATTGTGCGTATAAAGAATAATGAAGAGGTGCAGAGTTATCCTTCGAAGGTGGCACAGGCCCTCCCTTTTTGTCATATAACGGATCCATCTCAAGAGCAAAAGCACAGGGCCTTTGTGGTGCAAATGATGTCACTTCTAAGAAAACTAGCCAGTTGGCTTTTTTGACGTAAAGTTTCTTGTTGTCTTGTACACCAAATAATCTAAGACTATACACCATGAAATGTGAACTATAACAATGTAATTTCACAAAAGCACACATAGAGCACGTATTTCTGTTTTGTCAGAGTGTGTGGGCCATACAGTGCAAAAAATATCACAAAGCCTGCTTTTTAAAGCAACCTTTTGCAACATTTATTGCATTTTGGATATCTGCTTCCTCTACATGCTCCACATTAATTCCTTTAGCATCATCACTTATGAATGAGTCTAATTTCTCATTATCACATAATTGATACGTAATTTAGATGAAGTCATGGGAAGCTAATTGCCTGTCATTCTGTTTGCGTAACACTCCTCCGATTTGAATCAACTAAGGCAGAGAAAGCTAATGAAAATGTTGAATAATGAGGTAAAATATCACCTGGCCAGTGCATAATATTAAACATTTCATATATCGCTACATCTATCAGGCCTCTATTCTTGAAGAAACAGTCAGGCTTACAAAGAACTTTGTGTGCTTTAATGTTGTTTCTTTTTTAAAAAAATAATAAAAACCACTAATTAACTGAAAACCTATAGCCAAAAAATCTAGTTTAACCACATCCTCCTAAAGCCACAAATGCTTCTTTTATGGGTATCCTTAACTGTTATAATGCTGACATAGTTTGCAGACTGTTACTGCTATTTGATACATTTTTAATTGTTTTGGGCCCTATGTCTTCTTGGGTCTGGTATTGTTTTCATATATATTATCCATTGGTCTCCCTAGAAAGTGGTGTAGATACTGAGTGGATTATCCTGGTGAAATAAAGTGACATTAAATTGCAGTGGAATTGAATTGAATATATAGGAGAAGCCTCTATGAGCAGGGCATTTTAAAATAACAGTCTAAAGCACAGATTCCCCATTTGCTGCTGTCTCTCCATTTAATTTCCGAGCACCGGATTCGAAAATGGTATTCATGGTATCTCCGGAATTGAATCTCAGGTGTCTCAGAAAACTTCTTGTGACATCTGGTTCTCTCTCTATATTGTTCAGCATAGATGGAGGCGGACAGCATACCAAATCAATTTTTACACTATTGAGGCAAACAGTAGAGACAGACTGTTGTTTGGCATTTCTTCCTTCTGGCAGTCATAGGAAATCTGCCTCTGAACCCCATTAAGCTTAAGTTCCCCATACAATAATGACACATGTATGCTGTACACCAGCACCTGTAGCCGAGTCTGACTTCAGTACAGACAGAGGAAGCTGAGTTTAACCTCATAATCCAGTTGTAGATATTAATGAGTATAGGATGAGTTAATCTGTCATTCCCCATTTTGTGCATGTCAGCCTCCATCCATAAAACAATCAGTCAGGTGGAGTCCTAGGGCAGTTGGTTTTGTCCACAGAGTGGCTGTGTTTTTAATGGCCGCTCATTATTCATTCCCTCAGATTAACATGTAATTCCCCACACTGACACACTACCCCATTTATTTTAGATTAATACCGAAAAAGCTACAGGTCAGGGTAATGTGTGGACTCATGCTGTGAATGAGTAGAAGATGGTTTTACTCACAAGACAGCTGTCTCCACCCAGTGGCCACTTTGGACATTGAATGGAAACTCTGGAAATGGGTTGGACTCTAAAGATTATATGTTTTCATATTATTGTAACAAATCTTATTTTCTCTTTCCCTCCTTCTCTATGTCTCTTCCTTTCTCTGTATCCCTCCATTGATGTTCCTAAGTTCCCTCCCTTAAACCCACTCGGGTGTGCCTAATGAACAGCATTCATCAAGGTCCCATCCTTTGATCAGAGCGAATCCCACTATGCCATGCCTTGCTCCCCACTCCCCACTGTACTGTGGACACTCCCTATAAGCAACCACACTCATAAGTCTTCATGTTCAAACAAAACAAGGGTTCGCTATGCGTAAGTCATTACAAGACTGGTCTCTGCTTGTAATGATGCTTATTCAGTGTGGAGCCTGTTACTGGGCGATGGACTGTATCTCCATACTGCTGGCTGTGACAGTGAGGTAACATCCATCAAAAACAAATTGCCACAGAGTATAGAAAGGCTATTTTCTTACACATTTTTGAGCTCACTGTAGGTTTTTTTTTCCATGAATAAACACGTAATGACACATCCAGGGTCAAAGAGCTACCCACAGCCTGTCCAATCGACTATGGAGCCATTATGCTCCATCTTGTTGTCCACTGAGCAAATGAGACAAGAGGAGAAAGGAAAGAGGAGTGTGACAAATTGTCAAGTCGTCCAGGGGCTTAGGACAGGTGCATGGGGAGGAGAGAGAGGAAGTTCCTTTTGGAAAGAAAAATCTATTAACTAGTTTAACAGTTACCCTTCATTGCACACTAACCCTTGACCCAACCACCACCACAACATCTGACTCCTGTGTGATGGGAAGGAAGTGATGGGGTCTGCTGGAGGTGGTGTCATGTCTGGCAAGCAAAGCCATCACTTGTCCGGCCGAACCCCCCAACGAGGGATACACTACATCAAATTAAGTGTTGATTAGGCAAGCCCAACGAGTAGGAACCACTTGAATCTGTGCCAGTATATTGGTTTTACTACGTACCATGGTGAAAGATTATGATGGATACTGCAACTTCTAACACCATCGATATTATCACCATCTTCAGAGGGCTCCGTGAACAAAACAGAGGACTTCTGTCTTTACTAACAGTTATAATGCGATTTGAACTTTTTTTACCACTAAAACAGAGACCCAGGAGCCACAGCAGAACCAGCGAACCAGACTCTTTGTCTGTCTAGCTCTAGCTAGTCTGTCCATGACTTTCTATACTAATATTAGCTAGTCGATCTACTGAAGTGCAGCTAGTTTATGGGTGCGGAGTCGTAACATTCAGTCAGACAGAGAGCATGCATGTTATGTGACTGACAAAGAGAAAGCTACCTGCATCAAGATCACAACTTACTTTCTTCCTCACGGGTCAGCTTCAGCTCTGGCCATGGTATTTGTTATGCTGGAATTATGCTTCACCAAAGATGCACATCTCCACTGACTTACAAAGAGAAGGGTGTTATGGGTAAGTGTATGTTTCAGAGGCTCGCAGAGAAGCCAATGGGCACAACTCCAAAACCTGAACAAGGGGATCGTGTGGACCTGTGTGTCAAGCTGATTGGTTGATTCAGCTCCGATAGGTGGGTTTGAAATTGTGACAAAAACAAACATAGTACATACAGGTATAAAAGAAACCACCATGCAATCATATCTGAGCAACCCACGTGCATGTTCACCTATGTGAAGCTAGTATAATTCTAAAAATGGTATGAGAGATGGTGTGCAGATGGATGGGTGATGGTGCTAGTAGCTCATAAGAACCAACATAACCGTGTCGTTGTCCATCGCTGTTTTGATCTAAGGTTGTGCCTTTTAACTATTAACACCCAGCAGGTAACACTTATTACAAAGTTGAATAGACAGGCGGATCGGATCATAAACTGACTGTAAAAGAACCAAAAAAATCCTGCACACTTCAATTTTATTCAATTCATGAATTTTACGAAGGTCTGAGGATCAAAACGTTGTATATAAAGTGCTGGATTTTTTGGTTGTTTAGCAACTATTGACACCCGGAGGAAATCAGAACATGTAGCAGATTACAAATCTAGTGAGTGTAAACGACAAGTTCTGTGTTTGGGCTGAGGACCGACATGAAATGTGCAGCATTTAACACATCCCTTACATGTACCTGGATGTGTGTGTGTGTGTGTGTGTGTGTGTGTGTGTACTTGAAGGACATCTCTGTTTAATGACTCCATGTTCTTGTAAACCAGTATCCAAAGGGTAAAAGCATAAATCCCGCTTTTTTATTAGATCCCATCCTAACCACATTGAAGCTGACAATATATCCAACAGGAAGCTCCAGCTAGTCCCACTAACATCCCTGCCTTGTACTGCGATAGGACAAGCCATTAAAATCATAAATAGAAAAGTTCTAATGAAATATCAATTAGGCCATAAGGGGAGGCCAATGCTACGTTTATGAGGACAGAGCTCATTAAGAGGGCTACTGGCAACGCCATGAGATCATTTTGTAATTCTCCACTGATAATCCAATTAGTCCACAATGGATTTCTCCTGGTTGAGAAATCTTTGTTATTGGAGTAAAGTTTCACTGCACGGGGGATGTATAAATCTCAGAAGTTTAACGATAAATTATGATGTGCTAATGGAGACCGTAATCATGATTATTGCTTAATAATCAGAGATTTTTTCTGAGTAATAATAGCCACTTCAGACATGTATTAATCAGATTTTCTCCCATGTTGTCTGAAGCTGATTTCAGCTTCTGGTTACAATCCTGTTGCTCATATTTGTCCATGTTTATTCTTTTATGGGAGATGATTTTGACAGTGTTGATTCTGGGAATAATCATCTCTACAATTTTTGACATTTCAGCAGTTGGCATGGCAGACAATATGAAAACATCTATTTTTAATCAGGCATGGTTTCCCCCCTCGCTCACTGACCTTCAGCCTGTGAAAATTCCGCTCAATAATTCAGTAACCCCCCCCAGTTCGCACACACATACATACAGTATGTGCAGAAATGCACTCACACAATGGGTTCACGGCAGTATGATAATGTGGATTTTGATTGCTGTTTGTGGGGAATGTGTTTTCCAACTGACAGCTGACTTGTATCTTCACCTACATTTTGTTTTAAATTACATTTATTTTCCTTTCTATGTTTTTCTCCTCCTTATCTCCCTCAGCTGTGGTGCTGCTGCCAACGGCTATAAGCACATAAATCCCATTTTCCCATTTATCTCATTTTCCAATGCTGGGATCAGAGAGTTGATGTCATTGACTTGAATTTGCGAACATGTTTTACATCTATGCTTTGTCTTTGTAGCAACGACATTTAGAATATGAACCTTGGCCATTGGGTCACATACTTCATTTTATAATTCACTGATATTCACTTGAATTTGATTCACCAACACTTGAAATGTTTTCATCAATTATACATGCAGTACGAACGATCCATTTTTGTATTGCACCATCCTTGGCCATGTCTGTTTCCTGTTTAATTTCACACCTGACTGTCTCAGACCTGAACACAAGTGCCGCTGTCTACCTCCACTTTCTATTAATCTATCGCAGACAGCACTGTAATCACTGCCATTTCATTTCAGACGTGGAGTGACATCTAACACTGTCAATCCAATCTGATCCATTCATGACCTACTGCAACAGTATCCATCATTGCAACTGCTGAGACAACAATGTGTCTGAGATTTAGTCTGAAAATAGGAGAGAATGTTGTGAGGATTGGTAGTGAATCTCTTTTGTGCTTTCGGTATGCTGACATACAATATTCTCTGTACTTTGTCATGATTAACTCCAATAGGGCAGTAATGTGTAATATTTGTGAGCGTTGTCTGTAGATTTACAGCCTTTTGTTTGTAGCAGTACTTTTAGTTTTTTTGTATACACACATCACAGTGACACCCTGGAACAAAAGATCCTATTCACCCCTTCACATTGTCTTTTATAACCATGGTTCACAACGTATGAAAAAGGATTTCACCTCACTGTTGTACTCACATGCCTCTGTTGAAGAACACAGAAAAGAATGCTCATTGCTTTATATAGTGCTGTCATTATTAGAACAAAGTGTCAGCCGCTAAATGAAAATGAAGGTCAGCACTTTTGAGTTTCCCAGAAGAAATTTTCATTATCTCTAAGTTTGTTTCTCTGAGGTGAAAAGCTCCTAATTGCTCCGCTGTGTCTCTGCTCTTGCATTGAATGCCTCACTAATGCACGTTTGCAGTTGCGTGCAAACTTATAAAATTTATCAGATCAAGGCTTGGGAAATGCACAATATGTCTGAGGTTATGACAATGTAAAAAACAAATGGAGATGATGATGTAAGTACTGAAGGGCTCGGGAGGTAGAGTGGCCATCTAGTAATTAGCTTGATTCCCTGCTCCTCCAGAGAGTGTCAAAGTCTCCTTGAGCAACCCCTAACTGCTTTTAGTGGTTATTTCTATTAGATTCTATTGGGGAAATTTAAAAGTTAAAGAAATTCAATTTAAACAATTTGATTGAATTCAATTTGAAAAATTCATTATTAGGTATGTTTGAGGTTATTACAATGTAAAAACGACCAAATGGGCTGATGATCTTAGTACTGTAGTATGTGCTGAATAATGATATACATAAAGAGTTGAACACGCCCACTACCACTCACCTAGAGCAAATTCTGGTGTTTTGAATTTGTATCAGGAGGCCAACTTTGTTGCATAATTGATGTTGTAGGGTGAGCTTATGTGAAGTAGATTCCTGTTTCATATTATTAGGAGGCAGAAACCTTTGGTGGTAAGTTTACCTTACAGATATTGTTTTCAAAGATGCTACATCCGCAAACACTTCTCCCAGTGGCTGGCACTTCAGAAGTTGACTCTTTTCTTAGGAACATCAGTGGCCATAATCACAAATTGTCTTGATTTAGAATCAAACGGCATCTTAAATGGCATTGACTTGACAGCTATTCCTACTTAATCGTATTTTTACAATAATCCCTTTGTCAAATAAGAATCTGGGAAGGAATCTTGAACCCTGTGAGTTCATAAGACTTGAATACCTGCCTCCTATTGTGAAACAGGCCTTTTAAAGGTCTACGAATATTAATTGCAGCTTAGAAGAAATTTACAATGCAGGTCATGATTCTGAAACTTAGCTTATAGGTTACTGCTCATGAATATCATGCCAATATATCGTCTACCATCCTGTAAACTACATTATTTTAAAGTTTTCCATTGCTAGAAATTAGCAGCTTCTTAATCAAACAGCAGCTTCTTATCCATGGTTTATTTTAATGTTAATATACAGCAGCCCTTATGTGTCACTGAATGTGTCGGCTAACTGTTAACGTCTATGGTTGATTTACTGAGCAGTTTCTCTTGTCTTCATTGTATAGTTCCTTCTCAAACCATGACATTTAGAGAGTCATTGAGGCCCATATGTTCGAGGATATATCCAGGTCCCTCCTGCAACTTCCCCACAGACTTCCATGAAATCTCCCACTCCAGGGACAAACAGTGAAACACTAGCAGACATTTGGGAAGCTGAGAGGAAATTTGACTGTGAATATATTGGTAGAAGGATGCTGAGGTTGGAGCTGCCAGGCAGGAGGTCTAGAGGAAGACCAAAGAGGAGATTTATGGATGTAGTGAGAGAGGACATGAAGTTAATTGGTGTGAGTGAAGAGGACGCAGAGGACAGGGTTAGATGGAGGCGCATGATTCGCTGTGGCGACCCCTGAAAGGGAACAGCCGAAAGGAAAAGAAGAAGAGGAAATTTGATTGTTCCTGCTCCATAATGGATAACTGGAAATACATTTGGCATGCTGTGATTGTGACACCTCTTGATGGTGTGTAAAGGACCTGTCACCTGTATTTCCCTCATCTCTATACTCAATCAATACCAATTTAGATTTGACCAATAATTCACTCTTGGTTTATGATTTCGTGTCATTAGGGCCACTGCTCACAAAAACAAAGTCTATAGATGGAGTTAAAATAAATTCATACCGCCCTACAAAGCCAAATACAGTAACCATGTGAATCTAAATCTAGCCACTTGACATTTGTTGTAACATAGAAATATTTTTATCCATAAAAGGGAGCTTATAATTTCAAAGAAAACTGCTAAAATCCAAACCAGAGAGATACCCAAACCAGTGGGATTGGTATGGCTAGCTGTAGCTAAAGCTACCTTTATCAAGCTGTTTCCTGTAATTGAAATACAACAATTTTGATGATTATCTATAATTGATTATATGGATTTTAAAGTAGCTGTTAATAAATGCTATATGGGAAGTTAAAAGAAAACCTTTTGTTTTTGTTTTCCAGTCATATTCCTTTGGAAGGCAGAGCAGTGAACAACAATATAAAAATAACTAAATACATTTTTTGCCAGGCTAAAGAGACATACAATGAAGGCATTACATTCTATCCATCCACAGTTTTCCTAGTCAACCTGAAAACTTTATACCCTTTTCTCTTCTTCAGCTTTTTTGTACTTACTGCTCTCTGCTTTTGTAGGGCAGAACTGAAAACAACAGTTTTAAATTTGGTACTACTTAGGTAGTCACTTAGAAATACAATACAGTGGGTGCCCCGGTAGCTCTCCTCGTAGAGTGTGTACCATTAAGGTTGAGTCCTTACTGCTGCAGCCCGAGTTTGACTCCAATTCGAGGCCTTTTGCTGCATGTCATCCCCTCTATCTCTCCTGCCTTTCCTGTCTCCATCTACAGCTGTCACTGTCCAATAAAGGCAAAATGCCCCCCAAAAATCTTAAAAAATACAGTAAAGAGATGTTGTTTACAGATTAAGAATGTGTATTAATTTATTTAAATAAGGGTTGATGCATATATATACTACAGCATGTGTTTTATACCAGTTACAAAAGAACCCAGAAGAAATAATTGCTGGAAGGGTGGAGACATAATTGCTGAGCGCTCATAATCTTCCTTCAGGAGGTTATCCAGTCTTACAATGTGAACCCCCTCTTTGATATAGCACATATACATCTACAGTAAGCAAGCTGCTGAATGAAATGGTGGAGACAATGTTATCTGAAATTTAACTCAGGTTTGGTGCATGAGAGTTCCTACTACCATCAGGTAGAGATGGCACTGACCCTGAGAGATAAATGGAGCTGTGTAATTATGTGTCTTTATCAGGTCCAGGCAGCCCTGGTGCTGGAAGAAGTCATCTGGGCTGTGTCCTTGTCATTGTGCCATGAATGGCACGCTGGCCAGGAAGCATGATGCCAGCGTGGCCCCGTGGCACTGTGACAGGAAAGGTGCCTTTTAAGGGTACTTAATCTTTTTATCAAGTATCAAATCATTGATGCGTGCGTGAAGGCACAATTTAATGTTTCTACAGGTTACACTGGCTTTCTTAACATCAATAAACTACATCAGAGCAGATTTTTTATGAAATGTTGTACTTTGTGTTTTATTCCACAAAAAGAAAAGGCATTTCACTTGCAGGAAATATATTGTGTTTCTTCTCACATTGAAGGAGGCCTTTAAAAACAGCTATGGGAGTAGTTGTAGTTTTTGTGCTTCTGCCTGTGAGCTGCGTCCAAGCACTCAAATGTAAACACAGACATCTCATTGTTATACCTGTGCTTCTTAATGGAGCCCCTGTCTGCCCAAACTGGTATTTCAGCTGACTTAACCCATTAGCACTTGCTTCTTGTGCACAGTCACACACACACAGGAAGCAGCCATCATGTTTGATGCATGTGATGCGAGCTGACAGCAAAACACTTAGTGTTCGCAGGAATATGCAGGCCAGTGAGCCGAGCTGGCTGTCAGCAGGGCCGAGGCACAGTGGCAAGAGGATGCTCCTTCTACGCTGTGTTAGAGCACTGTCCTGGAAAAAAATGAAAAGGAACTGGGAAATGCAGTTCGCTCCCTGAGTAGAGCAAGTTTGTGTTGCTGGAACAAATTACATCATCAAGATCCCTGTGTGGACGAACTGACACACACACATATACACAGTTTTACAAAGATTAAATCAATAATAGATAAGAACATCAAATGATGCGTAAGAGAGCCTGCAGTAAAGACTAGTTTTGCTTGGTATTTTCAGTGTTCAAGTAGATTTTAGCAGAGAGAGCTGATCCACACTATACTGTGTATTGGATTGTATTGCAGTGAATCACACTTGTTTTTGTTCACCTCTAATCTGTTTTGCTATAGATATTTTTTACTCTTTGGCTTATCTGTGCCTGAGTAAAGGTGGCAGGCTATTTTTCCTGCAGCCGAAGCCATTTATACAATGAAATATGAGTTGAGCTTCATAAACACACTCGCCGTGTGAGGACACTAGTAAAGATGAAAACCGTTTGAAGAGCAGGGAGAAAACAAAGGCCTATTTAGAGCCCGCTCATTTTCCATCAAACGCCTCAAACCACATGGGCTTTCTCTTCTGCAAAGTAGCACTTCTCAAATTACCAATAGATTTGAAAAAACATAACCATTCTCTTGGATAGATTAGCTGTGTAATAACCCTGCTTTGTCCCTGAGTGTCAGCTGAGTGCGAAGACACCATTGAGATCAACATAAGCATGATTAGGCTATGAGCAGCTAGTCTTTTTCATAACCCGTTTGAGGGCCTCATTCCACTCCAGCTTGTCTTTGAGATAATGTCCTATTTAATTAGAAATCGGAGATATCACATTGTTTTTTAATGAGAGGAGCACTTTACCAGAGCATATGAGGCATCAGAGAATCATACACAAGAAGGATAATGGCTGCATGCGAGGGCTTGAGGGATTCAGACGAGATGCATTTTCACTCAACTGCTCTTTATTCCCTATTCTCTATTCTCAGAATGCTTTCCTCCAATATACCTTAACATGGAGAGAGGGAGCACTTCAGGTGTAATTCTGGTTGTGTAAAAGTCCCAGATTCACTTATTACCAGACCGTTTTTAATGTTTTTCCAATATCTCCTTTTGTCCTAACACACACACGATAATACTGCATTTTACCCTTGTATAATCTCTTATTTTCTTGTATTTCTGTAAAGGGCACATCAGCAGGGTGGAATGCAAATATATGTGTTTGCTTGGGGAGATCGTGGAAAGAGAGCGTTGAGCCATGAAAGCCGGTGGTGCAGGTTTTAAGCAAGCCTCTTAATTCCTCTGCCAGCTCAGTGGCACGCTCACAGGCTTTGACCTTTTTACCGTGTCACTGTCATGGAATGAAGGGACACAGAAATACTGTATATGCCTCTCTTAGACCAGGAAAAGCGCCAAAAATCAACTAGCTATTTTAATTTCTTTTGTGTCCAGCCCCTGGTGGAGCGGAGCCACTGAAACAGACCCTCAAAGCGCTGAAGTTATATTGGGGTGTAAAGTCTGATAAATGCACTTTTGACTGCCAATGCATCTCAGTTATCAAAGCCAGTTAATGACTTGTCAGCTGGCAAAGGTTAATGTATTATGTATCAATGGAACAAAGGGGTCATTTATATTTGATATACATATTTAGGAGAAAAGCATGCACGTTTAGATATCATATTTGATTAGCAGCACCAACCCAGTGGAAACTATTCCAAGAGCTTAGTATTTTTAAGGATGTAGTCAAGTCAAGTCAAGTCTGCTTTATTGTCAGTTCTTCCACATGTACATTACATACATACAGAGAATCGAAATTGCGTTACTCTCAGACCCCCGGTGCATACAGATAACAGTAGAGCCTAAAATCTAGATCAAATATAAAATATAAGCTAAAACTATACAATAAGGGAATATAAAAAAAAATAAAAATAAGCTTAAATAAGAGCAGCGCAAGGCACATGGCAGATAAAGTGCAAACCAGTGAACAAACAGTGCAGATAAAAAGATTTTAAGTGCAAAAAAAAAAAAAAAATAGCTTATTCAGTCACATATGATTTGTCTGATGTAGATAGGATTTTAAAAATACTGTGGCTTATGTGTCACATCTTGAGATTTTCTGCGCACACAGTTCATAGGGATAAATCTTGAGACAATTAAAAGTTTACTCTCTTTTCATTCTTGTTCCCACTGCTAATCTCTCCTGACATCTCTCTCACTCTCTTTCCTCATCCAAAAACACAGCGGTATCTGGGGCAACAGCTGCATGTATCATGGCTTTCTTTCAACTCGTCTGGGAAAAATATTCTTGACTATTAAATACATATTCAAATAGTGATGCCATCAAATAATGTCTGTAATAGTTACATATTAAAAGAGTGAGCTAAGAGGCATGAAAAAAAAACACTAATGTAAACCGTGTTGTTATGGAGAATTCCCAAATGCTAAAAATTATCCAATAGGCTACATATGCTTCACCCTCACTGTGCTTGTGCAACATGACCTGGCAGTTTGCATGTCTCTGCACCATTAAATGTTTTGGGTGAAACACTTATTCGCTTACTTGCTGAGAGCTAGTTATGAAGATCAGTACCGCTCTCATATCCGTTATATGTAAAGCTACAACCAGCAGCCTGTTAACCCAGTTAGCCTGTCTTTGTCCAAAGGTAACAGTATCTATCAGCCCCTCTAAAGCTCACTAATTAACTTCTTAAATACAAGAGCAGTCGGTTTTACACTGCAGCTTATGTGCAAATCAAACAACCGAGATATGACATGTTAATTAGTTAGTTTTACCAGGCCAGGCTAGTTGTTTTCCCCTTAACCAGTCTTTATGCTAAGCTAACCAGTTGTTAGCCTAAACTTTAACGGACACATATGATGAAGTGGTATTGATCTTCTCATCTAACTCTTGGCAAAAAAGCAAATAATGACATTTTCCAAAATGTCTAACTATGCATAGCCAATTCAGTCAAAAAAAATCGTGCTATTAGCTTTTAAAAACACACCATGTGCAACTTTTGTACGGTTAATATACTTTATTTTAGATTGCTAAAATCCCCTAATTCTCAGAAACTAAATATTTAATATTGAGAATTATAGCATAGTATATTCCCACCGTGGTGTAGGAGGCTCCTCACATATGATTTGTACTTGAAGGTGTGAGATATTGATGCTGTCGACATAATAAAAATTCTGTCAGCATGTAAGAATGCTGCCACTAATATGTACTGTGCTATCATCACCGTAGCACCCCACAGGCTCTAAAATGTCAATGACAGCATTGTGACTTGAATAAGAAATGTCTCTGTGAGGATTGTGGCTTGAGCCATCAAACTGCGATCACTTGTAGAAGCAGGCAGAGGATAGATAAACCAGGGCTGCAGCCCCTGACAAGGTGCTGACAGATACCCTGCTTTGCTCCACACCACATTCCTGTGATTTGTCACCTCACTGACACCATTGTGTCACCACTTCATGGGGGAATAAAATGTGATTGACACATTTCCTGGACAGAGAAAGAGCAATAAATAAAAACTAGACAATTACTTTAACTTTAACAGAGAGATCTTCATTCTGTGCATGTTGAACTGTCTGTAATGACCTCAGCTAAGGATTCGATGACTCTATCCCATTGCTTATTATTTTCTCTTCCTTTGTGTCAACAAGTCCATCTAAATGGCATGCAGAGTGCAAATCACTTCAGTAAAAACTCATCCTTGATTCCTGTTAATTTAATTCTTGATTTGATTTGCATTGTACCTGTATTTGCATTGTAAACAACTGAAACAAGTTATTATTATGTTTTCATTTAAAAAAGATGGATTTTTGGACTCAATAACAGAGTATACAAGGGTTTAACAAGTTATGGAATAGGTAGACATTTGGGGATATATGCTTATTCACTCTTTTGAGATAAGAAGATGAGAAGATCGATACCACTCTCTTGTAAGGTTGCCAATAACGCACCTCTCCCTGCTTCTCTGTTTGGGTGGTGGAACAACATGGCAGACAGGCTGAAGGACAACAGAGCAGGTGGGTTTCCTTTATCTCATACAAATTGCCCTGTCTTAATAGTCTAACCTGTAATATTTATCTCCAATAGACTTGCACTGAATTGCTTCTCAAAAATACGGTACAAAAGCGCGTCCTGTATCGGTTCAATACGTAAAATCGCATTTAGATTCCAATTACAGGACAATTCTGTGTTTTACGGGATGGTTGGCAACCGTACTCTTAAGCTTAGCTTAAAATAAAACCTGGAAGTACACTCAGTACAAAAACATGTGTAAAAATGTCAATTTGTGGTTATGTGCCCAACTATCTCTTGGCCAGGATTAAACAAATGGGATATATCGTGTTAATTAGTGAGCTTTAGACGTGCTGGTAGGTGGATTTTGTTACCTTTGGACAGAGCCAGGTTAGCTGTTTTACCCTCGTTTCCAGCTAAGCTAACTGTCTGATGGCTATAACGTTAGCTTCATATTTACCTTACAGACATGAGAATGGTATCTATCTTCTCATCTAATTCTCGGCAAGAATAAGTGAATAAGCGTATTTTCCAAAATGTCAAACTTTAATGGTTTGTCGGTTTTCTTTTGACTTGAGGGCCCCACATAAAAACCCTGAGTTTTTGGCATTGTCTCCTTTGGCCTTGCCTCCCCTCAGTAAAGTCCTTCTCCACTGGCTGACACTGCTGGCTCTGTTAAGATTAGATTTGAATTTATGAAGATTGCCTCACCTGGCGCACTGCTGTAATCTATGCTGCTGTAGTAATTCACGTTTAGGCCCTCATTTCCAATGCGGTCAAGAAGACCTATATTTCACCATGACAATGTAATCACAGGTCCACATTAAAAAGTCATTATTGTTTAAAATCAGGCGGCCTGACTGAGAAAACACTGACTATACTATAGCTGTCTTTCCCATTCACACGGATGTTTACCCAAGAACAGAGGGCAGCATGATTTAAATGCACGCTTACAACCTTATTGATCACAGGGGGGTTTGAATACACACACACCACACACACCCACAGAGTTATATCATTGTGTGTTGGATCCACTTGTGCTTTTTGTGCTGATTAGCAGGTAATCTCAGTAACAAGCTTTGATCCCTGCTGATTAGCAGAAGGATAAGTACACAACATGTTTGTTCTGATAGTTTAGACATGCTATAATCCGTCTCTGCTCTATTGCCCAGTGGTCTTAGATTTGAAATTGTTAATGTATTTTTCTCTATTCAGTTGTTATAAAACCCAGCTTTGCTTAATGCTAGAGGCCAGGCTATGTGCTTTATAAAATAATGGATCCGATTAGGTGTTTTATATCCTGAAAAACAAAACATGCTGCTTATTAAAACAGGATTTAAGAGGAATGTATTCTGGTATTTACATGTTTATTAATGGTCCTTGTTTTCCAGTTTGTAACCCTCACCATATTTTGCCTGTAACTCCTCATTTTAAAACATTTTGAGGTGTTGTGCTTTTCATCTTGATTTCATCGCATGACAGAGGGAAGAGGGAGTCATTTCTCCTCTACAAGCCTGGATAAGTCCTCAGGGATAGTGTTTTACAGTTGATTGCTCAGCGCACAAGACTAGCTTTGATCCTGACCCTGGAGGTCTGTGTCCGTGACTCTCTTTCAGCAGCAAGTTAAAATTAAAGAACAAAGAAATGGTAGACTCATCTTATGTGAGCTTATCACCTTTCATGTTTTGAAATCTTGTCTTGGGGATGGTAACTTAGAGACTCTGATGTTGTGCATGTGAAAGGACATGTACATGTTTCACAAACTGATTGGCGAGCAAATTGGATCAAATCAGTCCTTCTTCTTCTACTTTTTTTCATTGTACCTCACCCTGACCTTATCAGGATGCATTCATTGGTGAACCATTATTGACTTCCCTCTTCGTCCAGACTTCAATCAGCATGATTTCAGCAAGGATCAATAACTTCTTTTCATGTCTCACACTTTTCACAATTTTCTTTTCACAAATCAATACTATGCATGATGTGTTGTTCTGCTACCACTTCCCCATCCCCACACCAATGCAAGACTAACATCAGCTCCATTCAGCGTTTACTTGTTCCTGTCAAAATGTCAGATACAAGTGGTAACATCTTCTGTTTTTTTTCTGGCTCTTGTAAAGGTTTATTCCATACAAAACATATTAAACATGGGCGAAGGACATTAAGATTGCATTAGGAACATTAAAACTGAAATTGCTCTAAATCCATATTCTTGTACAAGAGCATTTCTTTAATGAAAAAACTCCTGTATGAAGTCATCCCTCAGGGAGGCTTCGATCCATTTAAATCGATTTATACATAAAACCATGTCCTCTGTATTACAGATGTATTATTTCTGCAATAGAAGGTGGAATGTGGATTCTATGAAATGCATATCCAAGCCCAGATCAGTGGGGATTGCAGCGCCTTTGTTAGTGCTGAAGCTTTGTTTTCCTCTAGATTTATGATCGTTGCGGGGACTTGGCAGGAGCTTGTGTGATTACTGCTTACACACTGATTTATACCTCACTTTTAATTATCTAAGGGGGTCTGCAGCTTGCTGATGCCAATACATCCCTTCTTTTGGGACCATGAGGGGGGAAAGGAGCCTTCTCTGGTTTCCACTCCACCCATTCTCTCCATGTCTGTGGTTCTGGATTTAAACAGGGACCCACTGCTCTCCTGTCAGTGTACCAGTCCTCCCCAGAGCAGAGCAGAAGGATGTCTCTGACATTCATACCCAGTGTGGGATCTGAAAGGAGGCTTTATGGAAATATGAAGCTGCTGTCCACTGGACATGTAACTCCAACTAACACTCCCCAGTGGCCTATAAATTGTATGGTTGTGAGAGCCACACAAATCACTTCTCTAAGTCCATCTTCTCAAGTTACTCTCTACTTTTTCTTTTTTATGGAGTCCTCTACAATGGGCAGGTCTCATTCCAACAATAAGCTATTGAGTTTCCCAACTCATTTAATATTCAGTTTTCATACCTAGTGTATAAAAATCTATTTGTGCCCTTACTCTGCTCTTAATTCTGAAAGTTAATTGGATAAGAACGCAACAAGTGACAGGTTAAGTAATATCAGACATCATTCCCATGATTCATTGCTTAATGTAATTTCAACGCATATTTAGTTTATTGCAGTGGAACGACGCAGAGGCCATTAAATCTTTGGTAACTAGATGTACATTATGAAATTAGAATAATCAATTCTGCAGATTCATACTATTCAAAGATCTCTCTTTTTAAATAAAATTAATATTTTTTTTAAATAAAAACCCCTCCAGATTATATCCACATGGAAAATAATAAGTTTGCTAAATACTATTGTACTTAACAGTTACTGTAGTTACATCGTTAAGCACACTAAAGCCTCATTAACAAAGTGCTTTAAGTTGAATAATTAATACAGGATACATCCTGGGTTAAATGGCTAATATGCATGGAATATCTTCTTCTTTAAACCAATGTTAAGCCCCAATCACATTTTTTCCTCAAAAATGTATAAAGCTTCGCTATGGCTCCAAATCCATAACTACTGATTTATGGTATTTTGGCTTAAAGGCAGAGGAATCCCAAAACTAACCAGTGCAAAGAGAAAACTTACCTGATATCAGTCAGTTTAAGTCTAATTTCTGAAAATAAAATGGAACTTCTTACGAAATCAAATCTTAAATTTTGACTGATATCCATAATGAATACGAAACCGTAAATACCACATCAAAGAAACAGATACATTTTTAAAGTCAGTTGAGGTAACAGATCTGTTATAATTATGACAATCAGAATTGAACAGCCTGGATGCTGCTCACAGAGGGACATGTCTTAGATTTAAAGAGGGTTAATTTCAAGCAGGACTGTTTTGTCTTTCCTAATTATTTTTAATGTCTGTCATTAAGCTGTCCCTTGGGGGAGGGATCCATTCCTCTGTCTGTCTGTTTGGACCTCATATCAGCAGCCAGGCTGCCTCTCCATTAATCCCCCTATTGTCCTATAGACCTGCTATGTGTCTACCCCTCCAATCAACAACACAAGAGCAACAACAGTGAGAGAGCATTAATGAGCTGGAGTTGAAGAGATACAACAAACAATGTAATGCTTATCATTCCTCTGAATGCCATTACCCACAATCTAAATATCATTAAGTGATTTCACCTGATTTAAGTGCAGTTTTACTCACAAAAGAAAAAAACAAGGTACTTGAAGCAGAAAAATTGGTAAAGAAAGTTAATCCACTTATGTCAGGAATATATGATACAAGAATGGAATATAATAGAATTATCACAATCGGCCGTTAGTTTTATGAAAAAAGATTTTTACACTTAGCGTTAAAGGACTTGTAAAGATAAATAATTTCAGATTATATCTTTAAGTCACTTTTTAACACTGACTTCTGCTATCTGAGCCCTTGCGATATGCAGATGACAGCAGACAGAGTGAGTCGTGGATCTTGCATCGTCATGCACATTATTCTCATTTCCT
Source organism: Coreoperca whiteheadi (assembly GCA_011952105.1). NCBI lineage: Eukaryota > Metazoa > Chordata > Actinopteri > Centrarchiformes > Sinipercidae > Coreoperca > Coreoperca whiteheadi. Next base: position 15,852,675 of record CM022480.1, on the reverse strand, counting down.
CGTATGGTTTTTCCAACCCATTTCTTTTTTTTTCTTGCCATTTCCCCTGTCTGTCTCCTCGCCTCAATCCACTTCAATCCTATTCAAATTTTTACAGCTGAAAATCAATGATGGGCATATCACCTGATTAGATTAGTGCGCAGGACTCTGTTGTGTGAGCAGGTGTGGCGTCCGAGGGGCTCTTCTGCAGCTATTCCACATGGGGTGTTGTAATGAGATTAGTGGAGCCTGCCGGACCTCACACAGGAGATGTGGTGAGCTGATTAGGGGAAAAGGACACAGTAACTTTTAGAGGCCTGTGACTCTGAAAAGACCCCCACACTGGAGCTTTTCCCTGTAAAAAAACACAACCTAAGCTGAAATCTTTGGCTCATCTTGACACTTAGTTTACAGCAGATTTTCCATCCTGGTGTCCCTGTTCCTCACTGTCCACACCCACTAAGTGAGGCTAGGTGTGTATGTAGAGGTGGTGAGAGTGGTGGGCATGGGGGGATTGGTGGTGTCACATTGATGGATTAGTCCGCTCATTGCTAGCTCCAGCGATTAGGTCAGCGGCCCAAGAGACAGCAACACGTCTTCTGCGAAATGCTGATGCTAGACTCACTTACCGATTATAAGTCACTGTATCACTGCCAAGCGGAGCTGCACAAACTCACCGAGCTGCAGTGAATAATACAACGGTCCCCCTCAGAGAGAAGGGCAACAGACAGTCAGGACGGTTTATTCGGTCAAATCTGCCCTCTCTGAGGAAGGCCTGAAGCTGACATCTCCTCTGTGTTCAAAGCCCATTTCCTCTAAACACACGCACGCCTCCTTTCTTTTTCCTCTCTGTAAGTGAGAAAGTGCAGAGTGGCAACAAAGGCACACACACACACACACACACACACACACACACACACATGCACACATTAAACTGCTCAGCTCTCACAATGCCATCCTCTTTCACAATAATGCTATTCCCCTCTTCCCAGCAGCCCACTTTCATTTGTTCAGTAGTGAATTCTCTGGCTGTTAAACTGCAGGATTGACTGTGGTGCTTGTCAAGCTTTTATCTTTTGCCCTGATTCATTTTCATTTCCACTATGAAAGGGAGGACAGAGCGGAATCCAGTGCCATTATTTTGTCTGAGACGAGCCGATCTCGCTACAGATTCCAAAGACATATCATCTTTTGTGAGTCATCCCATTGTTTCTCAAAGACATTGCAACATTACTGTACTAAGAGGAATGATTGCAGTAGAATTTTATGGACTATTACAGTGAGAGCGATGGATCTAGTGACCACAGAGTAATGACATTCATCTTCCCCACACCACTGGGTTTAACAATCCACAAATTTGATTACGGAGAAGAAAATGTTTATTTCTGTCTTATTACTACACCATATTGTTTTCCATAATAACTTCATTTTCCTATTAAAGGACCATTTTGTAAGTTAAGTAGATTGTCTCCTTTAGTTTAAAGGACAGTAATTTTCTGATGGCCGTTTTCTGTTTTTGCTGTTTCCAGCATGTTCTTAATGGAATAACCAGTAGGATTTCCTGAGATGTCCAATGGCCTTATTAGGCTCTTTATCATCAACAAAATCCGTTTAATATGAGCAGTAGGTCCTTGCAGGTCATTGCTCCCATTGGTGCATATGAAGGCTCCAACCTTCACAATAAAAATGTGACTTTTTCTATATCCATAGCATGATAGCATGGCTCGAACCATAGATCCAGATTTTATTGTTCTGGATATTCTATTAGCATAATTATGTGAAGAGGATTTGTTTCTCTGCATATTCAAAAGTCAAGCCTAGCATCCCATATTGATGCGTCCATAAATGCATTAACTCTCCTGGACAGAAAACAAAAGGGATGTGAATGAGGGGAACTCCCACTGTAGTAGAAGCCTCAGCGACGGAAAGTGCCACTGTCGCAGCATCGTAAAGATAAGAAGACAGGTGTTTTCTATGCTCTCCAGCCATGTGCCACTGTGTTGGCTTTTGTCTGAACACACACACACTTCTTTGGATGGATGCCTTTTATGGCACACATCACAGAGAAATACACTTCTATTTCCCCTGATTGCTGTTCTCTGCTTGGCAGTTATCGTGCTATTGTCACTGTTACATTAGTGGAACTAATGAATCTGATAGGAGTGTGATTGCCAAACCCAATACATTTGAAAACAATGCAGTTATGTGTAGGTTTATGTGGCTTTGATGTATTACTATTGTATACATATTGAACAAATTAACAAATGTCTGTGGTTGCATTTGGGGAAAACGCACTGTGGGTGTGATAAAGACATGTTTAAAAGAAGACTTGTCTGCCCTCTTCAGGCCTGGAAAATAATTTGGACGTTTAAAACTGCCATTGTACAGTAGATGATCAGATTTTGAATGTCAGAAAATCCAATTAACCCAACAGGTGCGGCAGATGCAGCGTTGGATGTATCTCAGTAGGTGTACTTTTTCCCCCTTGTCTTATTTTTTCATTCTCAGAAGCCCTGAAGCAGAATATCTTAACTGAACTCACCAGGTAACTTATTTGCAATTAGATTTGTTTTATTTGCCCCATTTCTCCCCAACAGCATCTGTAGCTGCTTCTGGAGCCAATTACTCCCACAGTAAAAAAAATAAGTGGAAAACAGAGATCTGGGTGTGTTTGTGTGTGCATGTGCAGTGCATCAACAATTTGTGACAATTCCCATCCAGCCAGGCTGGGATTCTCTGGGGGTTTCCAGGAAATTACACCTTGCTCTCATATCATTCTATCTTCTCTGAGCCTGTTGAGCTGCCCACTTCCTCACCAACTCCCCCTGCTGCAACTGACACAGTTTTTCGACCAATATATGGCACCAAAATGTTACAGTAGCCCAGTTTTTGAAAAGCCATTTCATTTTTCACTCTTGTCTGGGACTTGCAGTAATGGGCTACTCTCACTCCACAAAGTTCCATCAATAATACCCATTCAGCCCAATACTCACTGGCCTTCTGTGACCTCAGACAGTGGACGCAATTATGACAGGCCTAATACCCTACTGAACTGCACTGCAAGACTACTTTTAGCCAGGCAGGGGCCGGCACTGTACACAGACTCCCAAGCTTTAGACCAGGGCCATGTGAAGTCTGAGAGTAAGCTGTGAGATTCTATAGAGATCTCTACCTACATTACAGTTGCATGGTTTCAGGAGGATAGAAGCTGGGGATCAGGAATAGAGTCTTACAGTAGATTGCACTCCACCGAGGTTTTCGGTAGTTTAGGTTTCCCTCCTCTTAATGAAAGATGTGATGCACCAACATCACCAGACAAAGAATAAATAAAGGGAGACATGCTGAAAATTGTGCACAAGGTGTTTCCATGCCAAGAAATCTCATGTAAGTACAGATAGCTTGGAGGGGATTTTCCACTAGAGACTGCATCCTACATTCTGATTAGCTTCTTCAATCCTGGACAAACTCCTGTTCTGTTAAAAGCTGAAGATTTTCAGTTATAGCGGCGTGGCTCTATGGCAATTTCAGTCTGTCATGCGATTGGTTGGTGCACCACTTTGGACTTCCCAGACGATGAATCCCACTGACTTTGATGATCCCCTGACTTTTACTAAACGCCGCCATGAGGTTGACATTTGTGATTTTTAGTGAAATGTCTCAACAGCTATTGGAAGCATCGCCATGGCATTTTGTGCAGACATTCATGTCCCTCAGGGTAAATTGTCATAACTTTGGTAGTCCACTGACTTTTCCTCTAGCACCACCATCAGGTCAAAATTAAAATGTGTCCAATACTTTGGTTTATGACCAAATACCTGCAAAACTAAAAACATTCCCATCATTCCCATCAGCCTCTTATGTACTGTGTTTAGTGCTAATTAGTAAATATTAGCATGCTAACACACTAAACTGTTGGTGAACATGGTAAACATTATACTAAACATCAGCATGTTAGCTTTGTCACTGGGAGTATGTTAGCCTACTGATGTTAGTATTCAGCTCAAAGCACCACAGTGGCTAAGTATAGCCTCACAGAGCTGCTAGGCTTGTGGAGATCTTAAAATGTTTCAGAAGAACCCTAATATGTCAGGCTGAATTTTAAAGCATGTATAAAAGAATGTTTACATATTTTTCAGCCAAAATAGGCCTATATGTATTGGGTTTGAATAGTTCACAGCATTATATATAACCGTAGTTTAATTTTACAACATTTTAGATAGAGCATATACAGTACCTATGTCTAAAATGTTGTAAAATTAAACTAGAGTTATATATAATGCATATACAGCATGTGTGTGAAAAAACATCTTTAAATTGAACCTGAGAGGAAATTTAAAACGAAATACAGGTGTAAACCTTCTTTAGACTTGGCGATTGTCCTGTGACTGATTATACAAGATTAAAATACAACAATGAATGATCTTTTGCTTCAGTGCTCTGTCAGATTTACAGTAATGTAGTAGTTGGGAGGTAGCAGCAAAGGAAATTATGCCCTGCATTGTTAAAAACAAAATCACAAAGACACTGAAGTTAATGTTTACGTTCTGTATGTGAATTCACACCTCTCTTTCCAATACCATACAGAATAAGTCTGGACCGGTCGTTTTGTCTGTTTGCGTCATGGGCATAATCCTCCCCTTATGGCAGTGAAGCATTGAAATTATACCAGAAACCAGCATGTGGTTGGGATACATCCTCCAGTAATAAAACCAATATTGTAAGACAATTATCATGGATTTTACAATATGCCCGTTGTATTTATCCTGGAGGGGAAACTGTCAAGTATTTTCTGATGTATTTTTGCTTTTTATTAGCTCACAGTAAAACACTGCATTACTACGTTAGATGTAATGCAATAGCATACTTCATAGTCAAGGGATCCTGCAATAAAAAAAATAAACGCATCAGTGCTTGCATACTGATGTAATGTGCAACATAATGCATATTATACAGTATGTAGTTACTTGGTTTTGTGTTGAATATTTTGTTTTATATGTGAGATATTACTAATGTCCAGGAGGGTTCACAGTGTGGATGCTGACCCGCTAGACCACAACATTTCAAAATAATCTGTACTCTGTTGTTGTCATAAGTTTGCTATGTAAAGCAATATAAAGTAGAATGGGAGCCAGAGCCTTTAGCTATCAAGCTCCTCTCCTGTGGAATCAGATCCCAGTTTGGGTTCGGGAGGCAGACACCATCTCCACATTTAAAAGTAGGCTAAAGACTTTTCTCTTTGATAAAGCTTATAGTTAGGGCTGGCTCAGGTCAACCTGAACCATCCCTTAGTTATGCTGCTATAGGCCTAGACTGTCAGGGGACTTCCCATGATGCACCTCTCTCTCTTCACCTCTGTCCTCCTCTCCATCCGTATACATTCTCATCCCATAAATGCATGTTACTAACTTGACTTCTTCCCTCTCCCGGAGTTTTGTGCTTTGTCGTCCGTCTCTTCTTTCTTAGTGTCACTTTCAGCAGGTATCTCAGTGTCCGGAGATGTATCTGGATCAGTGACTATGGTAACCTGCTGGGGCAGTGCTGCTGTGTCTATGGTGCAGGGGACGAGTGGCTCGCGGCCTGCTCGTTGGGCTCCACCTGGAGCTGCTCGGTTGTCTGTCTGGACCCATCATCTTCCCTTATGTTTTACATCCCACACTTTTCAACATAATTAGATATATATACAACAATTTTGCCATCATAACTGTATATGTTATAATTCTGATGCTATGAATCTATTCTGTACTTACGACATCTATTGCATGTCTGTCCGTCCTGTCCCCTGTTGCTCTTCCTGAGGTTTCTGTCATTTTTTCCCCTGTTAAAAGGGTTTTTTTTTGGGTAGTTTTTCCTTAATCGAATCGAGGGTCTAAGGACAGAGGGTGTCGTATGTTACAGATTGTGAAGCCCTTTGAGGGAAATGTGATTTGTGATATTGGGCTATATAAATAAAATTGAATTTAATTGAATTGAATGTAAAGGTGGACTTGTTATTCCTTAAACAACAGCAGATATATCATGAAATTAAACTGTGAAGTTTTAGGCTGTCAATTTGGACTGCAGCTAATAAAATAACAAATTAAATACAATTTTGGATCCAATTAGATTTTTTTTTGTTCCTGAATTTCTGCACACAATGTGGTTCTTCAAAGTCACTTCTTCAAAATATTCAGGTACCTTGGTTTTTGTTTGCCATCAGCAATTAATAAAAAAATATATAACTCTTATTCTTGAAGACACTGGCATTTTTGTTTTATTGTTATGTGACTAGAGAGTGACAGGAGTGATGGGAGGGAAGGAGGGATCAACTTGTCAAGGTTCCTGAGCTGCATTAAAACCGAATTACTGCTATGCATCATGACCAACAGAACCAAGGGAATGGCTTCTCTTTTATCATGAAGAATGTCCCTAAAAAATACATGTTAAACAAACTATGGGACAGTTGTTGGCTAATTATTTCAACCTTTATAGCAGACACAAATCCACTAACAGCTGTTTCCAGCTAGTCACGTGTTTTGCTTCAGTTTAATTTACTGCATGGAAGGTAATTCTGCAGTTTTAGTACATTTTGCCTCAGAATTGTATAAAGAAAAGCAGCAGTACCTCCTAATACTCACTGTAGCAGCAGGTTAGTCTCTCTGACTGCCTCTTTGCAGCCTGTCAGAATGAGCCATTGCTGAGCAAGTGGGATTGTCCCACCACGGAGATATATGCATCAGGAAGCTGTAAATCCTCCACTGCCTTCCATTTGTTTACGCCCCCTGTTTCCTGCCAAAAAAACTACTAGATTTCCCTTGAGAGCTCCTGGCCCCCACACAGCGTCCTCAGTGGACATGCTTTACTGGCATCACATCCAGATGAAAACAGTTAAAACACCATTTTTAAAAAGGTGTGTTTTTGCGAAGGGTGAGCAAGGCTTAGATTCAGCTCAATTGTTAGCGCAAAACAAGAGGGTGTGCTATAAATCGCCATGCCGATCATGCCTGTCATTCTTTGAATAAACATCCTGATTGATTTGGCAGACAAGCAATTATGCTCAAATTTTATTTTAATCCATCTCCTGATTCATGCATCAAAACCCATAACATCAGGGCAGGTGGAAAAGGAGTGGGAGCTACCGTAGGGTGGGAAGGAAAATTTCTCATAGCAGTATCACAATGCTGATACAACAAGTACAGTATATATATATAGTACCATGGTGCGTATCCAATAACACTACTAACAAGACTCAATGTAACCTGGATCAGGTGGATTTTACACTTTTGCTTTGAACCATGTTAATTACATGGTGTTAAGGATGGTGTAAGTACATATTTTGCATTTAGGATTTTAGACTATTATTGGTCTGCCTTTCTTTACTTTAGCATCATCTTTCAGATTTGAATAACACCTTTTCTTCATTGTCAAGCTCATATACAGTATGCACAGTGTGAGATTTCCAGCTCTTCTTCACTTAAATGAAAATCCAAATTATGTCAAAGCTTCCATCCCAGATGGATTCTGTTAATTAGGTGCACTGAAATATCAGCACAAGCTTCTCGTTTTATTTTTTTACACTGATTTGAGATGGTTAAACTGGGGCTAAATCTAGTCTAAACCTTGTGCGAGTGTGTGTGTCTGTGCACCTAATATTTGAGTTTTATGTGTCTGTGCCAGAATGTTTTATTAACGTGGTGCCTCACAGACAAGTTGATATATTTCACTAGCGAAGGACGTGACCCTGGTTGTTTATTTCCCATAATGAAATTGTCTAGAGGTTGATGCCTCCGTAAATAAACACTTCATGGAGCAGTAGCTCTTGGCTTCCAGTGACCAATGTAATTTGTGTAATCATCACAGGGCAGATTTGGCTGTCCAGGTGTAGGACTCAATTGTAACAATTCAAGGAGACTTTTAAGAACATCCATTCACCGACCTAAGGGGCAGTGCCTGTTTGCCTCAGGATGTAATTTCTTCTTCTAAAAGTCCTTTTTTTTTTTTTTTTAAATGAGCCACCACCTCTTTCACACTGTCATTTACATACTCAAATCTCTCTAAAAAGTGTCCTATGACTGTCCAGCTGCCAAACGGAAGAAAAGAAATACCACAATGCGCTTTTCTGTATGTTTTTTGGAGAAAAAATTATGAATCTTATTTTGATTTAGATGGGGACAATGTGTAATTATGTTATTCTAAAAACAAAAGATCCTACAATCAAAGCTACGGCCGCAAAGGACAAAGATTTTTTTGTGGTGTCTAAAGATACATTTTTGTCTTAATGTCTTTAAATGCTTCATTTATTTTGCTTTACTTTATTTTGTGGTTTTTGCTAAAACAGCCTAATTTCAGTATCAGTTTTCTATCAGTGAAACTAAATATATTTCTTAATGTTAGTGAATTCGTAATACAGAAATTTAGGTCACTTACTCTTCAGGCCTTTTACAGTTTTCTGTTATAGCCTAGGTATGTAAGGCACGAAGATCAGCTTCATTCAAATAAATTATTTATTGGGTTAATACAAATGTACATAAAAATGAAAATTAATAGCTTTCAGGTTTTTTAAATATTTGTTTGTCTGGTGGAAGAACCTCAGACTTCATTGTGTCCCCTTCATTTCGGAAATGAAACGTGCGCCCCTTGTTCCTGCTCCACTGCTAAAATGTCCTTTTGCTTTGGCTTCTTTTGGTTCTGAACACAACTTGGCAGTCCCATATATAATCCTGACTTACTTCAAGGCAGACAAATGTTTTCTCTCGCTTCAAGAAATCCAACAATCTCCTCGCCGTGGAAGAAACACATCATTGGGGCCTCACAAACCCAATTACACCCAATAAGCAGACCTGGCCATACAGAATTTAATCTAATTTACTAACAATTAATGGGCATGATGTGGCAGGAGCTGTCCGTTAACACTAGAACAGCTGAAATCTGGGCTACAACACAGAAACAGGAAGTCTGGCAACTGCTGCAAAAGCTTTGGTAAGTGATTTTCGTCTTGTTGCACAATTTATTTTTACAATGACTTTGTCACAACATTATCATTTTCTAAAAATGGCATCATTAGTACATCAAATGTAGGGTTCAAGCATACAATAGAACTGTATAAGATGATTTACTCTCTGAGGTGTATATTTTGTAAAATCACCTGTATCTTATTGTATAGCGGTATCATTGTACCATCTTAATTGAGCTCTCTGTATTCTGTAAGTCACCATGAGATGCTTCCAGATGTTTGAGCATTCTAGTGTAATACATTTTAAGCTTTCACAATTTTTTAGGCATTTCAGATTTCTGCAATTTCAGCAATGTTTTGCAGTTGTCTTTCAGCTTTCAGCATCACATGCATTTTCAGCCAGAAATGCAATTTTTCTAGTATGTGCTGTTGTTGATGTAAATGTCATTAGCGGAAATCTCACAGCTCTATTGAGCGATGAGCCAATTTTCCCTGACTCTCTGTAAACCGCTCATATGTAAAATGGTTGGAAATTCCCAGGATTAAGCATGTACAGTAGCATCAGTTCGCTACCAAAAACAAAACGACCACATTTTCCAACCAATTAAATTTAAAAGCCTCTTATCCCGGGTTTTGAAAGGACCCTAATAAAAAGGAATTTGAGAGTAGAAGTGGAGATCTCGTGGAGGATGAATAATGACACATAAACATTTACTGTGTGTGGCCAGTCCCTGCTGGTCACTGGCCTTCCCTGCCCCTCCATAATAACACCCCCCCCCCCCAACCTAGTGAGTTATTATAAAGTGAGGTGTGTATCTCTGAAGCCTGTATCAGTGGTTGATTGACCGTGACACTGACCATAGCTCCTCCTGAGGCAGCAGCATCACACAGTCATGGTCATGTCTGTGGGTCACTGAATGCTGAAAGAGATTATGCTTAACCTTTAATTTTATTAGTGGAATTCCTTTAAACCTGTGATATTTTTCTCATGATGTGAAGTCATGCAGGAGGAACAGATCAAAATAAGGTTTTCTAGGTGTTACATTAAAAAGCAGGAGTTGTTATCAGAGTGCTGTTTTGCCTGTTGTTCTGCTCAACAGTAATATCCAACAAATTAGCATTTTACCAGCCTGCAATAAAAGTGAAGATGAAATGGATTCTGCGAAGAGCTTCAGTTTATCAGATTAGGGATATCCAGTAGTCCCTGAGTTATCTTAGGAAAGCTCTCACAACAAAGACAAAAGAGGTTGCAAATGCAAACACACATTTTAACAAGACATCAACATTTCAATGGTAGCAGCTCTGTGAGGCTGTATGTTGGCACAGTGGTCTTTTGAGCTAAATGCTAACATGCTGATATTTAGCAGGTATAATATTTGCCATGTTCAGCATGTAAGTTTAGCATGCTAGCACTATATTTGCTAATTAGCACCAAACACAAACTACGGCTGAGGCTGGTGGGAATGTCATTAGTTTTGCAGGTATTTGGTTTTTAAATTTTGGCTGTGTTTTGAAGGTTTATGCTTGTGCTGTTTACAAAGCAGAAATGACTACACTGTCAAAACATTTTATTAATGATTTTATGAACAAAAACTTGAAGATGCATTTAATCAGATTGTCATTCAACACATTCAGGGGTTTCCATTAGAAACATCCTGGTTTGTTTGCAGTTGCTTTGATTCTTAATTTGCATTGTAACTGACCCTCTATAATATGCATTTCTTATGATTTAGCAATTGCCATTGAAATTGTTTCATTCTTTGCACTTATTTTGGAAAACAACTTAAGTGTGATGTTGTGAACATGAGCAGCTTTTTTATAATGACACATTTTAATGTAGTATCCCCAAGTAGCTCTGTTGTTACTGTTGTGGTTCTTTGTAGCTCAATTTAGACTCTTAGAAGAGAAAACTGGAAACAGTTAATGTGGCTACAGTCTTACTGTGTTTTTCCTCTCACCTCAGATTCAGCTTTAGACACTTGTCTCTACTGGAGTGCTCTGCTGACTGAAGCTATCTGATTGTCTTTGGCTCATATTGGAAAAATCACTGGGCTTTGGAGCTGCTATGAAAGCCACCCAGAGATCTCATCATTATTGTTCCACTCAGACACCCAGAAGGGGAGAAAGCAGCCAAATGCGACTGCTTTGATGGAGTGGCCCACATGCATGATTACGCAGGAAGAGGGGGAACATGGGAGAATAAAAATTATGAAATGATGAGCAGCAACAAGGCCAGCGAGGCTGCAGGTGTTTTGTTAATACTTGAGCCTTATTGACAGGTGGCATGCGGTCTGTTTTGAATTCATCACAGACATTAACCCAGTGACCTATTCCACATCTAGAAAGGCTAGACTGATACCAGTTGGCATGGCAACCTGAGTTGATGCTGTATGGACAAGACATTTACTTCCTAAAATCTAACCATGTGTATACTTTTAGCTTGACATAAGACAATAAATTGTGCTGGTACTATAGCTGATACCACTGGTTCCATAGCTGATCTGCTGCTAATAGCTTGAGTGCATTTAGCTAATATTTTTGCATTAATGTCTCACTTATTTATTCTTTATTAGTTTAAAAAAAATACAATTTAGCTCTAATGCTCTAATGTGATTTTGTTCCTTGGTTTTCTTATTATCTTGCTCCCGCTTGTGGAGAAATAGCAAACAAAAGACACAGGTGCCTTGCTGTAATGAGTGTGTGCAGTATGACCGTGCAGTGTAAAGTGGTGTGAAATAGGTTTATGTCTAAAAGGTCTGGCAGAGATCCTGTGACTGTACTGTAAGCCTCATGATATCCCTGTTAGAACGAGTAAGCAGCTGTGAGTGTCACTGCTCATATCTTACACTCCGACATCATGTCTCATTTAAGCTTTTAAAAGGGCTGAGACAAAAGCAGGAATAAAAGAGACGAGAACAGAACAGGAGAAGCATCTAAATAAATGTGACAGTTTAGGGAGTATCGGGGATGAGTGGGAGAGGGTGCAGTCAACAGTCAGATCTGAGTGGCTGTCAAACATGACTTATAGGTATGTAATTGTCATAGACATACATTTAACAGTAAGAAGAAAACATTGCTGTTGTCTCTCAGTTAACAGAGAAAAAAAACCCTGACCCTCTTTTTGACACATGGCCCAGGACTCTCGGAATGACCAAGGAGGGCCATCAGACCTGAAGACCTATAAGGATTTAGAGCAATAATCACTACTCTCAGGTGATAACATTTTTACCAGTTTCACTCATTTTACTGTTTCACTAATTTACCCATATTGAGGCAGATTCTTGTGGTGTCTTGACAGAGGTTGTTGTCATGTACGAATAAAGACATATATACAGTACTTATATGCAGTGGTGTAAAGTAATCTACTCAAGTACAATTAAACACTTTAAAAAATGTTTTGCCTTTTATTGGACAGTATGACAGTGAAGAGGCAGATAGGAAACAGGAGGAAAGAGTGGGGGGGTATGACATGCAACAAAGGTCCCCTGGAATCGAACCTGTTATGTGGCATGCACTCGGTTACCAAGGCGCTCCACTTAAGTACAATTTTTGACTTGTACTTTACATGAGTATTTCCATTTTATGGTACTTTATATTTCTACTACACTACATCTCAGAGGAAAATATTGTGCTGTTTACTCTAATACATTCATTAGAACAACTACAGTTAATAATTGCTTTGATTTTGCATACACAACATATAATATACTTACTATATACTACTTATCTATATATACTTTGAAAATATGATCCATTATTATAGATTAAAGGCCCTGCCCAAACAGGTGTGAGCTATATGGCTGATTGAAAGGGTGTCTACAATGATTTCACACTTTTCACATCCATGAAATGTCCACTAGGGGGTGTAAGAGTGGCACAAAAGATTATGACATCAGCAGAGGTGTTGTATGAGGCACTCCCTTTAATCAACAGTTCTTAATGAATTGATTTTAACAAAGTGTGATGAATCATTATATACCCAGTAAAGAGGCTGTTTTCTTTAAGGACTTTTAAGTACAGCTCTAGCTTCACAGTGTTAGCCATGCTGAGGGTGTAGTATATACTGTATACGTGTCCCTTCCACAATAAAACAGTAATGAGGATTCAAGTAATAACACCCTCACAGCTGTAAGTGTACAGGATCTATGGGGATTCATACTAGAATGTTCTGCTCATTGTTGAAGGACAGCGGTTACGTTCGATGCACTGCAGGTATGAGAACTGACCCAAAAGAAATCATAAAGAGTGTGGGATGATGTATAGATGTGTCATAATCTTAGCTGTGGGATTTGCGTTACTGTGTTTACCTGGACAGTGTTTGTCAGTAAAAGTCACTGGGTCAGATAATTGAGTAAAAAGAGACAGATGGTGGCAGCATTTACTGCTGATTACATGGAGGTCATAAACTGCCTTTCAGTAGCTGGGGGTGTCAAGTCCAAGCCTATTAAACTGCCAGAGCCTGAATCTTAGAGGGATGCAGCTGCACAAGCAGGAGAGTGGAGAAGACTAGAGACCCCATCATCGAGAGTACAGGCACACAATACATATATATTAACAAGGATGCATGGTTTCATGTAACAATGCATATGGTGTTTTTGCAACATATCTCAAAAAGAGTACTTGTTTTTCTCTTCACATCATTGGAGTTGGCATACTGTAGCGAGGGACGCAGCCACTGTCACTCACACAGAGTAAAATATTCCGTACCAGAGGCCTCTAGGCTACAGCAAAATTGCTTAGAGTGGCAGTATGTGCACAATGCAGGAAATATAAATAGTATATGATGATGTAGGGCATGGGGACACAAGACAAGCAATGTTCCTCTGCAAACCTGCTGGACAATGCAAAATGCATTATTGTAACAAATGGTTTATGAAATCATCTGAGATTTCTGACCTTATGGTAAATATCCACATAGTCAGACTTTTAACTCTTGATTTAAACTCTCTGATAAGGATTGGTAGTTACATCATATTAAGTTACATACTTATTTACTGGGGGTATACTGTGATATTTACACCAGCTCAAGATGTACTCATGGTAGTACTGTGTAAATATAGATTACACAAAGCATTAGCGCTAACTGAATATATTGAGGTTTACTGCATTGCAATAACCTGCTGATGTCAGATTTATATCTGTGGATAAGTCACTGTTTCAGTCTACTCTGCATTCTGTTGCAGGGCCTGCTCACCATTCATTCACATTAGGCTGGTGTATTGGCTTCCCTGGGAACGGGTGCTGTGGAGAGTGTTTACTGATCATACTGATGTATTTGTCCACCAACTCCACAAGACAGACAATCAATGTTCCAATTACAGGTAGATTTCCATTCTTCCACTGTAGAATAGTGAACATCAGTCAATATCGTTGTCAAAATGATTGGCATTATATGTACTAAAAGGTGTTTGGAGCAAGATGTGAGATAAGGACCTGCAGCTTCTTGGTGCCAGTAAGTCAAATTAGTCAATCTTCCAAGCAACAATTTTATATTAAAATGTTAGAAAACAACACAGCAGTTGGTAAATGTCAATCTTCACCACTGAACAGTTCTCCAATGTATAATGTGCAAAATTGCAGCCAGTGTAGAATATTCTATGGACTTTCTTCACAGTATTAAAACACAACAGAGTGGAAAGGCAGGTGGTCCTGATGACATACCTGTGGAGGTATGGAAGT
>CM022480.1:15752749-15838063 GCA_011952105.1 Coreoperca whiteheadi | reverse complement strand
TTAAAACACAACATAAAATAAGTTATCAAATATCTATACATTTGCAAATGACTTATGATGACAATCCAGAATGAAAATCACCACTGAAGTCAAAAGTGATCTTTGGACCAATAGTTACCTAAATTACTTTATTTTTTGTTTTCGGGTTTTTTTTGTTAGCATTATTTAGTGTTTATTAAAGTTTATGGCATATATAGAGAGAGGCGAGCTTTGACATTTTTTTATAGACTTACATGATTGGATGTACTGCAAATCTGTATGAATGCCCACATACACTGGTGTTTCATTCTGTTTTACACAGTTATCAACCTAATAAATGTTTATTTTTAGAAAGTGTTACAGGAACTTAAGTGAGTTCCCAGACTACTAGGCTCTCCATCTATGGAAAAATTTACATTTGCAATATCAGGAAAATTCAGACACGTTTAAAAGGTGTCTGGTTCATTCACAGATGTCCTAAAAAATAATCCCATGGTGAATTCACTGACACAAAAACAGTATCAGCTTTAAAATTTAAAGTATTAACGTAAACAATGGATAAGCTGTGCACCACCAGTAATTTATATGCTTACTTATTTTGTGCGTTTTCTTCACTTTTTATAACATTTTAACATGGCCTGTTATGTTACTTAATCCCCAATATAGCAAGCATAATGATTTATTAAAATACATATTGTCATCATATGTCACATTGTGCCTCATCATATGGTAAACGCTCTTTCAGTTTGAAAGGGTTACAGTCCTGCTTGGGTGGGTTTCTTATTGCATGGTTGTTGTCAGATGTTGTTAATATGAAGACAAGAACATGCAGTGCCGCCTCTTCACAGCTGATGTGTGTCTGTTCAGCCTCACTGGCCTGTAATGAGGAGATGGAGCCCACTCTTTTTCAATTAGGACTGAACACTGAGAGTCAGCCAGTGGCCCTCCAACTCAATCAATCGCTTTGCCTGCTTTCTCGCTGCATTCTACCTCAACACTATCGACACCACAGTGAAGTGAGCAGAATCCCCTCTCTGTGTTTCCCAGTTCTCCTGTTAGAGGGGATGAAGTAACCCTGCATCAGCATAATAAAATCCCACGGCTGCTCTAGATGCTATTAGTCCAAAATGAGTGCTGTTCACAGTTCCCTTTGTCTGACCTGCCAGAGCAAGTTTAATGCTCTCTGATCCCCCGTCCACTGGCATTCACAACCATTAAAATCCCATCTTGCATAGCTAGGTGCATCGGACACTAATAGAGACTGACTCTTCCCATTTCCTTTGTGTTACCCCATTCATTTCCTCCAGCTAAAACGCTTGTGTCCAAATGGAGCGAGGGTGGGGAGGAGTGCTGCTCTCAAAGTCAAGACCCATTCATGATCCTCTGGATCATCCATGGTTCGAGTGCTGTGGCCATATCTCTTCTTCTCCTCTCCCTCTCTCTCTCTCCACAGGCAAAGATTTGCCTCACATTAATGTTAATTAGCAGAGTGTGAAGGGAACTGAGTAGACATCCAGAGGGGGCACTCCTTGTGGATAAATATTTGTTGTCCTTGTTTGGATAGTGAAGAGCGCTTTCTCTCTCTCTTATACAGTACAGTGGCTGCTCCTAATGACCCTGTGTTTGCATCCACTGTCTGGTTTGCTTTAGATAATTTGGTTTCTCTGTGGTAATATGAAACATGCTCACACAGCATTTGTTCTAGTTTGCTTGTTGATGCATAATTCGTATGCACTCCTCATTTATAAATCATAAGTGGGACAGTAAGACTTAAAATTATTCTCACACACACTGTAGATGTATACATAATGCATTGCTCTGTGAATGCACAATAGCAGGGACAATATAGACTGTACATAATAGAACATGTGCACACTATATATGGTTTTCATCATCAACACCTACAGCATTGCAATCCCCCTTTTCAAGGATTGGCGAGAGACCCAATGTGCTAAACACACGCTGGCAGAGCTGCTTTACATGAGCAGAACAGGGATTGGTCGACAGTTCTGTCACTCAAACAGCAAATACTCTCCCATTTCCGATGTCCTCCTTTCCTGATGCAGCTTGGGAGGAGGGAGGGGAATGGATCTTCTCTGTGTGAGTCGCCGGAGCTCCCTCAGCCTGCTCCTTACCACCTGTCCTTGACTTACTGTGCTCAGACGAGACTGAGTGGAAGCTGTGCTGCTCGCTCCTCCCTCTGGCACCTCTCTGTCTGTGTTTACGTGAGCAGCTGCATTTTTTACTTTTTACTTTCACTCTGTGCGTGGCTGTTTCTTTTTACCTGTGGTGCTTCAGTGGAGTGGCAAAGAGAGGAACGTTTGTCCTCGGCCGGTGGAGCTCTGATGGGAGGCGGTGCTGGTTCTGGCTGGGACTGGGGATGCTGAACGGGGGGAGGGAGGGCCTGTTTGAGCTGGGACAGCAGCTCCAGCAGCAGGGGGAGTACCAGGCCGCCCTCCACTGCTTCCTCAGCTGCCTGTTGGGACTGACCCATGTGCAGAGCTTCACCTCTCTGCCCAACTGCTTACACCAGGTGAGCCAGATGCAGGGGAACAGGACACACACACACTCATAATATTTGTGTGTCGCTCACCTATTCTTTCATTTACACACACATACCAGCATGCATGTACACATTCATTACATGCACCCACAAAATCTGCTGTATCATGTATTTGCACAGCAGTAGACACATTTGCATAACTTCACCTTTAGAGCATCATACATTATCACACAGGACACATTCAACCTTTATCACCAACACCAATGTCAAATCTAATGGTGCATCATGTGCCCCTGTGTTGGCACTATAAGATCATATCAGTCTCAGTAGGACTGATAGTGCGCGTGCTGCTGAATGAGGTATCGGATGCAGCACTAATATACAGTAACAGTGTTATTAGACAGCTCACATTGTGAAAAATACTTTAGTATCCAGTTGGTGTCTGTCCCATTGTGTGTGGGCTATGTTTTGCTATTTTGAGGTCACAGGCATTATGTTTTCCCACTGTGTAGCCAGGCCAAAGTCTTAGCAGATTGCTTATTGCTTTACAAGACCCTCCTACAAAGGCAAGGCTATCATTGTAATTCTGATTAGTAGTGCCTGAAGGAATGTCCCTGATGTCAAAACAAAGCCTTTGGCATGATGCTGACCAGACCAATAGTGCTGCAGGGAGAACAGAATAACTTGTTTTGACAGCCCATGACATCATGCACACACAACCTGGAACGATGTTGGAAATGAATTATGTAATATGTAACCATGTCCCCTTGGTTGTTTGTCTCTGATTTACAGATTGCAGAACTCTTCATCACTGAAAAGAATTGTATCCTTTACTAACTCAGGGAGAAGTCTCGCTCCACGTCTCACATCTGTCGCTTTTACTTTCATCACCCCACTTGGACTGTAAGTGTTAGCAAGCAGGCTAACTATAAAAAAATGAGCATTCTATTTTTGTGAGGTGAACATGTAAAGGATTGTCAGTGGCGGAAGGCATAGCAAATTCCAGCACAAAGGAGGATGTAGACCCTTTGTAGAAAGCACTGAGGAGGATGAGTGGTTCTTTGGGCGAGTTCATAAAACCACACTTGTGCCAGAATGCCATACGTATTGTGTGTAGCTCAGGCTATGTGTCTGTCTCTTAAGAGGATTTGTAGGCTCTTATCTCTGCACAACAGAGTGGAAGAGCACTAATTAACCTGTATCTGCACTGACTAGCCTGTGCATCACCACTTCACTGCGTCTATAAACTATAGCAGTATAGGACATGGAGATAAAAGATAGGTGTTACGTTTCAGGATATATTACCTCCATGGCTCTTCCCCCTGTTACTGAGACACTCCAACACTTAACTTGCCAGCTCAGGTTATCCACCTCAGCAAGGCTCTAACTGTCTTACTGTCCATTTTCCAAAATAGGTTGATTTGCTGAGCTTCACTTCATCAATAGCCATCAGTAGGCCCCTCCTCAGCATGAAAAGGTGTCTACTTAAGAGGGTTGTTTACCGTGACAGGGTTAAATCTTTTGACTTGCAGTACATTATTACATAACATTATCAATAGTAATGGTGTTGTGTCATGTCAAACTGTGGCATTTTAGGTATGGTAGAGTTATATCATACATTGTTTAGTAGGTCAGCGACAGAGAAAAGCAATTCAAAATAATAATAAGGTTTAAGTATGCATAATGTAATCACAAACCTATGCTATTCACAATAACATAATACAGTAAGAATTACATCTAATAAGTATATTAATAATATTGTCTGCAGCAGTTGAAAGTATGTTGTCATTTTCCATCAAATGTTTCCAAGAGTTGCTTCCATTTTTGTTCAGTAGTTCTCATGAGCACCATAGAAGGCAATAATGTTGTGGTCTTTGCAATGGTTCTCCAGGGAGGGAGGTGAAGGGTCAGTGTGCTCAAACTGGGAGAGGATATGGGAACTTTAGAGTTTCACACAAGTGTTTACGAGAACAGAATTTGTGGCATCTCCTTGTATGTCTGTGGGTCTAACCAATTCCACAATTAGGAAACAAAGCTGAATGTACATATTCAAAGTATATTGATTGCATGCTGGTGCACTGGCTTTATTCCAGACAAATATACTGTAATAGGTGCAGTTGATAGTGATAGTGGCAGTGCCATGACCACTTAAGGCTCTATGTATTGTTATCAGAGCTGGCAGTATCCACGAGTGACCTTTGTCCTTTGGCAGCTGAGTGTTTACTGATACGTGTTTTTTGGAAAGTATGCTGACCCAGGCGATTTGACTTTAATCTCAAATAAAGGGGAATATCAGATCAAAATCTGGGCATATACTATATTAGACTTTTAAAGTGGATATGCAGTATAGGAAGAGTAGTAATAAATAGTCAAAGGGGGCTTAAGAACTAAAAATAATCAATATAGTATCACATTTGGTCATATTTGTTCACCTGATCTATAATTCTTTGATTCTAGAGGAAATCCCAGATTCCTAATGGCTAGAGTTGATAGTGTACTTCATGAGGTTATTTCAGTCCACTCTTAGCAGTTGTGCGGCACATGTGATCAGGTGTGCCTTTGAAGGTGACAGTGTTAATGCAAGTTCCTGTCGACTTTTGGAGTGCAGTCGAATTACCAGTTCAGGGGATGTTGTGTGTTTGTATGTGTTTGTGTGGTGTGTGTGTGTGTGTGTGTGTGTGTGTGTGTGTGTGTGTGTGTGTGTGTGTAGATGGGTAAAGTGGAACACACGTTCCCTGGAGAGGATTGTGTGAAGTTCCTGTTGTGGCTTTGTTGTGGTCCAGCCATGCTAAAAATAGCAGACAGAAGTGCTATGACTTTTGATGATGGCTGTTCCCCTAATCCTCCCTCCCAGATGGTCCACCTCATACTCACCTTATTCCCCCGCTGCCAAGTAACTCCTAGGAGCTGGAGCAGGTATACTGCATTTCTAGTCATTTTGTAATATACCACAAGATTTGTTCATCACAATAAATGCGTGGTCTTGTGTTCAATAATACTGTAATCCCAGGTTTCACTTTATTATTAAAAATGCTGGCTTGTCATGACAAGATGCTATATCTACTCTTAATGTAATGTACATTAAATTATTCAGATGTACATCCACTAATAGCTTTTCAACATCCACCCCTCACCATCCATCACCTTTTTCTGGTATCTTGTGGTGCTCACCAGAAGGAAACATTTTAACATGTTCAATAGGATTTTAACACTACTGTATCTGATGTGTGGCTCGCCTGTCGTGTTCTTTCACTTGTGTGCAGTACTGACATTAATCCTCTGATGACGAATAAAGGAAACTAGCTGTTTTGGTTTTAAGTGACAAGCTTAACTGTTCTTTAAAAGTAGAAACCTATTGTCCATCTTTTGAACCTCAGTATAAAACTAGTAAATAATTAGTTTTATGTGAGATATATTAAAGTATAATTGGCAAGTAGTGTCACCACAGTGATGAAAAGTGAAATACCCAGATTGGAATTCATGGTGTTTTACACATAAGAGATCTGGTGTTAAGTAGGACGTTTAGAAAGGAAAGGCAGGGTTTATTTTAAGCATTCTCCGTCCCATTGGTCTTTAAATTCCCCTGACAAGCATCAATGGTGTCATTTTACAGTGGGACGGACTCTCAGTGCGCAGAATGCTTTTGAGAAAGGCTCTATTTTTAGGATGCTTTTTATAGAGAGTCTTTTCATGGAAACAAAACTGGCATTCAGACTAATCAAAAGGATTCTGTACAAAAGACAAAAACAAAAGCTGAAACCAGACATTAGAATAGGAATATAATATGATACAATGTGTAATCAGATACAACTACAATGTGATATTCAGCATTTTAAACTGGTTTTGCATCATAGTTGCTCCATTTGAAATACAGTACAAAACCCACAAACAATAGATAACAGCACAATGACAACGACACACACACCAGTAGTTGAAATCTGTCTTGCAAAACCCAGACCTCAAGATCAGCAATCTGCTAAGGATTATTATACATTCTGTAAGTCAATCTCAAGAGGGCTGAAAAAAAAACAATGTTGAGCTGGGCAATGAGGCTGTTTTTAACTTCAACGACTAATCCTGGTGACAACTGAGACTGATCCTTCACCCATATAAACAGATGGGAAGGCCCTCCAGTTCATCCAGGCTGAAAAAATGTTCTATGAGGTGGCACTGATCGAGCTCACGGCTCTTCAGGGGAGCACAGGCAAGTACTTTTGACATTACACTATCGATGAATACTCCCAGAAATATACTGTAAGTGCATATACAATACTGCATGTACTGTATGTATATCATGCAGCCTAGGATAAGCCATCGACTTTAATGTTTTTTGCTTTATTTGCCTAATAATTTCCTAGGACATTTCCTGGAAAAACGCACGTTATTTGGTACTAATTATAGGCAAAATAGAGCCTATAATAGAGAGAGTGTTCATTTTGCACACGTTCAGTTATTTGATTTCAATTCATTGCTAAGCTAGCGTAACCTAGTCCTTTAGTCATGTGAAGTTTGTTAACAGGCAAGTATATAATTCAGCTTATATGAAATAAATTAATTTTACTTGGGTTTAACTGGAGCAGGAAATCAAATCCTGCTCTTGAAATCAACAACTGTTGAAGTAAAGTAACTAAATTACCAGTCTCAAAACGTTCTCTATTTTCCCTAAAACGTTCAAAGCTAAATAAAGCTTATTTGGTTTTTTTCATGACTTTTGTTAGATATGAGAAATTGGAAGGGTGAGGCAAAATTGTGTGGAATCTAATTATATTTTTCATCTAATTTTGAGGCTGTTAGCAAAGCACTAGCTAGACTGAAGCGGTTTAGTGGCTTACAGACTGTTTGTAGTAGGCCGCTTTTGACTTGCATCTAAATACTAACCTGCAAACAATATTATTACACTGTGTGTCTCTGTAACACACCATCAATCTATTCTGTTAACTCATTAAGCCAATATGATGTCCATATTTGTTTACAATATACCTGGTGGAGATTTAAGGTCGCCTTCAAGGCTGCTCATTCATCACTTGCGGCTACTCCAGACGTCTGCCACCTCCTCTCTGTCTGCTGCTGAGGAAGCAGAGCAGTGTAGCGTGGGCACAGAGGAGATCGGGGACAGACACAGTAGAAGACAAATGGCCACACTTGGCTCATTAGGAGCTGTGTGTCGCTATACCATACTGAAGCTCCTGATTCAGCAGTCACTTGGAGTGAATGCTGGACTTCTCTAGAGGCAGAGCTGGCACTATAGCTGCAGCTTACAAGCTTACGTTCTCTCCCCAGTGTTTTTTTCAAATGTACCATTCTCAGTATTTCCCCACAGCCGACATAATTGTCATTTTGTGGATTTTGTAATGCAAACAAAAGTCTTAACCTGTTACAATGATGTATTTGCACTTGCTCATGGCATGGATTACAAGCCAAACTAATTTCCACCTCCACTCTTGTGTGTGTGTGTGTGTGTGTGTGTGTGTGTGTGTGTGTGTGTGTGTGTGTGTGTGTGTGTGTGTACAGTACATACTGTGTGTTTGTGGTTTGTCTCCGTGTGCATGCGTGTGTTTCAGTCTTCCAGTGGGCGTGGTGAGTGTGTTGTTTGACTCCCTTATCCGCTCTGTACTGCCCTTATCTCTGCTCTCGTGTCTCCAGTCCTCAACTGGCTCCACTCTGCTGTTCAGGCTTAAAGTCTGCAGCAGTGACAAACAGGCTGATAGCCAGACACCCAGGCTTTTTGGGGCTTTATTTTTCAAACTCTGTGCAGTGGTAGAGAGGTAAAGAGAGCATAGGACAGTGAGTAGGGAGGGAGAGCTAGACGAGCAAAGGGAAAGACTGAGTGGTTTGTTGCTGTGCTGACTGTGATTCCATGCCCTGTGTTTGTGTAACAGGGCCTCAGGATGAGGCTATGCTGGGCTCTGCAGGATGGACAACCCCAGAGGAGCTTACGGAGCAGGCCTCCCAGGCACAGCACCTCGAACGGCTGGCCCAGCTGTGCATCATGAGCAAACAGTAGGTAAAACTGTGTTCTGCTGTAGCTTCTGTTGTGGTGTAATTAATGGAGACTTACATGTTCTGTAATTTTTAAGGGCTCAGTGGGCTTATTGTGAGTGACTTTATAGTTAAGTAAATTTACTTTATTTTTTATCGCCAGTTTTGTATACAGTTAAAATTCTGTGTGTGTGTGTAAGTGAAAATGGTGCTGATCCAGTTGTAACAAAGTTAACACTATATTATATATTATATATTTTAATTTGTTTCTGTTATCAGTTTTATTAGGAAAGCAGCAGCTTGGAACAATATAAAGCTAATTTGTTTATAAAGTAAAACCTTCGGCTTAGCTTATACAATCAATCAACTAAAATGATCTTGAGAAAAATAATTAATTCCAAGATCACTGAAATTAATATTTGGCTTTCTAGGGTACATTTGTGTGACAGTTTCAGGAACAGTTTCTTTGCTTTTACTAACATTTCATAGTTATGTGTCATGTGTCGTGTATAATATGTTTTGGACAACGGTCACTGATGCGCTTACTTTTTCACTCTGTATGAAAAATGTGAAATTTTTGGTTACAGACACAAAAATGTATGCATATCCACGTCCACTTGCACGTCCACACCTTCGTCCTTTCTGGAATGGAAATTTTTCGAACTAGATAAACTCCGGCTTCAAGTCTTTTTAGCTAGAATTGAATTTCCCTGTAGATGTGGAGAAAAGAGACACCGTACTCCACATGAGTGTTATAGGAGGTACACCTTAACTGGATCTGGTGTCTCCTGTTGCAGGGGTACTTTGTTCGGCCAAAGCATGCACCCATTTTCTGTGCCTCTGTTGTCATTGTTGGGATTAGGCAATTTAACCTGATTGCCAGAGAGGGTGACGGAGGTGGAAGGTTTGCTTGCCAAAAGGCTGATCACGGTGCTTCACTAGTGCAAGGAGCATACAGTAGCTAAAAAATGAGATGTACTGATTGTGCATGACTGTACCCAGAGGCTTGGGTTTCTGGCTAAGCAAGAATTTGATTCTGCTCTTTGATATTATTGCAGACAGTCACCATTCTGAAGCAGTGCAGACTGACACCTGGCCATTACTATTACCATTATTGAATTGACGTGTGGGTTTTGAACAGCGATGCTGACATCTGTCACACTAAACAGAGCTTGCTCTACATCTATAGGCACACATAAGGGTGTGAGGGTGATGAATGTCTTTGGCTGACTTTCCAGGGCAGATATGAGCGGAACAGCTGGCAGATCCTCAATATACCTCATCATGTTCACCTGGCTTAGTACTCAGCAGAAGAGTGGTGGAAGGGCACAAGTCATTAAATCAACGTGCAATCATGTAAGCGCCATGCCTTCTGTAATTCACTCAGAAAGGGGCAGTAGGTGCTGCAAAAATAGGATTCCACTTCCTCCACAAGGCGCCTGAGCACCTGCAGCCCTGCTCTCCATGTCTAACACGGCACACACTTGTTTAGATTTCACATGCTGCTGTGCTCCGAACACTGAAACAGATAAGCTCACCTGACAGTGCATATTTAAATATTTGTGTTTAAATAAAGGATTAACGTGCATAGGTAAGCAGAAAGCAGGTATAAATATTTTACTCCAGTGCCACAGAGAAAAGTAGAGGTATTTGTTTAATGGTGCCATTTTCTTTTCCATTTCCTTTCAGACCTCATCTTGCTCTAGAATACAGCGGCAAGGTATGTCAATTTCATCATTCTCTCTTTTTAACAAATGAAACATTTTATGGCACTCTTGTGTCAACTTCAAATCCCCTCTGTCTGTTAATTCATCTTTCAGGCTACAAAGATCCACCAGAGGGCCTTTGGTAATGACCACCCCATTACAGCCAGAAGCCTGGAGCTTATGGCCACTGTCTATGCTGAGATTGGCAAGACTGAATATTCAGGTAAACACTCGCCTGGGATGAATGATACAGACTGGCACAGTCTATAATTTAACACTGTTAACATTCGAGGGTTGAGAGGGTTCGCTGTCTCGTGAGGCATGACAATACCAGAACAGCGATGTTAATCTCAAGAACAGGTTATCTCATTTGTGCTTTAGAGAGCACACAGCACAGTGGGGATGTGGTTTAAAGCAACTCGGTTAGCCTTTAAACCATGTCAACTCGTGAAAATGTTAAATTAATAAACATTTGCAGTCATGTTGGACACAAGTAGTTGTATGGAGAGCAAAAAATAAAAGTAGCTTTGTGACAGTTTGAGGGCACAGTTTTGTTGTACAGTATGCTGTGTGCTTGGCTTGCATTAAAAAGAGAGCAACATTCTCTGCCCGATTCTGAACGATGCATTTTTGTGAAGAGTGCTGTGGTGTTAAAAGCAGTACGTAGAAACCAGTGTTGTTGTTGAGTCAGCTTTCAGAGGCAATGGTGCTGAACAGGCCCAGCTAGGAGTGTACAGTATATAGAGACAAAGATTTACAACCCTCTTCGTTGTTCACCTCACATGGTCGTAAACATGTTTGGTAAAATTGTGAAAACGTGCAGGGTCAGAGAGCAGTTGTAGTTGTTGTTGCAGATCAGAACACACAGTAGTCTCTGTGAACTTTTTGAGACCTTTTAGTTTGAATAGTAAACAGAAAAATCCTCTTTGACCCACAGTAAGGCAATTTTTACAGCTCTTGTTCCCTAGAATACCCCTAAACTGGGTCAGTCAACCTCCCTCAGGAAGACATTTACGGGTATTTGCAAGTTGAATTAGAGTATTTCAACTGTACTTGGACTGTAGTATGTTGTCTAGCATTATGTGGTAATATCCCCTTCACTTAGACCCCCCCATAAATATAACATGAACTTAAGGTGCAAAAAGAATGTTTTTTAAATGGTGTACTATTTTTAACATAATATGTACATGTCCCAAATGTAAATGTTTTATTTAAGTATGTATAAGTTTGGTAAGGTCATATGGTTTATTATTATTTAGCGCAGTTATTTCTTATTCATCTATAGATTATGTAGTCCAAAGGATTACTACTTTTCTTGGCCTTAGCTGGTGCAGCATCTTCCTGTAAAACTGGAAATAGTAGTTAAAATGAGGCAGGGTTTTTTCCCCACTGAAGTCAAATCCTCTTTAAGAACATGTTTATCTTCATAATATACACAAGAAATCTGTTATATTAGTGAATAACCGATTTTTGCATCAGGCATTTTGTAAGAAAATTCCCACATCAGTTTTATAAAGATTAAAAAGGATGTTCATTAAAATCTTTTTTTGCAGATAAAATATCATTTACTCTTGTTTCTAAATGTCTGCCTGTCCGTCTGTCTATCTCTCTGTGTTTCTCTCATTCAATCAATCATTCTCCATAGAGCAGTAATAGATTGACTTATCAATGAATTAAATCACTGATCAGTCAGGCAAGTGACAGCCAGTGTGGACAGACAAAACATACACAGCATCTAGTAGAGATATGGGAAACTTTCAGACAATATACCTCTTTGGGCAGTAGTATGTCTTTGTTTAGAAACTGTGGTGAGAACGAAGTCAAATTAAATTTGGTGAGTATGACCAGAAATTTTTTGTTTTGCTGATATCCTGGAATAATAAATATCGAAGCTTTTTAGTGTAAACATATTGGGGAAAAAACAAGTGAGTGGTAACTTGAACCTACTGAGCTGTGCTCTACCTGGTGCCAACAGAGTTAACGCCGGCGTCTTTTCTCCAACACATTTGCATGTTTAACTTTGTATGAACTTCACCTCATTGTCTGTCTTCAGAGCAGACTGCAGACTCCAGTGCGAAGCAGCACTAGATCACTACTCATGTATGGTCATGGTTCTCTTACTAGACTCCCTGGGTCAGTGTGTGTCTGCACTGTCCAAACACTTCGCTGCTGCGGAATCCATCAGAGACACCGTCAACTGTATTCCTCATTCCCACCGGGAGAAACACTCAGAGATCCGCCACAGAAAGGACACAGATCACCAAAAGGAGGACACACCGAAACCTAAGGTAGTGTTAACAACACCCGCAGGCATCTTCAGCAGTGTTACTCTGGATACGAGCAGTTTGTAGATTGGTGCCTTCCAGGTGTTTGCTGCCAGTGTTTTTTATTGAAATCTATTTGGAGCTTGATATACTTATCCTGAGCTGTATCTAATGCAGGTAACCAATGGCAAAGCCCCCACCTCCATTCTAAAGAGGCCGAGTCCCAACTATGGGTCAGACACAGAACCCAACCACAGACGGAAAGGCGAACGGAGGGTTCGATTCAGGGAGCCTGAGACCACAGTACATGGTGAGAAAACAGACAAGTTAGCAGTTTACGAGTTCAGCATGCTCAGTCACAGATAGTCAGATGTGTTTGTACAACAAAAGAGAACATGCTGCCCTCTGGTGCTTTAACACCTGGACCAAACTAGTTCACTGACTTCATATCACCCATAGTTTCTGCAGCCTGTCCATAATTTTACAGAGGCATTAACAAGGAATTGCATGCATACAGTAACAACATGAATAAATTTTGATTGTTCATAAAATTTTCCTCGAAATTGTTGCCATCCCAGCTTCCACTGGGGCCCTCAACCCATATGTAACAGCAGTGTATGCCTTGCACTTAGCAGTAAAGAGAACAAAATGCATTAAAAAATCCTGAGATTGCATCGTAAACTATTGTCCTTTGGGGTTTCTCTACTATTTAAAAATAATGTAATGCCGAGAGACTTCCAAACATGAGCATGTGATTTACTCTTTCGTAATTAATTATGCATGCAAATGAGGCACCATGGAGTCTGTTCCAAAGAGATAGTGGAGTCTATGAGGGCACAGCAGCCGGTTGGTAGCGGCTGTACATCACAGAGGTTGGCTCTTGTTGACTGACTGGCGTCTTTTCTGTCGGCTTCACAGACATTCCTTACTGTGACTGTTTAGGTGGTAAGTCCATCAGAAAGTGTTCAGAATCACTATGTTAATGTGCATGGGAAAGTGACAACAATGCTACTACACTCTTTATTAAAAACAGTCTACTGGATGTAAATATGTATGGGAAAAGAAAAAGGATTTAGGTTAATTGTTAGGTACAACATGTCAATTTAATGTCAGTTTTGATTAACTTTGATGCCTGCCATGCAAAATGGAGTTACTGTAAGCCTTTCACCGTCACCCCCTTTTTTAACAATGTTTGAAACACAGAAAGCACAGTTTGTGTGACAAGGCTCCACTACCACATGAAATCCTCCATTAAAAACTTGCCTCTTGAGGTTTTGACTTTGCTAGGTCAAGAGTAAAGAGAGAGAGACCCACGCATGTGACAATTCAAATGTTCATTTACAAACCAAAATTGTGAAAAACCGGTCTTGGTTTTATGTTTGTAGCCTATGAGATGACATCGTCCCGCCCCCACCTCGCCCTGTTCACTTGCCTCTTCCTGCTGATGTCATTCCTGGGTGTAGCCATGTACTGCACAGACCGCAGACGCCCACAGCGAGTGTGCGAGGAGCTGGAGGCCGCTTTGGCTGTCTACCTGCTACATATGAAACAGCTTCTGTGGGGCTGCTGGATATGGCTGACCATGCAGTGACTGAGACTAACCACAGGTGGAGACATGGAACCGCCTTTATTTTTTTCCAGACCCCTCTTTTTTCCTATCTCTGAAGGAGCCCAGGCCTACAAACACCTCAGCCATTTGGCACGGCTCTGTACACTGTCTGTAGTGTTGAACCACTCACAGTCAAAAGGGGAAAAATGTTTAATCCCAGAAATATGTAGCTTCCATATCTGTATGTACTGTATATATGTACTAAGGTGGTGGTCATGCCACTCCTTAAGTTATGATTTTGCACACCTGCTATGTTGATGCTTACATATAATGCTCACTTAATCACCACAACCATTTGATCTTTCAGTTCATGTCACAGTCTAATGTATGTGAGTGAATGTTTCCATGGAATGCAAATATTTATTTTGTTACAGTACATGATTTGTGTCTATATCAGAAATTACACAGAACTGAATGTGTATATATGGTTCAATGTACTAAGGACTATCACAATATTACGCCTTGTAATTGCACATAAATGAATGTAGAGATGTTGGGCACGGCACACATTCGAGAGGAAGAGGATGGAAGCACCAATGTGTAAACTGTTCAATAATGATGCGTGAGAAAGAAAACACAGGGCTGCATCACTTCACAGAACCAGGGTGACTGACTTAACAGATGAAAAACACCTTCTTCACAGACTTTTCTCTATGGCTGGCTGTCTTCAGCTGATTCCTAGCTCCACTGAGGAGGAAATCTGCAGCACAATGTTATGAATTCTCTCTCCTTATCTATCGCAGAAGAGAATATAATCAAACAGAATGAATGCTAATGCTTTCGACCGTGTTCCTCTTTTTAACCGCTTGAATTCCACAAAATATCCTTGATCCTAAGTGTTATTTATTCTTCTATACTGTATAACTGCATCTACACAAAAATCCAACTTTCAGTTATTTAAAATGTTCTTACTTTTTTCTTGTTACATTTAAATTTCTATTTAGAAACAATAATATTCAGATTTTAATCGTGATGTCAAATGCTCATTAAGCTTTGGATAAATCTATGGATGGGTGTGGGCTCAACAAATATTTGCAATACGTCATAAAAAAAACAAGGATGTTCTCCTTTTATCAAGCTAATTAATATGAGGCCAGACACATAAATATAACAGAATCAGATACTGTATGTTATTGTATGTGAGTCCCTTTATCAAATGAAGCAAATAAAATTCAAACAGCCAAACCAAAACACCAATGAATTATAGGAATTAAAGGGCGCAGTGATGCACATCCCACAGACCTCTCATTATGAGCAATAACATACATAGTTTAACATAGTAAAACATTGTTCTTTATATAACAGGTTTCAGGGAACTCAAAAGGAAAGCATTGGATTTTGGAGGTTTCACTTTTGAATGTCAAAGCAATATAAGGCAAATAACACCTCTATAGAAGAAAGAAAAACTCTTGACTCTGTACTGTCAAACTTAATCTTTAGCAATAAAATACCCAGTGAACTCATGTCCTGTATATGCACATTTAGCTTAGAAGCTGCATTTCACGGCTGTCCAAACATTTATGGTCACTTTGAAAGAAGTGCCTTTATGGAGGGTTTTCTTGGTTCCTACCGTTTTATGATTTCAGTTGTTTTGAATAAAACTGTCATTGCCTATCAAAGTCAGGCAGATGATTTGCTTTCTTCCTGTAATCTCTGACACCAAGTCAGTGTGTGATGTGTATGTAACGGAGAGAGATGCATGCAAGTACATGTGTGCGTCTATTCGCAGTAATACAGTATATTGGTTTGTAGCCTATAAAGTGTGAAGGAGAAGCCTGAGTTACTACTGTATATAGCACAAAATAGGATTTTTTTTTAACAGCTTGCTAAAAGCATTTTTGGACTGGCTGCCTGATACATGAATGTTCTGAACTACAATTTGTCATTTTTATAAAACACCTTTTGTAACTGCTGATTAAAGTGCGAATACACTGCAAAACCACACATCATTTTTCTTTGCTGCAGCGTGCAAAGAATTCTCACTTTATCAAGTAGTGTGCACTGTGCATCCTACCAAAAATAAGCCTACTTTAGGAACACATTTATTGGTGTATAAAAAAAAGGACATCCCTTTACATCTAAAAACCACCACCCTAGTCATTTGTCATGCATTAGGTCCATGCAGAAGTTTTACAAAGACAACATGATCCATCAGCCAATCTGTCCAAGCCATTAATATTGTGTTGCTAAATAGAAATTCATGAGTTGAGAAAAAGCGGGTGAACATTTCCATTAAATGGTTTTATTACTATCAGAGCTGAGCTGTGGTTGTGTGTGTTGAAGAGGAATGCACACAGTGGATGAATAAACTCAATAGAGCAGGACTCTTCAAGGATTAACAACCAATGGGAGTTTTGTTTTTTTAAGGAAAATCAATTACCTTTGGAGAACAAAGCTAAAACCTTCGGTTTGAGTCAATCCATGGTCAATGGGAGCAAATGCCAAATCATTTTGATTGTCTACATAGGCAAACGTTGGTGCTGCCCATGGCAGGCGAGAGGACTATACGGTTGAGTGTGAGTGTGTGTGTTTGTGCATCCTCTGGTTTCTAGATCAGGCCGGTCTTGAGGTCAGAGCTGCGGCGTGAGGAGCGCCCAAGCAGCAGGTCCTTCTCGTGAATCAGGCTGTCCAACAGGTCCTCTTGTCTGTAGTTGTGGTAGACCTTCAGGAAGGCCATCACTGCGATCCCAAGCCAGGTGAGCCAGGCAGCCCACAGGCCAAACTGCAGGAAGGACATTATTGTAAATATGACTGGGACTCAGGATTTTGTTAAACTGTCTGGATGATATTACCAACAAAACAGTCTCACCTGAGCTATAGCAAACTGGTCGTAGAAGGCAGAGTTGTCCAGGCCGAGTTCTAGATCAGTGTCCTGCAGGTCCTCACAGCTAAAACGTGACACACATAAGCTGGTAGGAGGACCACCACGCTATAATGAAAGTGTCTGAAAAGTTGAGTTTGTGTGTTGCTCTCTCACCTGCTGGGCATGGTTCCACTCTCTGTGATGGAGTCGCACCACATGTTGAAACCCACACTGACGATAGTGCTGGACAGGAAGACTGTGAACACCACCAGGGAGCTGATCATCAAGTTGAGGAAGGCATTGAAGCTGGAGCTGCAGGCAGGTAGAAAAGAAAACGAAGGGGATAAAAACTGTGCAGTCTCTGCTTAATTTTTACAAACATTCCATTCATTTTTTCAGGAACATGTTGGCCTATAAAACTGAAACATAACATGATTTAGTGTTCTGTGATGAATGATGTCTTTCAGTCATGCATGAAAACTGTCACAGGTCGGAAAAGCTGCTACAAAGGCGGCAAGTGTTTTCCCTCCATCTTTATAATGGAGGACGACAGTGACTAGTCGATTTTTATAGGAGTATTCTATGGCTTTTATCATTATATCATAGCCTATATTACATACAGTCTATATCATTCTGCCAGAGTAGGGCGTGGGAGATGGACAGAAAAAACACATTTAGGCTGCATTGAGCCGTTAAACCTGAGTCTGCACTACTGAGCTTTTTGTAGTGCTGGTATTGAATTGTGTTGAACGAGCACAAGTCAAATGTCACTCACTCGTCGTGCCCTTTGCACAGAAAGAACAGAAGCCTCCATGCCTGCACTGCGGACAGGATGAGGGAGGCTATCCCGACAAAAGTGATGAAGCTGCAGGAGGACTCAGGTCCCCACTCCTCCACGATGAAGCGCTGCTTCGACACAGTGATGTTCTCATTTTGCCACATACCCCGGGTGAAGAGCAGGCATTTCCCCCCGAAATCCTCCGTGTTTTCTGACAGAGGCACCACGGCGATGAAACCGAATACGAAGGCTAAAAAATAAAGGATGCACTGGGCGAAAATTAAATTGTCGAGGGCCATTTTTCTGTCTCCCTCTTCGGCTCTCTGAGTCCTGGAGAAACTGCGGCTGCGCACTGGCGGCAGCGATGAGCGGAGGCGCAGCATCCGATGACGCGTTCTGCTGCAAATTAATGAGGCCTTCAGGGTTCTCCATCTTATCTACACCCCGACTGTGGTGCTGTTCCTCCTCGCTGGTGCAATTTGCAACTATTTAAGTATTTAACAGTTAATTATGACATTTAACCTCATAACACATAGTCTGCCCTTATATGAGGGCAATTCATCTTATACCATAGGTCTACATACAATATATGTTCTGTTTCCGCTTGTTCAAACACTTCAGTGAAGCTATATGATGTTTACAATCAGAAAAATAGCCAAAGCGTCGACTGCATGTTTTTATGGCTGCACTATTCCATTAAATCGTTTTGTGCATATTTTTATTTATTTCCCCAAAATCCATATTTGACATACTAGCTATTTTTGGAAACTTTGTTATCTCGACTAGAATTAAAGATATAGTTCTGTTGATTTGACCAAAGGTAGGCTGCGTAGCATGAGTCTTTACTGACTGAGGTTTAAGATGCTAATTCAAATACTTTATACGGAAACAAATGGTTTTCTTATGGTGGGCTACTGTAGCTGCAACCTTTCATATATGTTCAGTCAGTAGGTTCAATACAATCATGCCCTTGTACACACATAAGGCAGTGCACTCACAAATTAGAGTAATGTTTGTTTATACACAGTGACAGTCCTTAACGAAGGGCAGGTAGCTGTCGCTGCCATCTGACATGCTTCACTGAGCCCATCTGGTGAGCTGGCCAAGGTGTCTTTCAACCTTCCTTCCTAGGCCACCCAGCCTCACTGCCGCTCACAGTGCCCTTCAGTGGCCAAGGCACCTGCATAGACAGACCCCTCTGTTTCATGTTTGAAGAATGATCATTGCCTTGATATACAATCTACATAATGCAGGATGCTGCAAAGTCTTTGGATGAAAAGACCTTCAGTTAATTGTTTTGATTTTGATTAGAAAATGTAAAAATCTTCATTTTTAGGTGGCAAAATTGAAACAGGAAAATGACTAGATTCTTTATAAGCTGGTATTTAGTCAATTTGCATCAGACAATATTAAATGTACTGCAGTTTCTGGGGAAGTATCCCATGTAAAGTGCAACACAAAGACAAGTATTTATATGAGAGCTTTCCAGACATCAGACCGCTATTTGTATCCATCATAGAAATTGCAGCATTTTGCATTCTCTCCCATGCACATTATTTATGTGTCATTTTGCTGCACCACAGCACTCCGATTTCCATGACGTTATCAGCTCTCAGATTAGTTTGAGTTATTGTGTGTGTGTGTGTTTATGTGTGTGTGGTTTTGTCCTGAATGTTGATTTCACTCCAACGTTCAAAGCCGATTTGCTTTTTAGCATCATTGTACTTGTTTGATGCTCCTTGGGGTTTTTTTTGGCTCTGGTGGATCTTTATTCTTGGGTGTATGATAAATTGTCCAGATTACTATATCCTGTAATAAATCATTTTTCAGTTTGAGCCTTTCTGTTGTGATACATTATTTCTGGAGTATTGTACTGCTTGTCAAACTGAATTTTCACCTTTTTCTAATAAAATAAAAATCAAAGCACTGAACAACAAAAAAATGAGGAGGGAATCGTTCTATGCTGACATGCTTATGTTGTCTCTGGCTAGACCTCAGACATCATCTGGTATCAGAGGTGCTGCCACACCTGCAAGGTCATAGGGAAAAGCCCAACATCTCCATAAAGCATTCCCCCTTACACAAACGAGATCACACGCACATCCATGCACAGAACTCCACACCACACTTTTAAATAACACAGCGTGTGTGGGCTCGTGAACTGGGCACCCAGGGGAGACCAGAGCAGAAGTGTGTCAAGCTGAAATATGTGTTAAGTTATTCACCCCCAGAACAAGACACAGAGGGAGGGAGGAAGGGAGGGAGGAAGATACTAACCCAAATGCAGTCCCTGGGCTCAGTGCAAATATGGGGAGCGATGGGCAGCAGAAAGCATTAGGAGGTCATCTATTTTTCATGAGATGCAATGGCAGCAAAGCAAACATCCTTTTTTCAAGAGGAAAAAAAACAGTGAAGACTCTAAAGTGCAGAATCAGTTTCAAGGACACTGTCACTGCATTTTAAATGTAGTGCATTTATGCCTAAATGGAGCAAAATGCATCCTTATAATGTTGACCAGATATATAAAAATACATAATAAAAGCCCTTTTTACTGGAGTTTGAATTAGCTAAATATTTAATAATTTATGTTTATCAATAATTCCTGAGAAATTCATCATTGAGTGAGTGTTTCAGACATGTGGCATTACAGTGTAAGAAAAAGGGTGTGGCAGGACAATATAGCTGGCTGGGGAAGGCTGCTGATAGAAGCCACGGTGCCAGCAACTGTCAGAACAATCTGACCAAGTGATTGATGAGGAAGACGAGATGGATCACATCAAGGTGAAAAGTCTATGTGCTCATCATAAAGCCTGTAGTATGATCAGTAAGTTCACTTTGGTGTGAGTTAATCCTTACAGTATTGCTTTAGGTTAAGAAATCATTTGGATTCAAAATGTATTTCTGAATCAAAAGGAAGACGCATCATGTTAAAAGACTTATATTTCTCATTCCATTCAGTGCAGTGCTACGGTATGTGTCATAGATGTGCTAAATCTTCATGCTCTCTTCACTCGTTTTCCTTTCCTTGATCGCGTTCTCCCACTTCTTATGGCACCTTGTGAACCCTTCCCCAAACTGCTCCAACCTACGGGATCCTCTTTGTCTGCCTGTAACACAAAACAACAGAAAAAACAGACACAATTACAGCCTCATATCCTGGGCAGTGATATGGAGGGCCTGATGAAATATCCTGTACCCATTAATCTTTCCCCAGGGGGCGCAAGAGACTGGTAGCACTGATTAAATGCTCCTAATAGATGCCATTTGTCACCCCTTGAATCTTGAACGTTTCAACATGGAACATCACCCAACACTACTACTCCCCGCCTCTCTCTCTGCAAATATTGGCATTTTCATAAAGACAGCAAAGTCGATAATATTTCATTTCACAATATCTTTTTAAGCGGGCATGATCTCTTTGTGATATTCTACAATTTGATCGATGACTTTGTTTTTCACCACAGTGAATATCTCATTTATAATGGTGCCACAATAATCATCATAAACAGTCATGCATTAGGTCATATGGGATGAAATCAGAATTTATAGTTTGCACTAATTACTATGTTTAATACCCTGATTTTTTTTTTATCTTTAGCCAGTCTGGCATTAAATACACGACAGTTTGATCAGCCATTAAGGGTTTGTCTTAAACTAATTTTCACACATTAGTCATTAATATCGCTCTATTAAGCAAATCCAGAGCAGCATCGTTTCTGGCCTGGATGAACAATTAGATAAGACTAACGGCACTTCCTTCAAAACAACCCCCTGGAAGTACACGCTCACACTGAGACTGCAAGATAATGAGTGTAATGCATTCACTACAAGCATGCATTGTACAACCAAAATAGATTGGCCATGATAGACACACATTGTTTGTACAGTATAGGCTGCTCAGGCCCAAGGTATAATCACCATAAATTAACATGGCCTAATTATGTTTCACCTGCCAAGCTTCATATGGTCCCCAGTTCTGAACAAAATAATTAGGTGACTGCAGCCCAATTAAACAATTATCCAATAAAATCTCAGTGAAACAATTACCTGGTCATATCCATGCAACGATATTACAGTGCTTAGCAGTGTAATGTTCAGGTCGATGCACAAGAAAGAAATTATGCAACATAAAAAGGTGACTACATCAGCATCAGATGTTGTATTTTTAACAAATAAATATTAGCTACAATCTGTGGTATTTCGTGTACATGTGACTTTGTTCTTCAGGATACAATACAAAAGATTCATTTCCTCTGAAACACTGTCTTCACATTTGGAAAATGACATCATTGTAGGCGGAGATCTTCAAAGCAATGATGTTTATGCTGGAGGACAGGAGAAGGAGGGATGAAGGGTAGTAAAGAGGGCATCTGCTGGGTTGTGATGAAGCAAAATCCTCAGGGACCAGAAATGAGATCATCCAAATCAGAGACGCTGTCAAGCGCTGAACTGGAACAATAGTGACCCCTACTGACCAGACTGGTTTTCAACTCCTTGAGATGAATACACCACAGCTTCAATGTACAGTATGAATCATTAGAGCAAAGTACCTGTTTGCCGTCTGTGTTGTCTCCTTTTTGCTTTGCAGTGAAATCAATAAAATTGACCAGACTGTAGGAATATGGTTTGCTCAGTACAAGAGAAGGCCTCTTATTAT
Source organism: Coreoperca whiteheadi (assembly GCA_011952105.1). NCBI lineage: Eukaryota > Metazoa > Chordata > Actinopteri > Centrarchiformes > Sinipercidae > Coreoperca > Coreoperca whiteheadi. The sequence continues at coordinate 15,815,785 of CM022480.1, read as the reverse complement.
CTGTGAATGGACAGAAACAAAACAAAGCATTAACATTTACAAGGCAGTGACAGTGTAATTGCTTTCTATTGAAATATCATGAGTTGTAATGATCCATTGCTGTAAACATTGCCCCCAAAATGGATGAATCTGACACTAGTCTTTTAGTTTCATGCAACATTGCCCCACTGTTATGTCTTTAACCCTTGTCCTAGTGACAAGGTTGGGGCATCAGCGTGGGGCAATTGGCCGTAGATCCCTGAAGCCCAGTGGTGATCAACCCAACCCAGCAGATGGAGGGAGGTCTGCTTGCAGTGGTAGACAGTACATCTCCCATAGAAAGCATGGGGGGGGGAGGGTGATGGGGTTGTTTTATGGATGACTGACTGCTGCAGCAAGGTTAAGGGAACCAATCTCTGACACTCCACTTCCTCACCAGTCTCCCTCTCCTAGAAGCCAAGACCCCCCGCCTTCGGTACATGTACCTGTGTCCTGCACCCTGCAGTCGACAGCAGGACCTCTGACATACAATAATGTTTGGCCAAAACACACACACACACAAATTATTCAGCTTTAGACCATTGCTAGTAATGACAGAAACAGGTTTTTCAATTAGCATATTGCTAATGACCTTTTTGGGACCTCTAAAAGTCAATAAGGCAACTGGTAGCACAAATTTCATTATCTCTACTGACCACTGTACACCAAATGGTTGCATAAGGTTGTATATGATTTTATATAGTATTGTTTATTGAGATAAAGAAACATCAAAAATTCTTCACCCAATGTGATAGCTGCTCCCAGCTCTGTAGCAGGTAGAAGGACACTGGAAGCGCTACGGGTTTTCAGGGCCTGTTTCCACCAGCTGATCATTTTGCTCTGAAGTACTCTGGACGCAGGGCTCACCTGTCTTTAATTGGGCTTTGAGGGAGCTCTCATTGGTGGTGTCAGAAGAAGAAGAGGTGGCTTTGATGCTGCAGGTTAAGCTGGGGGTCAGAGAGCTACCAGAGATCTGAAGCTGTGCAGGGCAGATAGAACTGCACACGGGGGAGAGGAAGGAGATGTCAGGCAGACCCATCCCTGCTGAGGCGCTTGTGCCACTGGCTACAGGACCCTCTGACAGAAAGCTCTGGTGAAGGTCAGTCAGCAGGTCCTGAGTGGTTTCAATCGTAGCACAGGAGAAGCCTTGACTGGAGCATTCCACTGCTTCCTCTTCCTGGTGATGCTCATATGTTTTCTGGGCACATACAGTGAAAACACTTGAAGAGCCCCATTTTTAAAACAAGTACTGTGACAATCAACCTACAGTGTGTACTGTTTAGATAAAGAGAGATACTGCCTACCTGATGAAGTACTTTCAGGAGACAGTCAGATGTGGCTGCCTCGCTAAAACTGAAAATCTCATAAGGGATGCAATCTGACTGGTCCTCTTGGCTGAGTGACACTGCAGAGCTCCACATATCTGTGACATCTGGGGGACCATGAACTATTTCTTCAGACACTCCTTTAAAGCCGGCCATTTTCTCTGCAGAGAAAAGTTCATGCAGTGATGTGAGCATTCAGAAGACCACAGTTCAGCATGATAATTTTGTCCCTCCAGCTTGATGCACCTACACACCATCGTCAGGCAAGAGGAAACTGTGACTCTGCACCTGGGGCTCACAGAGATCGGGCACCGACTGGTTGTCCTCATTGCTGTTGAGGCAAAGGGAGAAGAATAATTCTGAAACCACAGGGAACAAATATCCCTCAGTTTGGATTTTCTTCGCAGTGTTAAGTGCACAATAAAATAAGTAAAGTGTGAGATATGATGACCTCTGACCTCTCAACTTCATCAACATGGAGAAAGTCTTTGCTTGAGAAAACATCTGGCTCAACATCTTCTTCTCCCTCTGGAAAAGAGTTGAAGTTTCTCTTTATCTTTTGACTGTTTTATAACATGAATAGTATGCAAATAAATAATCCAAGCTTACCCTCTGCAGAAAGCACCAGCTCTACCAAAGTGTCTTTGTTCAAGTTGCTGAGGGAAATGGGGGCTGTGGCGCCCGCTAGTGTCACTGTCAGCTCAGGGCAATCTGGAAAAGCGGCAATTGATGAGGGGCTTCTGCTGTCTTCTTCCTTGTCTTCCTCTTCCCTGCTTTGGTTCTCTCCATCAGTGAGGAGAGAATAGATCCTCTGCAGAGTCACTGTACTTTCATACACATAAGGACGGTCCCGTCTCAACAGAGGCACGGAGGAGGCCGAGGTGAAGGAGGAGACAGACTCAGAGTTCAGATCCTCAGAAGAAGAAATGTGCTCTAGTGGCTCAGGTTGCTGCTGGGACAAGAACACACATAAAGTGCATTATTTCAAAATCACATGTGGTAAAAATCAATTAACCTTTAGCAGGGACAGTGAAAATGTATACGTTATGGATAGGTTGTTCCTCTTCTGGTTCATCTGAATGTGCTGTTTCCTCTGATTCCTCTACCATTGGGGAGGGGCTGGGCGTGAGATGACGCAGAGCCTGGGTTGACAGAAATATCTCTCTGCTGTTCGTTTTTCTCTCTGTGTGCTCCGGCCACACCACCTCACTGGTAGAAAGAACACAGAGGAATGATCTGCTGAGTTCTCTGGGATACTGAATATATTTTAACATAATTCAACCTCTGTTATCCAAATTTCATCTACAACCTCAGTACCTTATCTTGGGATGTGGCTTTCTCACTTCCATCACAGCCTTTCTGACCAGTTGGACCAGTTCCTCTGGGCACACTCTGTTGACTTTCTGAGCCTGATACAGTTTGGCAGACAGCGGGCATGGTGGCCTTCCTGCTGAAATCTCATGGTTGAATATAATTCACTTTATTGTGTCCTGATACCATTTAATATTCTATTAATTTAATCTGCCTTACCTTTCTTCATCAGTGGCAACTGTGACCCTGTGGCCTCAATCTCATTTACATTGTCTCCTTCACACTGATAGAGATTTGTAAGAAAAAGAAAAGTAATTTCAAAGCTGAATATCTTTAGCACATCTGTTTTGCTGTATTACAAGAAATTCCCCTACATTGTATCCTGCAGGGATGTACTTTAAAGCCTCTGCAGACAGACCAAATCCATTACACGCCTGGAGGAAGTACACGACTATGTCGTCGCTTTCTCTGTGACCTCTTTTCAGCAGAGCCCAGGCATCAGAGACAAAACTGGGGACCGGAGACATTGACAACCACACACAATAAGACAAGTCAAATGAAGAAAAAAAAGATTATAAATAATCTTGGTAATGTTAGATGTGACTTGATCATCTTAGATGATCAAAAATATGACCAGTAAGCCATTAGTGTACCAGAATGTACCTGTTTTGAAGTAGTACATCTGCACAGAGCTTAGCATCCTCAACACTCTCTATTGCGGGTCTGGTCCAGTGGAGGTACCTTAGCGCCAACTGAGGCTGCTTCCTTGTTAGCAGACGGTAGATGATGCAACGATGCTGCCAGGACAGCCAGGGAACAGCAGCCCTGGGGCTCAGTAATAACTCCATGGAGGACTGGGTAAGATGTAATATGACATGGCAACATAAGGATTTATTTTGAATGACATTTAAAATGTTGTCTCCTAACATCTCTCCTACTTGTGAAGAAGTCAAGAAGTAAACTGGCAAATTTCTTATCATCCATGAAAGCATCTTCTCTTCCAAAAGAGCGATATACTGATATGCTGTTCATAACTAATGAGTGGCACAGTGGAGCGTTAGTACATTATTCATATGTGCTACTCAAGTGGCCTATTAGTGTCACCTGCAGACCATTATGGCTGCTGAAACAAGGACACTAATGTAATCAACAGGATGGTTAACTGGCCCTTGAAATGCACTCGCATCGCAGTCAGCTTGCACATGTTCATTTTAATGACTTCATCAAAATCAAGTCACTCGCCCTAATGCATAAAATCAATTTTGCCTCTTTGTTATCTACCTTGATTTGCCCATGATCAAGCATCCAGAAGGCCCTGATTTGTTGAGAAAAGCTGGAGGGAATAGTGAAGGCATGGCAGAAAGATTGGAGGAGGTCATCTTTGCACTGCAGGAAGTTCGCCATATCCAGGACAAAGTACATGAGCTGTGATACATATAGGTTAAGAACTACATAAACCTGAAATGTATACTGTATATATACATATATATATAATTTATCTGGAATAAAACAGACCAGAGCACAATAGAAGAAAAATGGGTATACAGTATGTTCCACAGTTGGCTTTGTCGATGCTGCATGTGGATGGATACAAGTGCTTGGACTGACATGTTGTTGATATGAGGCACCAGCACGAGCTTCAGCAGAGCCTGTAGATTTGGAGGAGGATAGCAATGGTCTGTGCAGTCTTCAGAAGTCCAAATGCACCCATGTTGACTGTCCAGCTGAGACACCATACCCTGTATCAAAGACCTAAATCTTTCTCCCTCCTCCCATCTAGTCAAATGTAAGGAAATAGGAAAGCAGAGAGGAAAAAAAGACAGAAATCTCAGCCGGCGAGTACGAAGGCTTGGAATTCCTTCATCAAGTCGAAATGATCTGATGAGTTACCCTGGTTTCTCGAGACAAGCTTTCCGATGGTTTTGATCCATTTCCTTCCACATCTGAGATATGCGCTTCACCTCGTGAGCCTCTGACAGGAACAGCAGAGAACAGGAAAACCTTTAGATGTGTCATGACTGCTCATCAATTTAATATAACGTAATGTGTGTGATCATATCTGTACCAGGGTACTTGGGCAGAAGCCCCATGATGCCCCACCACTGAACCAGCTGTCCCAGCCAGACGTGTTGCTTCAGAGCCCTGTGCTCTCTGTTCCAGCAGCCACGTCTGACATCTGAGGAGCCGCATGTATCCCTGCACACCACACATGGGACCCCCACACCTACATAAAAACATACAAATTGTGGTTCTAGTGAATTCTACTAGACACATCAGAGGGTCAGGACTACAATTGCACTCACAAATATCAACCAAACCATCATGCTGTTCCAGGTGTATGCTGTATGTATTCTGAAGTGTGTACCGTGCCAGAGGTGGGCTGAACTGAGCTGCTGTCTTGCCCACTGGGCTAGGGTGAGCAGGTTCCTCAGTCTCTGGAGAAGCATATGCACTCTGGTGAAAGAGCGCCGGTCCAGATACATCCACAGGCCCCGGCAGCGGCTGAAACCTGTGGGGAAACGCACGAGGTATAAAGATCCATAGTGTGTACTTTGAAATTCAAACGTTTAAACTTGATTATTAGAGAAACATGTTCTTACATAGGGTTATTAACTCCTTTTTAGCAAACTCGGTTGTCCTCTGTACCCACCAGCTGAAAGTCGGTAGGATTTCCTCTATGTCAACTTCACCTGCAACAGGGTATTATTGGAGATGAAATGTTAACCAAGTGTTTTTGCAAGCAGTGGACAGAACTATATTTTTATGGTAGTCAAATGCTCCTAATTTACCCTCAGCTGTAAGTTTCCGTAGCCAGTGGATGATGGCTCTTATGTTGTTGCTGGCTAACGCCTCGGTCCACTGTCCCTCTGTGTCCAGCATGATTGCCCTCACACCCTGGGGTCTTTTCAGGGACAAGGGAGTTTACATCGAGGGGGAAATCCTGATACCTGTGGTTCATTACAGCAAAAGAAACAAAGGTTATGTATGAAAACATATTATGTGCTGTATACTAGAGGTGTTTAACCATGGATAATGTAAGGTAGGGTATGTCAATAAGTGGTTAAATAACAGGTGCACTTAAGCCTGGAAAACCTCTAATAGACATGTTTTCATAATTACATCAATGAATTGTGCAAGTGCAGATTAAAGCATGAATGTGGTAGTCATTATTTTAAAGGAGCCTCTAAAGAGGATATTGTAAAGATTTGTTGAATACTCACTTGGATATGTGGTTTGGTTGTCCAGTAGCTCTGTTAAACTTGGTCTCTTGGTCTGTGCAGCAGCGAGAGCTGTGTGTTCTGTCTGCCTTGCAGATTTGCTGACTGGCCCCGTGGCTACGGTATCTGTCTCTTCTTACACAAGCTACTTTAGTACATGTTAATCCACTAATCTCACTCTCGGTTAACATTTCATTGGCTGATTTGCCTCATGGCTGTGAGTATATATTAATGTGTGTGTGTGTGTGTGTTGAAATGAAAACTGGAAACAGAATAGGTAAGACCAGCAGGGGTGAGATGATAGTAGGAGGTGAAGATTAACTTCTTAAATGACAGAGGGGAGAAAACTACCATGCTCTATATAGCTTGAATCATTCAGGCATTTGGCATTTTCGGCCACACCCAAGTCAGTGATGTCACAACAAGTGTTTTCAACATTTTGTCGTCAAAAGTACCACATGCCTGGAAAGTAGAGCTGCATCGATTAAACAAATGAATTGGCAACTATTATGATGATTAAATAATCGTTTTAGTCATTTTCTTGCTTCTCAGATGTGAGGATTTGAGGCTTTTCTTTTTCATACATAATACTAAACTGAATATCTTTGGATTTTGGAATTTTGGTCGGACAAAACAAGAAATTTTAATGTCACCTTGAGCTGTGGTAAATTATAGAGTCATTTTTAACTTTTTCTGACATTTTATAGACAAAACTATTAATCGAGAAAAATGATGTAAGTAATGAAAATAATTGCTAGTTGCAGCCCTACAGAAAGTAGAAAGTAGAGCAGCAGCAATTTCTTCCACAATTGTATCAGTGCATATTTACCCTTAGTTTATCCTTTATTACCTATTTACTTCTCAAGATCGTGTGTGTGGTCATGTGGTCACATGTTGAAGTATTATTACTTGAAAAATAATTCATTTTTAATTATTTCTGTGTTCATAAATTCATTTTTATTTGTCATTACAAGCTGTCTGAATTAAAATGTGTACTCACTAGAGATCAACTATAAAATATCACTTTTCAGAATGTCCACTTGGATGTCTACACTTTTATATTACTTTTGCTTTCGACGCAAATGAAAACACACACAAACACACACAATAGCCATCATCCATTACTTTCACAGCACTGGGAGAGTCAGATTTGCGTAGGTGGCAGAAGGTCCAAATCCCTCGTGGGGCCCAGGGATGATTAATGATTAAACGGGATTAGGAGGAGGGTCAGGACTTGGCTACTAGTCTAACTCTGATGCGGCTGTGGCTGTCTTCATAATATCTGTGTCACTACAACTCACCTCTCTTAGGACTAAATCTGAGGATGTCAGCAGGGAAACAAACTGAAAATGTGAGGAGAATGATGTTTAAAGGTGAATGCTGACCAGGATAAGGTAGGCACAGTGGACTTTATGGATTCTCTTTCATTGTATCAGTTACTTCTTCAATTTTATTTTTAGGAACTTTGTCCAGACACACATTAAACCACATTACATATTGCAGATCTTTTCTCAGTTTGTCTCACATGTAGATTGTTTTCACGCTTGCGTACAACCGATCATATGTTATTTCATTTTGTCTTAACAGTGTTTCCATTCCAACAAATTGTGCCTGTCATATAAGAACATTGATTTTTCATACTCTCACCACTGTAGTCTCACAGACCTGCCTGCAACTACAGTATAACCATAATGCAACGTCCACAAGATATCGATCATGACTACCAGGCTAAGCTGCTTATGAGAGGACTTTCAGAGAACTGTACCACCAATCCCCCTCCCCTTGGTCCCCCACACCCCCTGGTGGGTAACCTGTTCCTCTCCCCTGCTCTACCTGTGTCCCACCCTTAACATACCAACCCCCCCACAAACACATACCACACATACCCACCCTACACACTGGACTTAAAATACAAATTGGAGAGGATATATATGATGGCAGTCTTGAGAGTGAAGTTCACCAAGACCAAGAGGGACAAGCTGGCCCAGGTACTATGGATCCTGAACTGGATCTCAGTGGTGACAGGGGCCATCCTATTCAGCCTGGGGATCTTCCTCAAGGTGGAGATCAACAAGCGAGAAGAGCTGATGGCTGAGAGGGACATCCAGTACGTGCCCAACATGTTGATTTCCGTGGGCCTCATAGCCTGTGCCATAAACTTCCTGGGTGGAAAGATCTGCTACGACTGTGTGGACACCACCAAGTTCTTGCGCTGGAAGCTGATCATGCTGCCCTACATCATATGCACCTTCTTCTTCACCTTCTGTGTGCTGGTGGGGGCTCTGATGTGTTACAGCATGCGTGGGGAGCTAGAGGAGTCTCTGAACCTGGGGCTGACAGAGGCCATGAGGTTCTATAAGGACACAGACACACCAGGACGATGCTTCCTGAAGCGTACTGTGGACATGCTGCAGATAGAGTTCCAGTGCTGTGGAAACAATGGCTATAAAGACTGGTTTCAAATCCAGTGGATCAGCAAACGATACCTGGATATGTCCCAAAAAGAGGTGGTGGAGTAAGTGCAAACTACAGAATGAGGACACTGATTTAGTAAAGAGGGTATTCACACTTAAGATGGCGTAAAAAGGGACTGTATAAAAATGATTGACAGGGAAAAGAAGCTGCAACACCCTCCCCCTAAAATAAAAAATACGTGTTGGTGCAACTCTTTTCACCCTTAATAACTAAAAGAGGCAAAAAATAAAACTATTTTAAGACACTGTAATATACTTTAAACCTTAAGATATTAAAGAATACTTTGCATTACAAAAGGTACATTTCCATTTTATAGCATACATAACATAATTATGAATATTCTAACCACTCTCTGCTTTAGAATAAAAAGATACTAAACAACAGGTTAAACTTGAATTACAACACATTGATTCTGAGTCACTTATAACTGACTCATAATTGGTCCTACTGCATAATTTGCTCCTTTTTTTATTAATCTGGCAGAAGAAGACTGAAATATATGTAAACACACATTTGGGATGCGTAAAAGCTATAAGCTCCTACGGAGCAATGATCCTTCCATGCTCTCAAAAGTCAGACTAACCTCCTTTCAGCAAAAAGAAAAACTACATTTCTCCTCCCCCGTATTAACTTTGTACAGTCCCAACAATGACACACTAAGGTCAAATCTTTCACACACTGATGCACCAAAAAAACATAAAGACATACCCTGAGCTTTTCTTTTTCCTGCTTCCTTTTCAGCCGGTTAAGAAGTAACGTGGAGGGGAAGTACTTGATGGACGGAGTTCCGTTCAGCTGCTGCAACATCAACTCCCCGCGGCCCTGCATCCAGCAGCAGATCACCAACAACTCCGCTCACTTCAACTATGAGCATCAGACAGAGGAGCTGAACCTGTGGATGAAAGGGTGTCGCCAGGCGCTGCTGGAGTACTACACCCACATCATGGAGTCCATTGGCCTCACGGTCCTCATCACCTGGCTGTTTGAGGTGAGGAGATGGTAACAACAAAGACGAAGTTTCTTCGCAGATCAAAGTTTGTCTCAGGTCTTGGGGAATGCTAGCTACTGAATGTGAAAAAAGTTTTATACCGGTATACTTTTGTTTCGTGGCTCCAGAAGATACATTGCCTCAAGTGACGTAACTTGAGGCAATGTTGGTTGGAACTTTCTATCTATCTATTCATTTTTACCTTGTATGTAACTCAACATCATCACATATCAGAACAACCTCAAAGGTTCTTTAAATAAAGGTTTGAAATTAACAGAAATATAAGTTTCTAAAACATATCTGTCACAGAGCTCCTGATACAAATTAGATACAAAATTACAGCCATATGGAGGAAACAAACAATACTACTTTGACCTCTTGTATCATGATTTGTGTTCACATTTTGTTTGATGTTGCCACTAAGGGACGTCTGTGTGTCTTGTTTTAGCTGTCAGTGTTGACAGGGGTTCGTTTCCTTCAGACCTCCCTGGAAAATGTGCTTAGACAGGGCAACCCCAACTCTGAGTCTGACGGCTGGCTGCTGGAAAACAGCTTTATGGAAACGGCCCGCTCCAACCTGAACATCATCAAGAGCCTTGGCAAGAGCAACCACATAGACATAGCCGACAATGGAGACCCCAACATTAATGTTCCCTCTACCTCTAAAGCACACTATGGGCCAGACAATGTGCCACCGAAGCAAACACCTGAAGCCTCCCTAAAGGCCTAAGTACTACTTAAAAATAGTTGTTCACGTTACATTTATTGGTTTTTATCCATATGTCAGGTCAGGAATTACAACTGAGAAATACCTATACAATGGTGTTTGCTGAAAATAAAATGTATTGTGAGAAATATCACACACTATGTGATCTGTTTCTTTGAATGACAGGGTACATCTTTTCCAAAATTCAGATAATGCCTTGTTGACTTTTTACAACCATTGTTCAATCAAAAACATATATTCCTTTTTCCGTTGATTCAAACAGCATAACAAATCATACATCACCACAAATGTACATCTTTTTCTGAACACCTGTACACAGCTGTACTATAATCTGGTGTTTACAAATGATATCTTGTTGCCTGTGTGTCATGTGGTTTTGCAACATCTGTTTCGTACACCTGTCAGTTGCAACACTGGAGTTAAAATGAACATGACGTATATTATTGTTTGACGAACACAAATTAGTGATATGGGTCAGAGGTTGAAGCCCACAATTATTTTTGCCTGATTTTGCCTCAACCTGATATGATAGAAAATGTCTGTAAAAGAGTGTGGAATTACTCTAGCAAGAATTTGTATGTGTAGGATATAATTAAAATTAACTGCCCCAAACCAAGGGGCGGGGTGATATTGCCTCAAGTTAAATAGGTCTTGCAGAAAAAAATTTGTTCTGGGTGTTTGGATCAATAATATCATTTTTGTATTAGTATTATTTGTGATTGTTTTGTTAGGGCTGCAAACCAGTACATTGCAAACTAGGCCACTATGTCTTACATCGGTTTAATGATAAAGCCTTCAACACATTGGCTGGTGGCAGGGTCTTGTCTGTTGGTCAAAGGAATGCTCTGCTTTCTTTGTCTTTCTTTTCAGAGACTATACAGCACATGGCAGCTGAGAGGGCAAATTACAGCTTAGGCCTTTTGGGGAAAGGGGAACTTGGTTGCTAAACTAAAGCATGTAGGTTAATAAAGTTTTCATTCTGGCTATGAGACAATGTGTTAACATACACAAATCATATGAAAGTATCAGACTTGTGAAATAAAAGTATGCTGTCTATTTTTGCCTCTTTCAGGAATATATTCTATGGGTGAGCAACATGAGAGGAGATTTTGTTCCTATATTATGAAACAAATCTAATTCCATAACACATTACATTTGAGACCAGTGTACGCAGATTGATTCAGGGCACAGGGGCAGTTCATCTGTATATAGGCTAGTGTCTTTATTTCACAGCCTGGAAGTCATGTAGAACTGTCAAACAACACAAAAAGGAGGAAGTCTTATATTCACACGTTTTCCTGAAAAGGCTGAGCAATAATGAATGGAGTAACTGAGAAGATGTCATATACTACCTTAGATGTTTTTCAATAAAAAGTACATTTCTTTCTTAAATAGCATATTGATTTTTTATTTACTTAAGTGAATCAGCACCACATGGTGAAATGTGACTAATCTGTCTAGCAATGGTCCCTTTGATAAGTTTTAATCATTACAAACATACAGTGGATATCTGATCATCATAATCACTTTGGCCTAATAGGGTTATTTGTAAAAGGGCATATCATAATACCATATTAGTATGGTAGCGATGTTTTCATATAGTTCACTCACTGATTCTTAAGCTCAGTGAGGACTTGTAACAATAAATGTCTAAATATGGCTGAAATATTCAGAGAACTTTAATCTATTGTCAAAATGTCTGCTTTTCATTAAATTCATCTACATCCAGAAATTATGGAGGCAGGTTACTGTATTCTTCTCTCAGAATACTGAAGCTGTCTTAAAACAACTTTGAAAATAATGTATACACTATAAATGTTTTATCCATTACATAAGCATCTATATATGGGTAAAGGGGACAGTAGGATGTGACTCCCATCATTTGGGTCATCTACATAATTAATGGGCTAAAAGCATGTAGGAACTCAGACCATGATGAAACCTTTCCAAATGAATGTACCCTCTAAAACAGCAGAATTCAACAATTATAACTTATGACAAATCATAATTTCTAACACACACACACACAAAAGAGAATGCAGAAAATTCACAGCATTACGGAGAGAAATCACATACATAAACTGATAACATAAACATGTTGTGTATCTGATGTTTGTCTTTATTTAAATGAGCCTCTTTGCAAATAACATTACTCTAGGAGAAACTCATTCTCACAGCAGACAATCAAATTAAAACAAGGCGACTTGGGTTTACTCATTATCCATCACCTTCTGTTATTCATCATCTTCCTCCTCTTCCTCCTTTGACTGTCCCACTTCTAAAGACTCCAGTAGGGGTTTCATCAGGGAGGGATTGGCTGCTCAGGCATCCTTTGATTGTAGGAGGGTTGTGTGTGTGTGTGTGTGTGTGTGTGTGTGTGTGTGTGTGAGTGAGCGCGCGCCACAGGAGTACTGGAGCAGATTGTGCTCTATGGCTGTGCTCTTTACTTCCTGGCCACCGCAGCTGGAGAAATCATCACAACATCTGCCACTCAAAGGCAAACATAACGTTGACCACCTCTAGGCTGCGGGCAATTTCTTCCAGGATGCAATGCTGCTGCCACAGCTGGTTCAGCTTCCTGTAGCGCTCCGGGCAAAGGTGCAATGGATTGCCCCTTCTAGAAATTAAAAGACAGAATGCAGGCGGTTTATCCAAGAAAACGCACAATACATTTGATGACAAAATTATCTACTTCATGGCCATGGCTATATGCTGCTCAGAGTGGCTGCAGTCACTACCTACGCAAACAGAAATTCTTGCAACTGAGTCAGTCAAATGAAAGGGGAACATAATCTTTGCAAATTTACAATCAGTAATGACTCATATGATTAGTTTGGGGGGGGGGGGGGTCTCCAGTGACTGTATTGTTGGATCACACTAAGGTCTGCAAGACTTAATGTAAGACTTTTGCAAAATAGGACAGCAAGTCTTTCTGCAGTGTTCTGCACCAAAATTTGACTTCATATAATAAAACAAACATTGTGATGTAATCTTGCTCCCAATCTGGATATCAAGTCAATTTGGTCTAGTACTGTCCAACTTCACAAAAGAACACATGGTGTCATTGATGAAAAGCACCAGGCTCCGAAAATATTATCCAAATGCAGGTTTCTGACAAAGAGGAGTGTCAGACCTTTAGTTCTGTATAAAACTGCAGCTAACATTCACTGTCTGCTGGTGGTGGTGGTGTTGAAATTGCAGCAGCTATTACTTTTTTGCCTGTAGGAGGCAATTTTGCCTCCTCCTATATTGTCTACATTTGCAATTCTGTGCAGAAGTAATAACAATTCAGCACCTGGAAAAGAAGCCATGATTCTTACCCAAGGTGAGGATCGGTCTCCCCATAGTCGTCCAGGTAAGGAGCAGGGTATGTGCTTCCTCGAGTCTTACTGGCCATCAGTACAATTTCACACTCTCTTATCCTGTCAACAAGAAATCCAACTTTATTTATTTATTTCATGCAAGAAAGAATACAATTTAAAGTGCAAAAATGCAGTTAAGAAGCAAGTTTTAGCGCTGAAAAATAATTCTCTTGATCCCTATAAGGCCTAGAATTGACCCACCTGAGGAACATGCCCACTCCAGCACCACAGGTAGCAGCGTGGGCGGTGCAAGCTCCCACATCTTCCCCATCCAGCTGGGTGACACAGCAGGAGCTCTGAGAGCACAGCATGGCCCCACAAAACAGGCACAGGGTCGGATGCTTCCTCTCATCATCTTTGGACTTGGGACACCTGAGGACAAAGTACAGAGGAGACGAGGGGGTTGAACACCTCTAGCAGATTTTCCACTGAAAGGTGGTGATTGAAAGCACTTCAATTTCCCACTTACTGAAAATGGCTGGCTTGATTGAGGAGAGCACTGTAATCCTCGGGAAGATCAATCAAACGATTCCTTCTCCTGGGGTATCTGGAGAAAGAGTTTATTGATCAATTATTAGGAGATGCTGTATTACAAAACAAAAAAAAGTGGAACTGTAGGAATACAAAGACCAAAGTCTACCTGACTGTCTGGATTTTGCCATTCAGGGCTTTGGTTACAGCTGGGCTCCCACACCACCTATGGAAGATAAAGCATTATTATAAAACTGCTCAATTCTCCAGTGAATACTAAAGGTTTACTGATCAAATACATCGACCTTGCCTCAATGTTTATCACCTACCTCTGCAGCAGTGGAGTAATAGGGTCTCTGTGGTCCTGAAAGAGCTGGAAAACATTGGAGGGTAGTGCCAAGTAGCTGCATAGTGCCTCCATCTGTCCTTGAGAGCTAACTGCAAAAGACCCAAAATCTCAGCTTGAATTCATCAATTGTCATATTCAGTACGTTATGATACTTTGGTTTGACCTACCAGCAGTACTTAAGAGCTCCTCTGGAGGATGTACTCCTGTAAGGCAATTGAAAAAGAGAGCAGCACAGCGCAGGAATGGTTCGATTCCTCTCTTGACTCTTTCAGCCACAGAGCTGCCAGACACATCTGGAATCTGCCTGATGAGCAAACCACAGAACATCCTGTCAAACAAGCTGAAGACAGTCTACATGACCCTATACATCTGAGCATGCAGCATGGAAAAGGCCTTGACAACAGGGAACCAGGAGCAATGTTTGCCTCTACTGACAGGGCAACTGCTTCCATTACAAAAAGGTGAGGTCAATTCCTGTCAAGTTTGATTATGAAGCAAGCTAATTAAAAATGAATGTCCTGCTCTGCCTCCTACATCAAACTTTCCCCACAGTGAAAATGTCTGTAGAACATGTTCATAGACTACATGGATGGTACATTTTTGTAGCTAAAAGCTGACATGCAGTATGTTCCCTGAAAAAAAAACTTGTGGCTTCAACCCCAGAAGGACAGCCTTACCAATGGCAATGGTTTATAAATGTTTAATTTTTGTTTTTCTTGTCAAGAGCTGCCATTGAAAGTCTGATTTTAAAAAATTATAATACAAATCTGGCTGTGATTTAGTTTCATGTCTGATATGAACTATTTTCTTCTTTTATAGGGTAGAAGAACAGCCAAACTGAGCTTACAAATTAATGTGGTTTGGTGGAAATGAAGATTTCAAGCAAATCTTTGTGGAAAAAGCAGGCCATTTGCCATCAAGAAAATTACCTTTTCAGAGACTCAATTTCAGCAGCAGCCAATAACCAGGTAAGTTACCTGGTAAGTAACACCATTGGGAGGTTTATGTCTTAAAGTAGAAGATACTTCTACTAGGATTCTGTACTAACACTGCTAAGAATAACATACATACACTAAGAGATTCTTAATGGACTTTGCACAATCCAGAAGTTAAACATGTCTATGTTTAACACATTTGCATGTCGCCTCTTCCGTTTGAAACCTTTGGACTCCATTTACTACAGTGCCTTTTTCTTTACAAGAGCAACTCTGAGCTTAGTAATGTGACTTTTATAAAAATCTTACGCTTGTTCTCTAAAGAGGAAAAGAGAAATTCTTTCAATAGTAAAAATTGTAATTTAAATTAAATTAATTGGAATTAAGAAATCAAAAAAAACAACCTTTTGGTTTATTTTATATTCTGTTCATGAGTTTGAACTCAAAAGAATTACACATCTACACAAGTTTTTATAAAGCCAGGACATCTATTCACTGCCAAGCTTGTCTTAGCTTTTAATGGTCATTGCTGGATGTTGCCGTCATTTGTAACAGAAATGGTTTTGTTTGTCATTCATTAGGGAATGGAGAGTGTACCTCATTAGTCATTAGTTTGCCACTATCCTAATAAAGGATAACTGAAATAAAAAACTAGAAGCAATTGATTTCATTCAAAAATCTCATACTTTTTTGACCGTATACAAATGTCAAACTAAGAAGAAAATTCTGCTAGTGTATTTTGCCTGATAAATAGTATGATGAGAAACACTTGTACCTTCCAGTGTGTTGTGACACGGTAGTGCACAGCTCTACTGCTGCTCTCGCCTCCTCTGTCTCCTCTCCACCTGCTACTGCAGGGAAATCTAGGTAGAATTGACACCATTATTTAGTCATCCTTGTTATTGTACATTCTGAAGTCATTCAGTAAATGCTACATATCAGTAGTCTTGTCAGACTAGAACGTATGTTTGAGGTTTTTGCTGTGTGTACCTGTAGAAGACAGGAGGATCTGCAGCATGTGAGCCATGGTGACCAGATGCAGGATGTGAAGGTGGTTGTAGGCAGAGCTGACAGCAGACGGCTGTAAGTCTACAGCCTCCTCCTGGTACAGTGAGGGTAGAGACAAAACCAAGCCCACCTGACAAAACACACAAGAACACATACATCATTAACAAAAAAATGTACATTCTAGAATTTTAACAAACGTAAGTAAAAGCTTTAAATTAGGAGAAACTTTGTAATAATGAATGATTATATCGAATTCAAGAGAACATGAGAGATGAGAACACGAAGAGTTTGAGTTCATTCTCAACAGAGCTTCTCACTTTAGGGGAAACCTACCAGAAGATGGAAGAAGTCCACCTCCAGAAGAGAAGGGGTATTCTTTCTGCTCATGACTGGAAGCAAGACTGGGGAAAAAGGTTACAAATTTACAGTATATAAAAAATGTCATACACAGGAAAATACAATGTGCTGTACATGAAAAGGAAAACTGTACAATTACATCCAATAGATAGATAAATATTACGTATTCTTAAATGACCACATACCCCCCAACATGTCTGTGAAGTGCCTTTGAATGACAGCCTGGGAGCTCTTAAGTCTCTGAGCTGCTGAAAACTGAACAATTGCCTTCAGACCTGCAAGCTAAAATAGAGAAGCATTTCACAAAACTTATGTCTGACAAAGTTAAACCCACACCATTAGAGAGTGCATGCATTGTGTGACAGCTGTTCAGTATTCAATATGTGCCATCCAACCTGTCGGTTTTGTAAGGACCCAAAGAGTGGCTTGCCCTCTTCCTGCAATATGTTTTCTGTGAAGACATAAAAAAAACATATTTTGAGAATTGCAAAAACATGAAAGGGGACAGAGTGACACAATAGGCCAAGTCTTACTGTACCTATGGCCTGAATAGTGAAGGCACATGTGTTCCAAGTCATAACGGGCACACGTGGGCACAGTTCATTGGGTGCCGTCTGCATTCCCACCCTGTGGACTGTGGTGGCACACACAACCAGCATCTCCACTATGCTGTCAGAGAACTTCCTCCTAAAAACAACCAGCAGCAGAGAATTCAGACTGCTGAGCTACAGGAAACATAGATAGTTGAGTAATACTGTAGGAGCTGACAGTTTCACGCACGGTTCTTGTACTCCATAGCTCAGAATGGATCTAAAGTCTGGCTGGCCCTCTCCATACATCCCCACATCCCCATCAACACTACTCCCTTCTGTGTTGCAATCTGCACGAGAGAGAGAAAATCATCAATTATCTCATGTCACATCATCACCGAAGTTTCACATATACAAACAACTTTAGAACGACATTCATATCAAATTTGACGGTGAGTCGCAATCAGAAAACAGGTGCATGCAGAGACTAGCATGTGAAGATGGTTTGCTGCAAATTAAAACATTATCTGCAGCTGCTTTACATAAGCGATACCACATAAAGCAGTGCCTTTTCCTCTTCCATTGTTGTTCACCGATCTAAAGAGATGCAATTATTGTATGTTGAGTATGTCCTCTTACCATTATCCTGAGTGACTGACTTTAGTCCTTTAATCCTGGCAGAGAGGATCTGGATCCAGCGAGGCAGGGTCAAATGCTGTCCAATTATCTCTGCATTTTCACTACACAGAGGAAACAAATATTCAAATAACTTCTATACATTTGTGCAACCAACAATGGCCTGAAGAAGGTAGACTGAACTTACTAGTTAAACATTAGTGCTTCCAATGGGATGAGAGGAACAACAGTATTGCACAGACTCTTGCACAGGGGACACAAGTACTCCCCATTCTCCAGATCGATGATCAGCTCAGCATGGAGCCGGTTTCTGGTTGTATTCTGAACAGCCTCAAAATATCTGAAAGATCCAGAAAATAACAAATGAACTGTCAATTGTGCCCAGAAAGAATAATAACTAGCAAATTTGTTTGTGTAATAACTCACTTCTGCCAACATGTGGCATGCATGACGTGTCCGCAGCTGCCAGTGTGGGTCCCAACTGCCAGTTCAGGAGGCATGAAGAGGGGATATGATGTCCCTGCCCCTTTAAGGGATAAATACAATTAACATATTTAATTTTCCTCATTAAATTACAGTTGTTGATAATTAAACGAAATGATTAGTGAACTGAGACTGACCATCTGCTCTGTTGGTCGGTATCTTTCCTCTGCACTGTGTCAGCACTGTGGACCTCTGGACACACGCAGTCAGTACCATGGCTTGAGCCTGTGCTGCCACTTCCTGTTCTTCCTGGCAAAGAATGCAGGTGAGCACCTCCCTCTCGGCTGGAGTGGACCCTCGGTGGGGCCCGATGGCTACACACAGCTCCATCTGCTCCATAGCACAGCTTCAGAAATAAATATAACCCAAAGTAAATGAGTCAAATTAATTTGATTTGGATCTTTATCTCAAGCCAGATAAACACACCCTTTGTTTTGTCTGTTTTTTTTTGTTTTGTTTTTTTTCAAATGGTCCTCCTCACCTGTCAGAAGCTGTAACAGGCTCTCCCTGTGTACCGCTCTCTGGCATGTTGTCATAAAGCATCTTGTTTGATTCAATGAAGTTTTTCTGCATTGCTGACATCTGTGCCATGATCTTCTGCCGGTGGAGTTTGGCTGCCTCTGCCTTCCTCTTGCGCTCAGCTTTCTCTTTGTCCTGAGCACTCTGGAATAATAAGTCAGACGGCAAAACCGTTCTATTGATTCTGTTCTATTTCTTATCATTTCAGAAGAGGGCATGACTGATGGCTAGATTGTGTTTTGCACCTTGAATTGCTGTTGGGAAACCAAATGAATGGTGAGTCAGTGGGATGCTGTGACCTAGGGAGGTTGTTTCATATACAGACAGAATGCCTGAGCTCTCCAACAAGGTGCTGTTTAGTTTGGATAATTGTATATTCGGTATTTTGGTACTTTTATAATGTTATCTTTACATTTCTTGATGACTCCGCCCTCGAAACAGAACTATTTCATTATTGGAGACAATAACAATAAAGTTATTTCATCTGCTCTCATCCAACCGTCAAATCATCTAGGTAACACTACGCAGAGTCCTCTTTGTAAAAGGCAGTTCATTATATAATTTCACCTATAGGTACTCACCCAAAATAGCAAAAGCATAAGTGTACAGTCAAGTCAACTGTAGTGTTAAATTCACATTTATAAATTCATCATTCATTGTTCTTTTACCTCTTCGGGCTTGGTTGTCTCCACACTCATGGAGGCTGTTGGACTGGAATTCTCTCTAAGGCACTTGACAATCTCAAACATCTAGCAGAAAAACATTAATATAAAATGGTGAAGGTAAAGTCTACAAAAATGATAGAAACTGTTGATGTGATGTCAATGATAAAAATAGAGAATGAAAATTGGCTAACTGAAAAGGCTACCTGTAGAACCCATTTAACCATGTCTTTTTGAGCTTCGAGGGAAGGAACAGCCTTAATCTTAGACAACAAGAGGAACACTGACTTGCCGTGTTCTGAACCGATTTCTGAAAGAACAGAGGAGACATTTATGTCACAAAATCTAACCTGTTTATTGCTTTTAGATGATGAAAAGTACGTGAGTGAAGAAAACATCCCATAAAACAATTGGCTTTCACTCACTGCGGGCCTTAAGGCTGAAATCAAAGGTCACTTCCTCCACAGTGCTATCTTCAAGCTGTGTTTTCTCTTCAAGCAACGCCTGACCTATCAAGTGCAGGGCCTGTGTGGTAAATGCATGCATTTTGTTACTGCAAGTGGTTTGAGTAATAAACAGCAAAGGCTGAGCATGGTAGAATCTGTAAAGGAAAAAATGTGTGTAATGTGTACCCTCTGGATCATGGCTTCGGTCCAGTGAGTCGCCCGGTCCTCTGCAGCTCTCTGCAGGACGCGTCTCAGGACATGGATGATAATGTCACAGCAGAGCAGACGCACTATGCTGGAGAAAGCTGGGCAGAAGGCAGGGGGCACCGGAGGGCGCAGAGCTGAGAACAAACACAAAGAGAGGGAATGTTAGCAGAGCTGAATCATTAGCAACTGAGTCCAGAAGACTGTCACATTCTTGGAGCTGTACGGAGGCCTGTGCAGAGCAAAGAGGTCGGTCACCTTTATCATTGCTCTCCTGAGTCCTCCTCTTCTTCTGAGACTCTTCGGCCTAAAACAAGTAAAAGATGAGAATGAAATGTGGAAATATTCAACAGAAGCTGTGTCCATTTAGTATAAAACTGGTGTTGAAACGTTGCTCTACCTTGCTATGCTGAGATCTTGAATAATGGTAGAAGAAGGGGTTGAATTCTACCAGACGCTCTTTTTTTACTTCATACAACCCATGTCCTGAAACTCCCGGTTTTCTAAAAACAGAAGCAGAATAGACCGATTAAATTGACTCCTAAATGACTGTTAAGATAAAACTCATAAACTCTTTCAGCCTTTACATACTTGAAGGTTGCAACTTTGGTAATTACAGCCTCCAGGCCTGTTTCATGGCTCTCCTACAAAGACAACATTTTAAAATGACTATCCACTCATAAAAACCAAGCAATTACCGCTATAATTTAGACTGTATATGTATCTTACGTTCTCCGGCAGACCCTTGACCAGGCTACTATGAGCCATAGGCTCAATGCACAGCAGGTGGACAACCTCCCTCATTGTCATGTCCTCTTTGGTCACATGACTGATACCGGGGACATAGCGCTCACCTGGAAACACAACACTGGTCAGACACTAGAGTATTGTTCATATCCAACCAACTAACCTCCCCAGTTTGATTAGTAAAATGTGACACTGTACCAACGATGACGATAAGGAGGAACAGCATCTCTTCTGTCAAACGATTCCACTGTATAAGTTCATCCTGGAAATTGAGTTGCACTTCATCAATAAGTTTGGTGGAACAACAAAAATTCTTCTGAATGATTATTGATGTTTACCTGGTCTTTGCTTGAACAACTTCCATTAAAATAATCAAAGAGCTCAAATCTCAACAAGATCAGCATGAGGAAGTGGTTTGGATCCATTTTAGAAGCAGCTATCTGTAAAAAATTTGTATGGACATTCATTTGTTACCATATTATACAAAAGCAAAGGGTAGGAGCATGAGAAAAATGATAGGTCTGTCACCAACCTGAAGCATGAGAATGTCCTTATCATACATCTCGTCCCTGCATTTTACATCCTGATAGTAGAAGACCTGTGAAACAACAATCCATTTACTTGTTGTTTATTAACTGAAGAAACAATAACAGAGAGTGTACAGAATTAAAACAATGCCTTGAACATCCAAAGAATGCAGTATACCTGGCTCACCAATGATAGCCCATTTCTCCGCCACATTTCAGCGGAGACCTGTGCAGCCAGGACCACACAGCGCAGAGGATGCTCTGCCAGCTGGGTGTGGGCATAGCTCTCCTGCAACGGACAGTAAGAAACCTTAACTCTCGAAAGCCAGCAGTGGAAGTTAAGACTTCTCCTTCAATAAACGCAACACAGCACACACTGAATATCTGCTTGCTGACTCCCTGACACCAGTAGCCTACTAAACATTTTAATCATTGTGGGGGCTTTTCATGTCACTTACAGGGTCATCCAGGCGTTCAATTGCCCCTGTTCTGCACAGAAGTACATAGAGGCCTGGGGATCACAATGTACAGAGTAGTTAGCTCACAGCTGACAGAAAAAATACCAATAAATCACTGAGAGTCTCAAATATTAGTTCGCCTACCAGCCAGTAGCCTAGAGATGGGCAGATGTATGCTGACAGGCTCCTGAGACACTTTGTATGGGCGAACATGGAGGATGTGCTTGCACATGTAGTAGTCAGTGGCCTCCCTGTGGAAGGGCTGGTTATTGCACTGCATCAGGACTTTGTGGCACTCTTTAAATGCAAACAGCAAGATCTCGTCCTGAGGGGGGCAAACAAGGTTTTATGGTTATGCTTCCTGTATTTGTGAGATAACACTATTGTCTGATAGGAAAATTTCAATGACAACTCACATCAGAGGAACACCAGTCCTGAAACATAGCAAGAATGTGGCGGAGCTGGATCTGAAGAGAAAAGCCAGCCTCCCATTCTGGCTCTACTGCAATGTGTTGACCAAATTGGCGCTTCACCTCCTCCATACCCTGATAAGGAAAGTAAAAGGCCAGGATTCATTAAATATGAGGTTTGTCAAGTTACCGTAACCTGATGTAATAGTTCTGCTATTACACACTATCAAAAAATGAGTCAGGGTTGAGATACAGTAATTATTACCTGCATGCATTTGAGAAACCCAAGAAAGACCTTGAACCCCTCTATGAACTCTGTCCGCAGCTCTTCAGTCCATATTGAGGGTTTACTGATCAGAATATACCTGAGAGAGACATACGTTGCATCTTAGAAAAAGACCAAAAAAGTTAGGAATGACGATTTTGTTCCAAATTGTTTCATGTTTAATGACCTGAGGTCGTGGAAGATGACCTGGATGCGTGAGAACTTGTCTGAGTTGTAGCCAAGGAAGAAGAAACGATTGTTGACATCCAGATGTTCATGCAGCAATTCCATGACTGTATCAACTATCACTTTGATGACATTGGCCTCTTCGATCAGCTGTCTGGCCTAGAGGAGGAATAGGAATGTGAGGACGGAGATGGCTCAGACATGTATGTGGTCTTCTTAAAGAAGAACAAATATATATATGTATAAAAAAATACTTACCCCACTATAACATAACATCTACAATGATGCCCTAACAGCAAACAACACTTACCAATGTGGGCACAGTGAATATCTGAACAGACAGAGCAGTGATGGATATGCTCCTCTCATGGTCATCATTTATGAAGTCCTTTTGCAGCTGCTTAAAGTGCTGAAAAGACAAAGATGGGGATTTATTTCATTTAAGCAGGTGAAAGAACAGCAAAAATGTTTTAAAACATTTGCCTTTTTATTTTTTACCTTTGTAAACTCAATTGCAAAAAGCCGCTTGAACTCTGTCTCCATTAGCATGCTACAGAAAATCAGCTCATGTACTATCTTGCGAGCTCCTTGAGGAAATAAGAAAAAAAAACTTCATGTCAGTGTCATATGGAATCACACTCTGTATGAAAATCAAGCTCAGATTTACTTGCCTTTGTACATCCTGGCATCGTGCAGCATGAGTCTGCTGATGAGGCAAGGTCGGTCTCCGTCTGCATTGGTCTCTAGTGCCACCTGACAGAAGGCCTGCCTGAAGCCCACTGCACAAGACACACACGGGTTACCAGTCACATGACATGCAACAGTGCATGGACAACTGAGCACTATGGTGTAGATAAGTTTTCTAAACAAAAAAAGGTACACGTCAAAGGTGTGCAATCAATACATAAAGCTGAAAGTTTGTGTGGTGACAATGATGGCAGCACCTGAGTAACTGATGATCTTTTGGAACCAGGAGCCAAGGCGAAGAGCAAAAGTTTGATGAGCCATTACTGCTGCATGAAGGATCTCCACACGTAGCGGCTGCAGGGAAATGTGCTCGGAATTGGACTGCAATGCAGCAGTGAAAGAGTTAGAGCTACATAGAGTTAAACGCAAAACTGGACAAAAAACATTTCAGGTTCAAAACTAAACATCCATCTACATTTCTAAATCAATGTCTGGTGTAGAGTCTGTCACTGGTGTTTACCCTGATGGATTCTTTTGCTTGCTGGCAGGAATGAAGTGTCCCTCTCTTAACTGCCCGCCGACCCTGTGCAAGTTACAAATAATTACATAATGGCATAATCTGTAATGGGCATGATGAGTGCAATTATGAAAACTGATTCAAATCAGCTTCCCTTTGACATGACAGTATTGTAAAGCAAAAGTCAAGAGCAAATAAAAACAAAAAAAAAAAACACCTCTTTGTCAATAAGTGCTGTGTGTGTCTGCGCTTCAACCGGATCACAGTTAACAGAACGCTGCAGGGTGTAGATCACATGGTCGTACGAGTGGTGCTCATCATTATACAGTACACAGTAGTATGCATTGTCTTTTGTCCTGCATAGATGGAGAAACATAATGTTAAGTTGAGTGCTTTGCATATAGATTTATGTATTTGCATGTGATTAGAAAAGCCATACCGGGGCTGGAGTTCAGCTGATAGCTCCAAGTTCTCTTCCCACACCAAGAAATCTGTGACGTATTGCAGCAGTACCCGGAACAGCTTCTCAGCGCGCTCGTATAACTCAGGCTCCAATCCACACTCATCCTGCACAAAATCAGAGAATCACACGGGGCTCACATTTTTGAGCACACCACTAACATTCTCAGGAGGTCCCTTGCTCCAAAAGTAATGTACTTGAAACACCGTCTTTGACTTACAGTATCAGAAATAATTCTCACACATTTTGTGACAACAAACATTTGTTACTGACATCCAAACTGAACCTGGAGTGATATAATAACTATGTTGCTAGAAGTAATATCCAAGATTAAGACTGAAAGGACAAAGTTTGTTGTAATAACCTTATCCCTATTTCCTGTGTCACCAGCAGTGACTCTGCAATATGACAAGGAACTGGTGTACATATTTTGCTTAATAAGAGCTAAGCAGGCAGCTGGCCTGGTAAAGTTAACATATTCCATGAGAGCAAACATTCCACATAACAGCTAAGTATTTCATACAAATGGCTTAGATTTGACACGCAAACAAAACAAAACAAACAGTGAGTCTGTGTATTTACACCAGTCTCTACGTCACACTACTGTGTGAGAAGAAGCACTGGAATCTGCTACAATCTAAACAACGAGGGGTCTGAAACAGCTTGATGGGTTTTCAAGTTCAGTGTGGAGATGCTTTCATAGCCACTGATTGTTAAACACAGGTTCAGATCTGTTGTAAAAAAACACAAAGCAGCCTCCCAGACTGGGGCCAGTGATGTCTCTGTTAATAGAAGCACCTGCTGTTTATGGAAACGGGCACAGAGCCGTCAAGCTGTACATCGGCTCAAAGCTCAGCATGATCTTATCAGAGAAAAGCCCCAACACTGTGAACAGCATTGAAGGGCCTGACAAACAACTGCTGAACAGGAACAACCAATCATCAAAATGGAAGAGCAGTTTGGTAGGAGAAGCTATAAAGGGTATACAGTTTTGCACAGCTCAGCAGGATTTAAGCAATTGTAGAGAGGCTGCTCTCAACCAGTCTCACTGACAACTGTTTTCCACCAGTTTTCACGCACTCAATCACCCTCCCAATCTCTTAACCTAGTTATAAATTTTCTCAGTTGGTGCAGGTCAACAAAGTGCTTTTCTTTCTCGTTTCCGGAGCCAAAGCCACAGCCAAGAGAGCAGCACCCAGGACTAAGATGGGTAAATAAGCATTCTGGGGTTCACTGACACAGAATGGGACAAGCACGCCCCTCCCACGTCCCTCTTTCCGCTCTATTATGTAACTCACTGTAACCATGGCAGTGGCTGCCCCTGGGTTGTGTTTTGAGCAACAGGGGCCAATCTTCCAGGCTTCTACATCCCCACAATCACAGAAGCCCCCGCCTGATGATGCGTGCATCTGGGGAAAGAAGCACATACTGTAGGTCACTGAGCGCGAGCAATGGATACACACAAGAGCAATTAAGTTATAAAACTACTTTAACTGTGGGAATGCATTATTACGTAACACTAGGGTTCTAACATGAAAGGCCAATACGTAAGTCCTATAATGATTTGAAATGAATCAATCACAGATCTTACTGCATCTCAAAAAATGTTTTTTTCCCTAGGTTTAGGGGCCGTAGAGGAGGGTAATCAAGTTGACATTATAGCACACTGTGCACAGGAGTGAATAACATAGACTAGGTATTGACAAAGGGCAAGGTAAGGATGCTGTAGTTTGTGTGGGCCCATATAGAGATGTAAATACACAGAACAGAAGCCCAATGATGACTGACATTATATTATTCCCATTTAATATAAGATGGCTGTGGCTGATTAATGTACTCAAATAAAACATGTTCATTTGGATTTAACTAAAAATGTAAACATTTATATTGACACCAACCTTGTAACGATGGCTTTTGTGCACACTATCCTGGAAGCAGTCCATGCACAGAACACAAGTGGGATCTATTGCACAGTCCCTGCAATAAGAAGACATGCCACTCTAGTTACTGTACAAACTGAACTGCATGACAATCTCTCCTGCATTAACCAAACGTATACGTCAACGTAAACACCCACAGTGTAAACTTGATGAGCTTTAGTTGTATTTTGTGCTGATATTGATTCACTGTCATTGGCTGCACATTATATTGATTATGGATCACAGGATTTGTTTCAGACACTTGCATGTACCTGTTTTCTGTCTGCACATATATCTCTATGTGCTCATTTTAATAAGATTCTTGTTTAAGCCAGCATGCACACACACATTTGTATAAAATGAGACGCTTTAATTGGATTCCTCATTTTATAATTACTCATCGTTATGTTAAAGTGAGTTGCTACTAATTTGTCATAAGTTTTTGTAGTTCTCAAGTTGTTAAGAATATTTTTTGTCATATCCTCTTTATTAAGAGTATCCCACTAAAGCACTCTATCGGACTTCAGTGACAGTGCCTTATGTTGTTCATAGTGGGATAATAATGGGATACACCACTGACTTTTATTATGACTAATTGTGCAAGGATGTACCTGTATTTTCTTAAACACGACTCACGTTGATATAAAATGCAAATGACAGCTTTGGGATGGGAATTGAAACACAAAACTACGTCAAAAACCGATCGACGAGCAGATGCACATGTCTATGCGAGTGATACAGTATTTCACATCATTCAGGTCCCACTGAAACCTGAGAGAGTCTACTCATTAACTATTCATTTTTAATACTTAGACTAACTACTGCATGGTTGACGTGTAATTAGATAACTATCGAACTAAAACCTATTGAAGCCAAACTATTCACTCCAAAAGTACTTAATGATGTCAAATAGCCTCCATGTATGTATATTCCTCTCTTTGACCTATTTTGCTTTATACCTCATCCAGTAAGCCCAGATTCCACTGGGGCTGATTACTGTGCAAATACTTTTTGCTACCAGCATTTCATAAATGTTAGCTCAAATGTTAGTTACTGACAACAGCAAATACATATTTTGTATTTTATCATAACGACTATTATTATAACTCATTTATTACAGAAGATCAGATTGTCTATTCAGACCTGCAGGAGTAGACAGTCTCTCCCTCTTTGAAGACACGTCCACAGAGCTGGGAGGAGGTGCTGCCCTGCTTGAGCTTCTCCAGACCCTCCTGAGGATCCTCTCCAAACAGGAAACACTCCAGAAGGTGGAGGAGTCGGCTCTGCATGAGCTCCTCTTCCTCCTGAGGGCTGGACTCATTCTTCAGGCAGAATATCTGTGGCACCTGCTCCTTCAGGTAGTGGAGCAACTCCGCCCTGCTGTCTTCAGCCTCCAGCCATTTCTGCAGGACAAAAGAGAAAAGCATGACTTGTTTTGCAATGAGGAAATGTGCACCTCAAGCAGGCTGGCACCAAAGTGAAAGCGCTTTAGTAAACAAAAAAGATAATTTAAAAAAAAAAAGATTTAACAATCGGCTTCTCTTAACTTAAAGCTAGGGTAGACAACGTCGGAGAAACTAGCAAGAGAAAGTATTCAAACGAAAACATCCCACCTCCCTTCAGGCCTCCTTCCAATGCCTCTCCCCCAAAACACATTTTCATGCCCAATGAGGGCAGAGTTCATACAGGTAAGCCAGCCAAACATTTCATTCGGGCTGAGAAATAATTGGATGGGCTTATTATTATTTCCCCTCGGGGATCAATAAAGTATTTCTGCTTCTGATTACAGGCCTGCGACAGCCACAGATACCAGATTTTTCCCAATCCTGACTTCTTTACATATAAAAAGGGAGAACCAGTAGAAAATACTTTCTTCTTTGATCACCGTCACAAAAGTGCGCCTTAGTGTTTTTAAAAATATGTTGTGTTTTCCCCCCAAAGTTTAAGGAGCATAGAGCAGGGAAATCAAGTTGATGTTATAGCACACTGTACACAGTAATGAATCACTGAGACCAGTAATTAACAAGGGCAAAGTAAAGATGCTTTAGTATGTGTGTTGGCCCATATAGAGATGTCAAATCCCGGAACAAAAATCGAATGATGAGTGATTTCCATCATGAAACATGTAGTAGTTTTAAATAATGTAAACATTTTACAGTACTCACAGCTGTGCATAAATTAGCATTTCGATAAAGTACCCTGTTTGTACCACATACTTGTATTTCTCCAGCTTTTTTTTTTTTTCAATTTCAACAGCCAACTCAAGTGGCTGGTTGGAAGCAATAATGATGCGTTTATTTTAACTGCATTCACGCTGGCACTTACAAGCTGTAGCTGCATACTGTACATTGTATGTGGAGGCTGGAAATACACTAGATGTCAAATCATTTTCATATTTTATAGTGCTGGTTTAGCAAGTTTAATAGGCCACATCTCCTACACGCAGTCCCTGTCATTTCTGTGTTTTGTTTGTTGTCCTCCAAGTAAATTTAACTGCAGGCTGTAACCGTAAATCTCTATTAGGTGTGTCACTTCCACTTTCACATTGCGAACATTATCCTGCTCAACGGTTTATAACTGTGGCGACAAAACGTTGAAATAGTCTGAAGTCCGAAAACATTAGGGACAACGGTGCTCAAAATGTACAAACTCATGGCAAGTTAACGTCAATGTTGAGGCGCTTCGGACAAAAGCCAGCACCAAAATACCACAGGATGAAGATTAACACACTACGGAGACCACTGACATATTTTACCCGACTGTGCTGTCTGCTCTAACAAGTCCTGACTCTAAAACCTGCAACATACACTCACTGTTGGCGAGCATTAAATATTGTAGACTCTGCAGAGAAATTTACCAATTTAACGTTACGTAGCTAGCACAGGAGCTAACCACGGATGCTAGCCTGGTAACTAGAGACCCTTTAACTGCGCGGTTAAACTATATTGACCAGAGAAACTAACACATTATACTGTCGTGCTTTGTCCCTAAGTCTCAATAAACACTGTCAGCTATATTAGCTATTTAAAAACGATACCTTGCTGAGCTGCAGTCCGTCTAGGGATTTCTCACCCTCCGCCATATTCCATTTGCCGTAAAGGAGAAGGTGTCACACCAGGAGAATGTTCGACTTGTAACCGTAAACCTTCCGCAGTTATTAGACCATTATTAGAATAATCACAAGCATTTAACGTTAGATGTAGTTGCGCACTCATACATTAGTCTATCAACCAAACAGGACACTTGTTTGAAAAATTGCCCCTTTTTATTAGTAATGTGCCTCTGGTCAAAATAAGCATTTTGTAAACAAGAAAATCTGCTAGATCCGCCCTCTGGTGGCAGCCTATAAGTTCTGCATGCATGATTTGACAATTATTAGGTTCCGTTTTGAGTCCATGTAAAATATGTTTTGGTTAAATATTGTTATGTGACAGACAAATCAATTACTAACAAAGGTACTTTGTATATTGGTGTATCTATGTGCAGAATTTATTGTTCTGTGTGTGCCACATAGCCAGTGATTTCAATGATGTCGCTGGTATAGCCTAAATGAATAAATCCGCCAATGGAGATTTGAATGTAGATGGTGCTGGAGTAGGAACCTTATACAGTCTATACCACTGTATAATAAGGTATATATATCCTGCACACACACACACACACACACACACACGCACACGCACATATATATACTCACACACGCCTATGGGCTAACCCGGCCACTAGAGGACGCTGGTCGAGATTGTCTCCTCTTTTCGTGATGATGAATGCAGCGGGTCTAGAGGTCAGAGTTGAATGTTTGACAGAAAGCTGAATATGGATTCCATATTTCACGAGAAAGTAAGTTAAAACGTTTAATTTAAAGTATTTAACTTCAAGTAATTCGTCGGGTTTATGTGGAGAGCCCTGGACCATCGGACGGCGATTTTTCCCCCGGCGCTGTCTGGCCGGTGTTAAGAGATTTGTGGGGATGTTTGGCAGTATTGTTGTCCAGACAGCTAAAATGCTAATTGCACCTGCTAGTCAGAGATTATGAAAAGTTTCTTTTCAGATAGGATTAACAACGCTGAAAGCTTTGTAACAGTCGCAAGCATGTTATTGTCGTCAAGTTAATAAACGAACTGTCTTAAATGAGCTAAATTAAGCCAGTCCGGTCTTACAAAGGAGCATTAAGAGTAGTTGTACGTAAGCTAACGTTAGCTGTGTGTCGCTCTACTGGTGAAACGGACAGACTAAATCCGTAACATTTTAGTATTAGCTAATTCCATGTCCACAAAGCTAACTAAGTTGTTAATAAAACAACTGTTTCATCGTGCTATCCCGTTAGAAGTGTCATTTGCGCCGGTGTCTTGACAAAAGCTAATCCTTTATTGCAGCAGGAGGGCTCTCTTTGCGCCCAACACTGTCTCAACAACCTTCTGCAGGGTGAGTACTTCACTCCTGTAGATCTGTCTTCCATTGCTCATCAGCTTGATGAAGAGGAGAGAATGAGGATGGCCGAGGGAGGTATGGCCAGTGAGGAGTATAGGACCTTCTTACAGGTGAGGAGACACACTGTGGAAGGTGAATGTTAGTGCAGCAGCCTATGTATACGCACTATTACCAAACAGTAATTCTATGCTCTGAATGTGTTTCTAGCAACCATCTGGGAACATGGATGACAGCGGGTTCTTTTCAATACAAGTGAGTTTAAGAGATTCACTCTGTATTATTACAACCGATGAATAACCATCATATGTCAGTTACATCAGTTCCCTTTTCTTTCATCTAATTGCTCTAGGTAATTAGTAATGCTCTGAGAGTGTGGGGCCTGGAGCTAATCCTCTTCAACAGCCGGGAGTACCAGAGCCTGATGATAAATCCAATGTAAAGTTTCATGGTCTAGGCATTATTGTGTGATGTCTTAATCTGTATTCACATAACTACTATGCAGTTTAGGTTGATGGTGACAGCTATCGCTGCTTT
The DNA here is from genome assembly GCA_011952105.1 of Coreoperca whiteheadi. NCBI lineage: Eukaryota > Metazoa > Chordata > Actinopteri > Centrarchiformes > Sinipercidae > Coreoperca > Coreoperca whiteheadi. Next base: position 15,784,620 of record CM022480.1, on the reverse strand, counting down.
CATGTTTCAGAAATGAGAAAGCCTTCATTTGCAACTACAAGGAGCACTGGTTTACTATACGCAAACTTGGACAACAGGTATGTGGCACTTGTCATCATAAACAATTTCAATACAGCATGATTTACTAAAAGGTGTTTGTTTGCATTGCAGTGGTTTAACCTGAATTCACTATTGACTGGACCAGAGTTGATATCAGACACCTATCTAGCCCTTTTCCTTGCACAGTTACAACAAGAAGGTATTGTAAAATTGACTTTTATTAATAATATGCTTAGATGTCGCAATGCAGAAAAGATTATGAAAGCTGTATTTGTGCAGGTTATTCCATATTTGTGATCCGAGGAAACCTCCCTGAGTGTGAAGCAGAGCAGATCCTTGGGATCATGAGAGTGCAGCAGCAGCAGCGGCCCAGGCTTATTGGAGAGGATGAGGCCCAGACAAGTGCAGGGTATGTACTCTATGTACAAATGACTCAAAAAGGAGTATCTTAGTTTAGGTTTCAGGTTTGCTAAAAATAAACTTTTGACTTTAAGCCTGATTAAGCCTTGTACTGTGAGCAGCAGGTCAGCAGCTCTTAGCCATACGGAGATGGGCTTTGGTGTGGAGGATGAGGTTGTGGATGACGATGAAGAGCTGAAGAGAGCTCTGGCACTCAGCAGGCAGGACATTGATGTGGAAGATGAAGAAGCTGATCTTCGCAGGGCCATACAGCTCAGTATGCAAGGTAAAGGATGAGTCATCCAAAGGTTTTAAAATAATCTATTGTTTGTTCATCCAGATTAATTGCGCTTTATAAAAATATAAGTCTATGAAATCCACTGTTTTTTGATTTCATAAACTCACAATTTTTTATACTCTGAAGGATTAATTAGGTTTTACCGATGGATCATATCAATGAGTCAGTTTGTTTTCAGTCTTATTTTCAAATTGTATTCCACAAATAATAACATGGTTTTAAGGAAAACACAAAATGATGATAAATATCATGTTTTGCATGAGAGTACTGAAATTGGGTCCTTGTGTTTTACAATATTATAGGAGCAGTGATGAGCAACAAGTCCTCAGAGTCTGAAATGGGAAATGTGAAATCAGGGAGCCAGTTTGCAGGAAGTGCTGCAGGAGGGCAAAAAGGCCAGAATGACGCACTCACAGCCGAGGAACTGCGGAAGAGGAGACAAGCCTATTTTGATCGGTTGGTTTAACTCATAAACTGCATATAAAAAGGTTTAAATGTATGCCTGGTGACTACTGTACGTACAGTGGTTGGACACAATATTGTAAACACTTAATAGCAATCTAATTCAATAGCCCTGCAACAAGCACTGCTTTGTAAGTGCAAATGTGTCATCATTAAAAAGTATTGTTGAAAATTACAGTGTATATCAACACCATCTGATATAAACATTGTTGTGGTGGTATTTTTTTGAGACCATAATTTTTGTTGTTGTATTTAACTTATATTGATTGAAGTGTTCATGATTTTCTGTCCACCCCCTTCGTGTGAATGGGGAAAAAATCAGTGCACGGGGTTTCATACAAATTCTCTCTGCTGACTTCTTAGACAGCAGCAACACGCTCACCCGGACATTCCTCAACACCCGGACACAAAATCAACAGGCGGTTCAGGTAAGTACTTATGATTTTAACTATAACTCTAGTGCAGAGCATTTAATGAGTTTAGTCAAAAAGCCTTTCCAAGAAAGACATGAAATATACTAACCCAAGCCCTCTTCACTCTTCTAGGAACAGTAAACACTGGCTCTGAAGAGGACCAACAACAAAAGCCCAGCCAGTGAAGAACGTGTGAAAGGTTTGCCTACGTTGTTTACCACCTGCCTCGACTGGCAACCCCATACAGGGTTAGCTTTGCTCCTTCCTCTAACCTTTTGCACATGCGAACATAAGGACAGTCAGAAGGCTGACACGTTTCCCTTGGTTAGTTCGCTGACAGGCTATAGAGAAGAGAACAGCGACACAGAAAAGCAGCAGTTAGTCTAATCTAACTCACTGAGGCTGGGAAAAGGGTGACCACAGAACTCATGATGCAGTTAATCCAAGTTTGCAATTGCCTTTTTACCATGGCGCCTTCTATTTCTATTGTATACTGTTTTTTATTCTAATTTTTCCTCTGGAAGAGATGGAAAGGAATCTTAAGCATACAAAGGGTGTGTTTACTTGAGTGGGGGGGGTACATACGGAGATGGGTGTTCTGTGAAAGCCATAGGAGACCAATGTTAAGACCACAGATAAAAGTTTGATAGATATTGACAGAGCCCCTCCTTCCTTTATATTGGACTTATTTGTAAGACATGAGATGTGATTCCAATGCCTGCCCCACCAGAACACCATTGTAATTTTGAAATAATTTATTGTTGCAGTGTACAGAAATATCCTTTAGCCAGCTGCACTGACATGTGTGGGTCATTTATTCCTGACACCATCAATCATTTTACCTGTGAATGTCTAAGAGTGAACTCCGAGGTATTTAGACAACAACACATTCTTGATGGTGTGGCTTGTTTTTACCTTAAATGTATAAGTAGGCTTAATGAAATATGTAAGATTACACAGCTCACAAACACTTCATTTAAGGGTGTTTTATCTATTTTCGTTGGACAGTGAACAAAATAATTCTATAGAGCTATTTGCTGAATCTAAGATACTTTTGACCATATTTTTTCATATCTTGTCCAGAATAAGTTGATATGTAATTGGGAACAAAGGAGCAATCTATAAACACCATGAAACAGCAGCTGATAGATAGAATATGTTGTTAATTTTTACAGTACAGTATGATCACTTAAAACCAAAAGAAAAGGTCTGGCATGTCCAACCAGCTAGGCTTGTATATGACTTCATATGTTGTTTCTCTTCATCAGTATTTGGTATTCACTGTATAGGGAATTAATTATAAAGAAAAGATTGTTGAAATGATAATTCTCCCTTTGACGCACCTTCACAAACCGTTGATAGTTTTACTCTTGTATGTTACAGCCCCTGAAATACTTGTTTAATTGCACTGATTTCACTCATCCTGTATTCCAATGATAGTTAGAGCAATGTTGTACACATTAGCCACTGGCTGATTGGAGATAACCTTAAAATAGTGAGAACAAAGGGTATTTAAACTCGTAATTTGTATAATATAAAATCCAAAGAGAGGAACAAAACATCAAAAATGTGTCACCGTGCATACACTTTGAAGTGTTCATTGTATTTTTTCTGCATTCGTTTATGACCACGACTTGTTTAGATTCGCTTATTTTCCTCTACAAGCTTCCATTCAGTCCTGAAAACCAAAATCTGGTTACACACACAATGTTGATGAATAGACCACATTACAACACTGAAATCTGTTTACAGTTATTATGTTTTCTGGAACCGATGACTGTTCAGCATGGATGTATCTTGAAGCCTCCACAAAAATCTTGGATGTCTTGCAAGGTTTGACTTCTTGTGCTGGATGACTTCCAAGAAGATGCCATGATTCCGTTATTGTTTTCCTTTCCTTTGGATCTGTTAGGCTTTTTTTTCTATTTAAAATGCACTTGTGAAAGAGTATATAAAATGTTGGCAGTTGGGTTTTTATCATTACATTATTTTTACTCACTACATTCTTAAAATAAGTACTCATCGTTTTTATTATATTTCACATGTTACCATAGCACATTCTTTCATTTAATGTATCAGTTCTTATTCCGGGATTAAAGTGACATTCACTCCTCCTGAAGTTTCTTGCGTCTCATTTTTTGTTAACTTAGAGTTAATATGCAATTATTGATGGCTCTTGTGACATCCCCTCTGGAAAAGAGTTCCTGAATTTTCAGAAAAAAACAGCTCTGTCTCCACTTGGAACAACACAACAGGCAGTATGTCGTGGTTAATATGTAATGCTCAGAGCACACTTGCACTTTGTTTCTCCAAATAATCGATGGAGCTTTCAGACGCAAGCTTGCCCAAGCGGAATGGTACGTATGACTAAATGAATTTCAGTCAGCTATCTATTACATTTTGAAACTGAATTTATGCAAGTGGTTTTGGTGGTAACATAAGTGGAAAAATATTGTATTCGTGAGATCTCATTATCATTATTTGTAGATGGGTTAGTTATTGTCTTTTTCATATCTTTTGACATCTACTTGTCTGCGTGTTTCAGGTTGTTCACCCAAACCTTCTCAGACTCAAAGTACACAAAATGAAGATGGGATTTATTTTTATTGTAAGCTACATGTGCTTCCTTGTTCCTGTCCACGAAGCACACCCTCCAAATGCCACCATCTCAGATCTGTCTTTTAAAAATATGGACTTTGCCATGAACCTTTACAGAAAAATATCCAGCTCCCACGACATGAACATCTTTTTCTCACCTCTGAGCATCTCTACCAGCTTTGCTGCTCTCTTAATGGCTTCTGGTGGAGTCACACACGAGGAAATACTGAAAGGAATCAACCTGGAGCAGCTGGAACGGGATGACCAGCCAGACCTTATCCCAAAACTCTTTCAACTCCTTCATGAGAACATCACACGGAATGGATCACTGAGACTGGACCAAGGTATGGCCCTCTTCATGCGCCGGCAGTTTGGGGTGGAGGAGATATTTGAACACCAAATCAAGAAGTTTTTTGAAGCTGACATCAAAAGTCTAGACTTTGCGGACACAAAAGGGAGTGTAATTTTCATCAATGAGTATATCAAGCGCAAGACGGAGGACAAAGTGACTCAGATGATTTCCACCCTGGATCCACTGACCCAACTCATGTTAATCAACACAATTTTCTTCGAGGGTAAGTTGAATCACTCTTGTAAAGTTCAGAACATCATCTTGGGTCATTAATAACTGTGCTTTGACTCCCATTTGTGTATTGACCTATGACCCTTAATGAACTAACAGTACTATTTCCTCCACAGGAGCCTGGAAGATGCCTTTCAACCCCAATTTCACTGAAAATGCACCCTTCTACATTGATAACTATAGTGTTGTGCAAGTGCCCATGATGTTTAAAGAGGATAAGTTCTACACAATGGACGACGTTCCTCTTGGTGCCAGAGTGCTGAAGCTACCATACCAGGAAGGTGTTTCCATGCTTATCCTGCTACCCAACAAAGGCATGGACTACACTGCAATTGATGATGAGATCACAGCTGAGAGGTTCCTCAGCTGGATCAGAAAGCTGCAAAAAATGTAAGTGCATAGAAACCCATTATGTGGAAAAATGTCACGGTTTACACCCGACTGTCAGGCTCGTCTTTCATTAGCTTTTCTATCGTATTATCATCTGTATTCTGTTGTATTTTAGCTATTATTATCTTCTCTAGAAAGGTGCTGTAAAAAGCACCCGGCAACAAACTGACTACATGATTCAAAATACATACAGCAACAGATAACAAGTGAGTCTACATGTCTTGTTCACAGCAAACTGGAAGTCAACATGCCCAAATTCAAGATGGAGGAGTCATATTCCCTGCACAACCTTCTACCAGATATGGGCATGGCCAGTATCTTTAGTAATTCAGCCAATTTGACAAAGCTGAGTAAGGACAATGGCCTCAAAGTGTCAGAGGTTAGTTTTCAGTTCCGCCGTGCTGTTACAGCATACTTGCATATTCCCGACTCTGCAGATGATGAATTTTTATCTCTACTGTAAAATCACAGGTGCTGCACAAGGCTGTGATTGAGGTGGATGAGACCGGGACCACTGCAGCAGCTGCCACAACAACTGGGATTATTCCATATTCCTTACCCAGGACCTTCACTGTCAACAGACCATTTTTCTTTTTTATATACCATGAAGACACAAACTGTCTGCTGTTCATGGGCAGGGTGATCAACCCTACCAAACAGTAGCAGTCATAACTGTCATGACTGCTACTGTTTGGTAGCAGTGCTGTTTGATTTCTGAATTGCTTGCACATGACATTGAGTTTATTCTGACTTTTAAAAGGCTATTTTGATGCATTTCTTAACCTTAAATTTGGCTTAAAATGCTTGTGCTGGTCTGTTCTGTGCGTCTACCTATATGTGATCGCTATCAATAAAGAATTTCCATAAGTATGCCTTTCTTTTTGATTTAATCCAATCGTTTCAGCTTTCAAGTAATGATGTGTGCAAAACACAAACTAAATAAGAGCAGTTTTGGGTATATACGTGTGAGCACCACAGTAAGTGATTCACTCTCCATATGATGAGTAAATGAATACATTTATTAAATTGCAGTAGTCAATCAAAAACATCAGTACCACTTTCCAATAATTTTCAAATGCATTTGTTAATATTAGACTTGGTGGATTAGTGTTAAAAAAAACATTAACTAATGACTTGTTTACATTTATAATTGTATGAAGATGACCTGCAAACCTTTGCTGATGGCTTTATAGAAAATGAGAAACATGACCATATTAATGGCTCACTAACAGTTATATCTACAGACTTGGTGGCTTATAAAAAGTGAGACACTTATGTCACCAGCAAGAGATTTTTAATAACCTGGCAACATGGACGCTGTTCTCGTTAATGGATTATAACTGATGTACAAAGCATTAATAGACTTCTCTTCAAATCATCTGTAAAGCCATTACTTACAATCTATACACCTTTTTATTACATACATCCAGTCTTAATTCGATGGGTCCCACTGTACCTGTTGTAGGACAAATAAAGTTTTTCAAACCACGTGATCAGCTATGTCATGGCTGCGCCCTCGTGTCGTGCGTGGATGTTATAATTTGAAACACTATTTTGACATTTCAAAAACTACAGCCAGTCAAGGTAGCAGTTTTTCTTTTTCATTTGTTTTTACTTGTACTTGTTGTATAGTTGTTTATCTTTTACCAAGCCAGTTGAATGTGATATACTAACGAGCGTTTTATACATTGTTGCTTATCGCTCACCGTACTTCACACATAGGCTTTTATCAACTCAGTTTGCGTGAGGCAGCGTAACCCGGTTAGCTTATTTATTTGTAGGAAAATGAAGACAAAGAAGATGAAGCCGAAAAATAAGCGTCTGTCCTCCGGGCTGAAAGAAAAAGACAAACGGAGCATCCACGTGAAAGGCAAATGGAAAGCTATAGAGCTCGATCCTAGTCTCTTCTCCGAGGAGGGCTTGGAGGGTCTGGTGTGTTTTGAAGAGCTGACAAATTACCGCCTGATAGACTCCGAGATGGCTGCAACAAAAGGAGCAAAAGAGCTGAAAAAGGTGAAGAAGGCGAAGAAAAGAAAAGCCAGCGAGGGAGAGGAGGCAGGAGAGATGGTCGATGTGGAGAGCACAGAGGGAGAGAGAACCGCTGAACCAGCCAAGAAAAAAGCCAAGAAGAAGAAGAAAAATAAGAAACTGACTGAAAAGGAGTCCGTCCAACTAGATGGCATTTCTGCAGAAGTGACACAGGAGGACGTAGTTGTGGAGAGAGGGGATGGTGAAACAGCTGTAGGAGACACTTTCACAGATACAGCCATTAGCTCAGGACCAGATGCCCAATCAAATCCCTCAAAGAGGAGTAACAAAAAGAAGAAAAGGAAACAGAAGCAGCAGATAGAAACAGTTACAGTCCCAGAAGAAAAGCCAAACCTGGAGACTCCGTCAGAACTTCAGGCTCAGGATAAAGAAAAATCCCCTCAAGATCAAGTGACAAAGCCCCCCCAAAAGCAGCAAAAGAATTGGACAAATGCAGCACTCTCTGGCTCAGCTGACAAAAATACTGATGTTTGTGCATGGAAGGACCTGTTTGTTCCCTCCCCTGTGCTGAAGGCACTGAGCAGTCTTGGATTTGGTTCACCGACCCCTATTCAAGCCCTGGCTTTGCCTCCAGCTATCAGGGATCGTATGGATATCCTGGGGGCTGCTGAGACAGGTAAGATAAAATACCTTCTGCTCGCTCAAGCATAATGTTTTTTCCTGTAACAATCGACAGTCGTCATATTTCCATAAGTGAAGCTAATGTGAGCGCTGTCATTACAGGAAGTGGGAAGACATTGGCTTTTGGCATTCCCATGATCCACAGCATCCTGGAGTGGAGGTACGGCTCGGAAAAGCCTGTTGATGACAGCACTGAACCAACCAAAGAGGTGGAGAGTTTATATTTACCGGCCGCAGACGAGTCCACAAAGCCAGGAGACACAGCTGAATCCACAACAGAAGAGGACGAGGAGGACGACATGGAGGCTGAGGATGAAGATGGTGAGAGCATCACAGAGCAGGAAGAAGGTGACAGTGAAGATGTCGTTGAAGAAAAAGATGACTACGAGAGGCTTGGATGTGTTAAAGTAATCGAAAATGCAAAGTTTGACTTTGACTCCACCGCTGAAGCAGAGGGAAATCTTGCCGGTAGCCGGAGTCCGCCTCTGCTTGGACTGGTGCTCACTCCCACCAGGGAGCTGGCGGTGCAGGTCAAGCACCATATTGACGCTATCGCAAAATTCACAGGTAATTCATTAAAGGTTTTTTTGGAATTAATTAAACACAATTATGAATGTCAAGATACTCAAGATGTTACTTTTGTGCAGACGTCAAAACAGCGATAGTGGTGGGTGGAATGTCACAACAGAAACAAAGGAGGATGCTGAAGCGAAGACCGGAGATCATTATTGCCACTCCAGGACGTCTGTGGGACTTGATCAAGGAGAGGCATCCACATCTGCTGAACTTGAGGCAGCTCAGGTAAGTCACACTTCACACTTCCTATACGATTGGGGCAATATGGTAAAAACCAGTATCACAATATGAAAAAGAATATTTTTCAAATATTAATATTCAGTATATCAAGATATGGCAAACATGCAAAATCACAGATTGATCAGTCATCCTCAGCAGCTGGCAGAAGTGTCAGGGATTCCCAAACTGTGTAAGAAGAGTATTTAATTTTGTCCCACTTGATACAGTTGGGTTCAACGTAATGGTTTTAAATTATAATATGCTTTGTAATTTGGACAGCAAAATGTTGTAAAACATTGTTATGATCACATCATCACAACACGAAGCCACTAAAAGTCAATAAACTGTAGTACTGAATTCATATCCAGCCCTACTTTTTTATTTTTTTCATCAGATTTTGATAAAGAGCAATATTGGTTTCGGTTGTTGATGGGTAGGTGGGAGAACATAAATGTTTTGTTTTTTTAAAGGACGGTCAGAAGGGACCACATTAGCCAATTTCTATAAAAGATGTAATACAAGTATGAAATATATTCTGTATCTAAATGCTCTGTAATTACTGGTGCATGAATGGGCTTAAGATGAAAAAAACCAAAGATATCCATGCCATTGACTTTCCAACATCCATGGCCTGTTGGGCCTTAAGTACAACATCAGCAGTGAAAGGTTGAATAAAGCAAAGAGACCTAGCATCGGCTGCATGCACATTATTGCTATTTGTAGGACGGGCCCCTGTGCAATAATCTTCAAACAAAGTGCCAGAGGCAGCAGCAGAAACAGTTGAAAGCTAAACACAAACTACAGGTGGTGACTTTGTTTTTACTGAATGTGTCTTCCTTCCAGAATCGGGTGCGTTTGTTAGATGTTCGTGCTACCTTTTAATTAACTACTCTTTCGTGTGTTATTCCACAGATGCCTGGTCATTGATGAAGCCGATCGCATGGTAGAGAGGGGCCACTTTGCAGAGCTGGAGAGTCTGCTGGAGATGCTGAACACCGTGCACTTTAATCCCATGAGGCAAACATTTGTGTTCTCTGCCACGCTGACCATGGCTCGCAGCCTGCCCACCCGCCTCCTGCAGAAGAAGAAGAAGAAGAATCTGGACCAGAGGAGCCAGCTGGAAATTCTCATGGAGAAAGTGGGGATCAAGTCCAAACCCAAAATCGTTGACCTGACCAGGAAGGAGGCAACTGCAGAGACCCTGACTGAGACACGAATCCACTGTCAGAAGGAGGAGAAGGACTTCTACCTTTATTACTTCTTGCTCCAGTATCCTGGCCGCACCATGGTGTTTGCCAACAGTATAGAATGTATCAAGAGACTGAACTCGCTGCTGGTTATCTTGGACCGTACTCCTCTGCCTCTTCACGCCAACATGCACCAGAAACAACGCCTCAAAAACCTGGAAAGGTTTGCTGAGAGGGAGAGGTGAGTTTTGCACATACTTGCAGTAGAAGGTCTAAGGTTGGAACTTAATCTAGCAATTGTGTACATATCATGAAATATAAAAAAAACTGTTAACTGCTACTAAGGACTTAAAGGTTTAATCAGGTATGAATCAAAAGCCCTGAATTGTTTCCCATAACTACTTCCATTGTTGAGTTTTATCATAATTATTACATATTTATTTGATTTATATTTTCTGTAATGTACAAGTTTGCAACCACAGTAGTGTTTCCCCCCCGATAGTGCAAGATTTTCAAGTTTTGAGATAAAAAAAAGAAAGAGGGAAGAGCTTCTTCAGAGGACAATCTTTTAATCACTTCTCAAAGTGGAGGGGGGAGAAACAACTTGAGTGCACTTTGATTTGTCAGTACATGTTTGTGTTGCTGCCATCTTGGCAAAGTCTCCCTTGGTTAAAAAAAATAAAAGTAAAAATCCAAGTGGAAGTTAAAGAATTTAGAATTATAATAATTTAACACATTGTGATGTAGTTATTTTAGGATCAGATTAATTTAGTTACAATTGTAATGAGCCCTGTGCTCACGGTCACAGAAAGTGACATTTACACATTTATGTAGTTACTAAAATATCTAATTATTTGGCATCTCTTTACTGGCACGTTCCTTGGCATGAGACCCCTACGGACACTGAACCATCGGCTCATTGCTTACTGAATTGATGCTTGAATTTCACATTTTTATTGAAGTTGTGTTCTGCTGACTACTGATGTGGCAGCAAGAGGACTGGATATCCCCAACGTGCAGCATGTTATTCACTACCAGGTAAGCTTTTTTTGACCTCTCCGTATTATTTATTTGACTGAGAGCCAGTTACTTCTATTCAAACGACATAAGTATTATCCTTTAAAAACAAGAGTACTAATTAACTGTAACACTAACCAGGTTCCCAGGACATCGGAGACTTACGTCCATCGGAGTGGCAGAACAGCAAGAGCCACCAAAGAGGGTCTCAGTTTGCTGCTAATAGGCCCGGACGACATGATGAACTTCAAAAAGATTTACAAGGCCCTTGGGAAGGACGAGGAGCTTCCCATGTTCCCCATAGAGATCAAATGCATGGAAGCAATCAAGGTGTGATCCAGCATTAGTTCCTGCCTTTATGTGCCATTAAAGAGATTATATTCGATAGTTTATTGTTGAGTGTTTTCCTCCACAGGAACGGGTGAACTTGGCCAGACAGATAGAGAAGATTGAGTTCCACAATAGTAGGGAGAAGCACCACAACTCCTGGTTCAGACAAGCAGCAGAGGCCCTGGAGGTGGACCTGGATGATGATCTTTTGATTGGTAAGGCCGACACAGCAAAACATCTCTTGTAACATGTTCAGTTTATTTAAAAAGGTTCCAATACAGACAACTGAATATGCGACCTGTGTCCACAGGCAGAGGAAAGGATGAGGACGCTGACAGAGAGCAGCAGAAGCTGGTAAAAGGGATGAAAAAGCATTTGAAGCATTTGATCTGCCAGCCTGTATTCAAGAATGTGACAAAGACCAAGTATCCCACTCAAATGGGAAAGCTATCCCTGCCTCACATGCCTCTAGCAGGGATGGAAAGTGCCCTTACCAGGGTTTCAATACAGGAGAAGAAACAGAAGTTAAAGAAAGGTGTTCCACCACAGCAGAAAAAGCAGAAGAAAAAGAAAGAACAGCAGCAGCAGTGACATGTTAATGGGAATGTGTGTTTTAAAACACCATCTTTACAGGATTTATGTAATTGTTGATTTTATGTGGGGTTTTTTTTTTTTACATAAATTTATTTCATTTCATTTAAATACTTATTGCACAATGTGCAAACATTGTATCTCCAGATGTTGAATCGCTGTACACTGCTAGATTTTATAAAAATCTGTTTTCAAGTGTCTTAAAGCCCGGTTGGGATTTTATTCAACTAATGTCAATATTCCTGAGTTGAGCTGAGTCCTAATGGATCACTGGTCAGTGTTGAGGTCGCGGGTAGAGAATGTTATAATGTGACGTTTGGTACAGGAGGTGCAAGGAGGGTTCAGCACCCTCTGGAATGATGTGGTGGGCCAACTGCTCTTCATCACCCTCCGTGGAGACGATGTGGATGCAAATATCCAGGGCCTGTGACAGAGCCAAGATGTCCACATGATCACACTCCATCGCCATGGCCTCCACTTCCTGAATGAAGAGTACAAAGACATTACCAAACCTGGTGGTTGCTTTTCCTTGGCTTATCTTTTTTTACTTGGACAGTAAAACATGGTCTACTGTATTTTCACTAGATGGCAGAAACACTTGGTTACTAACTTGATGGCAGTAGACTTGTAGATTGGGTGCCTCCACAAAGTTGCAAAAGAAGTCAGCATGGTTTTGCAGGTGCGCTGATGTGAGCAGCCTGAGATACTGCACCATGCTGTCGGAGGTCTTTTGCTCATTGAAGAGCCTGAGCAGCCTGTCTTCCTGCTCATCAGCCTGGCACTGCTCCACTACATTTACGACCTGAAAGAGACCAGCAACAAACAGGGATTTTCACTCATTGGTTCTTACAAAAACTCTTCGTCCTAGTTCTGCAAGTGTGCCTTGAATACTTTGGCTTTCATTCCCTGCACATTTTTAATAAACAGACATCTAGTAGCAGACTAATCCCACTTAGTAAGGAGCCACTTGTAAGGATTCTCAAGGTGATGTGGTGCCAGATCAGTGGGCTATTTCAGCTTACATCCCTTAAGATGTAATTAATAAACATAAACATTGTGAGATTTTCAGCTGGTTACAGATTTTTTCCATATACAGAACGTATTGGTACTATATTATGTTTTCCTTTTCAAAATCTGCATGCCACTGCAGTTAAAAGTGTATACTCGTGAAATGGTAGGTTCAAGTACAATTGCAGTATATTGGAAAAGTGTCTTTCCAATCCAGATGATTGATTGTGAATGAAAGTGTGTTGTGCAGCTGACTCAGGTGTCACATTTAAGAGACTGACTCCCACCAACCACAAAAACACTCATTTATCCATATTATTACTATAACTTGATCCTTTTTGTAGTATACACCTCATTATATGCCTGTAAGTGTGTATTATGTCAAACACGCTACCTCTGTAGGGACTACCCAAAGGCCTAACCTGAAATTTTGAAAGTATCTTACAAATAGGTGCTTGACATACAGTCATTTCTCAATGGGTAATTCCCAACAATAAATTCCCCTTTTTGTTTCTTAACGTGTTTTAAAGAAGACCTAAAGCTACCTGGTAAGTAAATTCAATAGTGTGCCTGTAAAAGGAAATGCTTTATTTACTGTGTTCAGGTGGTGCTTGAAGGAACTCTCATCAAATCCCGCAGAAGACAAGTCTTTGCAGGTTTGAATAATTGTCTCCTTAAATCTGAAAGTGAAACCGATAAGACAAGGCCACCTTAAATTTGAAGTGACTTAAGTTCGGGCAAACGGCAGGGGTGATGGTAACTGACCTCTGCAACGCCCTGGCGTTGTGTCGGACGGACTCCAGGTGTGCGAAACAGAGTGCTCTGTAGAAGCAGTTTCCATCCCCGCTCACTTGTCTCACGGAGGAAAACTGGCTGCTTAAATCCTAACAAAAGACAATCGGTGCGGTTAATATGCGGCGGACCCGCTGAGTTAAAAGGGGGTGACTGTGACCACCTGCAGTAGCTACACCACCCTACCTTTCTTTTGTTTGTTTGTTTGTTTTTTCTTTTATAAGACACCACCCTACCCCACTCCAGCCTACTTTATATTTGGCACCCGGCGTTTGCTCAGGAAACAACGAAGAAATGTCCTCTCTGCATGAGACAAGGCTGCCCGCCTCCATCTGTCGAGAAACAAACAGCGTTACTATCTGCGAGACCAAACGGCAGTTTCAAGGGTCGACTGACCAAATACCTTCGCATTTCAACATGGGAACAATGCAAGAAAACGTAATTACAGTTGGGCAATATTCCGTGCGTCAAAGCTGCGTGTCAAAGCATTGTTGCAATTGTATTTCCATTTTTCTGAAAACCGGATGTTTGCAGATACCACGTGTTCGTGTTAAAGGGACAGGGTTTGTTTCACGCTGGAGTCATGCCTTCCGTGGTGCCCTTGTAACCGCAGAATCCGTCAAGCCTAAACAATGTCAAAATCCAAAACCAGAAACCAGTGTAACCTGTGTTAGTTCAAAACATGTCGACCCGTAATTAGCCTATTATGTCGCCAGACATGAGAGTCCTCAACAGTGGTGGAAGAAATACTCAGGTCCTTAACTTGTGTTCAATTACCAATAGGCTACTTCAATGTAACAAAATAAATTGTTAATAATAAAACCCTACTTTCAAAATCCTTCTTCTGCTTCTAATCGAAAGTCTACTTAAGTATCACAGTAACAATACTGTATTTCAATGCATCTGGTGGAGGCGGGGCTATTTCTTTATATATAGTAATGGATAATCTGTATTGGTTTAGGTTTTGACTCTATTGCAGTGGAGTAAAACGTTTAATATTTCCCTCTGAAATTTAGTGGGGTAGAAGCATAAAGTAGCATAAAATGGAAAAACTCAAGTGTATTTCAAAATTGGCCTTAAATACAATCCTTGAGTAAATGTAGCCTGCTTAGTTACTCTCCACCACTGGTCTGAAATATGTGGGCGTGCTCTGAAGCCCTGAAGGTAGATGGGTCGGACTGTCCATAGGAGGGACCTTTCCTAATGAAGAGACTTCATTAATTAATGCGAGGATACTCACAACAACCTAAAGTATCTCAGACTGAGGTGTCCTCTCCCAGACTGGCAACCTATAATATTAATTAATCCTTAGGAAAACAAATGACTGACAAAATAAAAGTATGACTTAACATGTTTTGCCGCTTTGGCAGCATTGCCCAGAGGAGTACCATTGCAACATAACTGGTGAGCACTGTCTTCACAAGCAGGCTATAAGAAATCCTTTGTGGCAGGGTTGGACAACTTTGAGCAGGCCCGAATCAAGAAATTTGCTTTGCTGCTAATGTTTGGTGTCTTGTGCAAAAACACAAACTTTGTGGTAGATACAGAATGGAAAATGGAAATGTATTCATTACTTGGCCCTGATCGATATCTCAGATTTACAACAGGAAAGTCAGATTCCCTCTGCTACTTTATATTTACTGTAGTTAGGAAATAAAATACAGAATATCACATGGAATCCTAACTCTGCATGATTTAAATTACTTCTATGTAAACTGAAAATCTTTTCTCGTTGCTGTTTTGTATAATCTATATCTGAGAACATTTCATACATACCATTGCACACTCTGTTTTGATGGGTATTACTACCTGCTGGACAGCATCATTTGATTGTACCATTTTATTTTAAAATGCAACAATGATTACATTCCAGAGATACACATTTACAAAGTTCTGATGTTTGAATACACTTAATTTACCTTATTTTCAAAGATCTAAATGAAATTTTAAGTGCAAAATTTGGTGCATAGCATTTTACATTAAGAGTTTTGAACACTGAACCTCTGTTACACAAACTCAAACAATTTAAGAGTCAAACCACTCTCAGATATTGACAAAAATACCTTAACACAAGGTCCATTTAGTAGCTTTTTTCAGAGAGCATCTCATAGGCTTCATGTTGTCACATTCTACATTTCAAAAGTAAGATTTTGTCAAACTCGTGTTTCCAAGGTCAAAAACGAACCTTCACACTTAAAAAACTTAAGCATGAAAACACCATGATAAGATCTAAAAATCAACTCATTGTCTCACTCTTTCTACTGATTTTACTTGAACTTTTGATTTGTGTTTTACTGCCAATGCTTTTCACTGATCCCCTCTCTCTTTTGTCTGTCAGAGATGTTCTACTCATCATTGCAGACCCCGACTCCATCAGTCTCCTCGCTCTCTTCTCTGTGTCTGCCTTGTCCAGAATGTACTCCTGAAATCAAACCCATGGTTATTTAAAAGTTAGGTCAAGGAACATCAATTATTAGTAGGAATACTAATAACCATCTTAAGATATTACCTTCACCATGTCCATCATTGTCAGTGTGTTCATGTTTTCCAGACGTCCATATGCAGGTAGATAACACTGCTCTGCGAGGCTGTTGATGGCCATAAGCAAGGTTCCCACTTCTTCGACCTGAGTGATAATGGCACTTTATTTCTATCCAAAACTCCTATCTGCAAATAAGCTAAGGGACATTCTCAACTGATAACCTTGAAGGCATACCTTCACTCTGGAAAGGCCTTGCTCCATCAGCAGGTTAACCTCCGCCTGCTTGTTCTTCTCTTTGAGGGTTTCTAACTCACTCTGGAGTTCAGACAGTTCCTTATTATCCATCTGTATCGGACATAAAAACTCTTAATAGGTTGTGCATTCAAGCACTGTCACTTAAGACAAATTGCAGTGAATATCTGTGTGTGTCTGACCAATTTTTTTATGCTGTGCTCCTCCTTAATGGTCTGCAGCAGTCGCTGGCCCTGCTCCACCTCCTCCTCCAGATGCCCCAAACGCTGCAGCAGCTCCTGGTGGGTGATGGACAGGGTCTCATGGCGCCGAATGATGGGCATGACCAAAGTCTCAGACCCATTATCAAGATAAACTGAAAAGATTGTGCAGTTCGGTCCATCTTACATTAATGAACTCATTAGGATAAACAGAACAGGTTCATGTAAAAGTTCACCCATGAAGGGCAATAAAAGTCAGTTTTGAACTTACTGCCGGGGAGATAATCTAGTGTTTTCATCAAATAGTCCTCATAGATTTTGTATTTTGCCATTCTCTCCTTTAAAGCTTGTTGTCTGTGAATTGAGGAATGGTAAATCTGAGGTAAAAATGTGACTTAATGAGCATTATTCTCACATTAAGGCTTTGGTTTAAAGTTCTCACCTGGCTCTAAGTTGTTTCAGCTGTCCTGTCAGGTCTTCTACCTCTCTCTGCTTCGACGCGTTCTGCTCCCGTGCAGCCTCATACTTCTTCAGCGTTCGCCGTCGCTTCACCTCATTTTCACTCACAAACTTCTGAAATTTCATCGCCCTCTCTTTAGTCTGGGTAAACAAAGCCCAAGGGCAACCGCATTAGGACAGTTTCAGGGACAGCTATGTACTCCCTAATCATTCTTGTGCTCGAGTAGTTTTAGGAGGTTTCAAGTCACCTGCTGTTGTTTTATTTCCAGTTCAGACCTTCTCTGAGCTAGAGCCTCCATGCAGCTCTTAAACTCTTGCCGTTTGAGTGCGAGTTCCTTGTCCACCTCGTCCAACTCAGCCTGTTTCTTCAGAACCAGGGTCTTTTGCAAAGTGTTTACTCCTGCCTCCAGGACTCTGCTAGCAGTCTGCACATATAGGTTATTAGGTGCATAAACACTAAAACGCTCCATGTAGTAAAAGATTCCAAAAAAGTGAGTCACTGCGGACAACAAAATCTTCTTTTCTTTATTATTTTAATATTTGATTTCTTAAAAGCAGGGGTTGACAACAAATATTTTACACTTAGGCCTACCTCTGTTACAAGAGGTATGTGGTTGACATTTTCCTGCTTTCTATGTCTGAGGAGAAAAGAGATTTTCAGTAACAACACCATCCAGTGGAAACATTCAAAAATGTGAAATAACAGCCCACTGTAAGCACAGGCCTACCTGCTGTCTTCCGACTGTGTTACAAATTTTGTTCTTATTCCTTTCCCCACCGTCAGTTTCAGACGGGGATCGCTGTTATCTAAGAAGGGAAGGGAAGACGTCGCCATGTTTTTTTGCAAATGTAGGCTATTGTCCAGGGAATCCCGATGAGTTATTCCACGTTCGCACGATCAGAAGGACGACCGAGGGCCTTCTCCGGATGTTTTCCTGGATTTGTGTAGCTGTTGCCAGGGGAACGCGGGCGAGACAACAGGGAATGAGCCGGGATCGTTTCTCCGTTGTCATGGCAACTGCCAGTGAGGCGGTTCTGTTTTATTGACTGAATGAGAGGCATAGAAATGAGATCGTTAGAGGTCCGAGAGGAGGAGAACGTTAAAAGCGCTCACTCCGGTCTAGTTCCTCTAATACTGAACCAAGCTGTACGCAGGAGCAAACTATGGATTGGTGACTCTGAGGTCCAGGACGGGTTATGGATGCACTCATATCAACTCATATGAGATATGCCCCAAAATTAACTCGACATTGATATGGAATGAAAAATTAAAGCATACATAAAGAAGGCTCCTGCTTGCCAACTGCCCCTTCGGGCATGTTTTAAACATATAGAAATACTCCACTTAAATAAATAATAATTTGTGTCCGATAAGGTTGTTTGACAAAAGAGTTTAATTAGGGCCTACCTTATTTTTGTTTTTTTTAATAACATCTAGGCCTACCACGTCCTCCTTATTGAAAAGTCCAGAAACTTTGAATATGCATACTGAACCATGATTGGTTTCCAAATTAGTTGTGATGTCACACAATCATGCTCATAAGACATGCTTCCTGGGAAACTCACATGGAGCAGAGCTATTGTTAATGGTAATAGTTTCACCTACTGTACGCATTTCCTGCTATGACCAGTCTGTGAAAAGGGTCTATATGATTACTGTATTAAAGAGAACAAAAGTGCTGGTAATGTTCAGAGGGAAAACTCCTTGTGAACTTGTGTTATTGTGAAAATTAAACTTGTTGCAATTAACTGCCACCTCTTAGTATTGGCACTATCCTCTCGTATCTTCTTGTACAACAACCCTGCACTAAATCCTACCTTCATGATGGTTTTATTGTTCAGTTTTTGTTGAAACTGTCTTAGAGAGGTGTTGATTCAAGAACCCTGTGGAGGCTGTAGAGGTGATGCTTAATTTTGTCCACTCCATTTATATTAATGAGGCTAGAGGGATCACTGTGGATTTCATTTGTCTTCTTTCGATATAAATGATAAATCTTTTGACTATCACAGAGCAACACACGCACTGGCATCAATATACATATCTTATATTACACATTTCACTTGATGATTGATTAGAGCTATATGTAGCTGCCATGAACATACCAACAGGTTTATTTTTAGAGATTTACAGTAACAAAACTCTGTCTGCATTTCCTGTCACATTTCAACTGAAGATAAAAGTAAGCATTACCAGGAATCAAAGAGAGCCGCAACTTTCACAGCGCGGTTAAATAACCAATGTAGTCTAGTTCCTCCAGCTGTAAAAAGATACACTAAAGGACTTGTTTGTGTGAAATAAAAACAAGAGGCTACTTCCACTTTAGATGCAGGAACCATTTTTCACAAACACTTCCGAAGAAGTGATTGTGAAACAAAAATCAGCTGTCATTGTTGTGTGCTTCTCAAGCACATTTTCACACTTCATCGTGTCACAGTAAGAGCTGATTCAACAGAGGGATATTAGACTGTGTTATTCTTGTTATAAAGGTGGATCAACATAATGCTAAAGCAACTTCTGTGAATGAGGAATCAGGGACACTGTCTCGTGGTGAGTTGAAGTCTTTGAATTATGGTTCAAGCTTTAAAGAAAAGTTGTTTAGCTGTTTTATACAAATCTCAGGATTCAGTGTTCAAATCTCTCCTCTTTCTGTGTGTGTGTGTGTGTGTGTTTGTGTGTGTGCGCGCGCATTTCATCTTTGTTTTAAAATACAGTGGAAAAACTGTATTTTCTTTGTCCATTAATCAAAGTCATAGTTGAGCAAATAGACTCACTCCAGCTTTATGTGTTATTTTAATGCTGTCTTTCTGCTGCATAACTCACTGTAGCACTACACACAACCTCACATCAGTGTTGCCTCTGGGGCAGCAGAATAAAGTGGAATCACACACAGATGAACATGCCCTTAAAAGGCATCTATCCTCACTGCCTGTGCTGCTGCTCTCTGATGTCTGCCAGTGCAGACTTCAGGTCTGTCAAATGAACGTGGTCACTAATTCATACAGTATGACTGTATAGTATGTTTGTTATCTTATTTATGTTGGCTTATTATCTTTTGCTTTAGGGACTTTGCAAACCTGGTAATACAGTTACTGCTATTAGTGTTCTGAGTTTGGTTTTGTAATCTTCTGGTCTGGATCCTCAGCCTCATCACTGGTCTATGAAGAAGACAGCAGCACACTGTGGGATGTCTGGACAACTGGACAACACATCTCCTCCTGTGATGATTGCATTCAGCAGATCCAGGTCTCTTTACCAGAGACTACAAAATGATATCAAAGACAGGTTGGCTGTCTGCTCCCTCAGTCTCCACACTTCAGCCAACTCAACAGTAAACTTGCTTAGGTGAGGAAACCATATTACTTTATAAGGCACGTTTTTTTAAAAGGTATTATATAGTATGCACATGCTCAGGAGATTTTCCTTTTTAAATGTGCTATTTATAGTGTCTATATAAATGAATGGTTATACATTGTCAAAACAGTTGATTAGCTTAATTAGCTGTCCAAATAAATCAACAAAGAAAACTATGTAAGTTGCTAATCTGTGCTGAATATTTGAAGTAGAAACTTAAGTGTTTGGGAAATCATGTGAGGCTTAGAACAGTTTACTTTTTCTCCAGACAAAAAAAAAACCTTTTATTATGGTCAAGTGCCTGAAAATAAGGTCATGTTGAATCTGGTAAATGTGAGGGGAAATAAATTATAAAATCACATTAGAAGATCTTTATAATCTAACATTTGGTGTTTACAGCGGGAAGCTAGTTAACAGTAACATACACTGGAGGTGAAATGTGACAAAATGATATTCCATTATTATTATGTATTTTATTTCAGCTAAAGTGGTACACATTTTACATCTGAAACTTTAAAAATACACATGCAAAGGAAAGAGCAACTAAAAGAAAAACACCACAGCTCTTGTACCTATAGTGCCTGCAGGTGGCCTGACTGTAAGTGTGCAGCAGATATTAAGTTACTTTCTACACCGGTGAGAGGTGACATTTAAATGTAAGCTATAGGTATATCTGCTGTTGCTATGACTTTAATTTCCTGTAGATAAGTGTTATGTGGTTTGTCAATCACAAAACACCTTCCTCTTGTGGAGAAACTGCAACCTAAATGTGATGTAGTGAGTTAATGAGTAAGTTACAAGTCAGTATGAGGAAAAAATTCCTATTGACACATGAAGCTCTGAGCTCTGCCAAGAAGTTATGAACCTGAATAATTATGTCACTGTGCACATTGAGATATAATGTGCTCATAGTCCCCTCAGTAGGAGTTCATTTTAAACCCTTTCAGGAGGCATATGAAGGGAAACCATTTTCTTAGAAGGGGGTATAAAATGATTTCATTTTCTCTGGACTGAAACACAAACCAGAGGTTATGGTCATGCTCTGTGTCCTACCAATAAGGACCCAGGTCATATCCCCTCTATTGTTTCTGGGAATTTGAGGTTTTTAAAGATATGTTTACATTCTACAAATGCACACAAATTACGTATTGTGGGTTTTTAAAGGCATTATTTTCATATTTAGATGAAAAGGCGCATCTTCAGGTGAAACAGGTGCTTTTCGGGAATTTGGCCACGGCCAGGTTATTGAATATTCCATTTGATTATAGGAGCTTTCAGCTGTGGCTTTCAAAAATGAATAGTGACTGATGAATTGTGGTGAATCTATCTTTTATCTTTTGTAGTAGTCATTGTTACTGCTTTGTTTTGGGTTTTTCCTCTGGTCCTAGGATCATTCATCCAAAATCCCCCTTTAAGATTAATGCTTTTTATTATCTGGTTGTCCAATGTGGAAGCCAGCGAATGAAATAAAGGCTTCATGCAAACGAAAGACAGCTCGGCTTGGACTGTATTATCTCCAGTGCTGTTCGCCTTATCTCTGGATGTCCGAGTCTCTTGACATATATGGATAAACCCGTCACCCTGCGGTCCCAAAATAATCTGAGAGCGCACAGCTGAGCCCCGCTCGGCGCCGCGCGCTGCTCCGCCACCTCCGCGTTGTGTGGAAACACTGCCGTGAAATCTATCGTCAGTAATGACGAAATTCAGCTATTCTGAATACTTATCTCAGTTCCGTAATGCTGGAGGTAAATGTATTAATGTTCTGCCACTACTGCGAGGAGATAGGAGGCGAGGAGACGGTCAGAGCGACGTCGCGTCAGAGCCGGAGTGAGTCTTTTGTTGTGGTGTTTGACACAGAGGCTTCATGTGGTTATGTACGTGTGTGTGTGTGTGTGTTGGAGGTCCTTGTGCGCAACTGAGGTCTTCTATGTAACTATAGAAGAATATGAGTAGCTAAGACATGTTTAATCTTGATCAATGTAATAACATACTATATTAAGTGCTTATTTAGATTAACTAAAGCCAAAAACATTAATGTAATCACCTAAATATAAAGATTTAAGGTCTATGGTTGCAGCCCTCAAACAGTGCTGATGTCTGTCTGAAGTAAGTGCCTTTTAAGTGTAAGTGTTTTTTTTTTCTCCTTTCAAGGGATGTTGATCCGGTTGTCTTTGCCATCAGGAGAGGGGATGTGAAGGCTGTTAATGATCTAGCAACATCCGCTCCTCACAGCCTGCTGAAGGAGAACAAAGATGGTTGGATATCTTTGCATGATGCTGCCTTCTGTGGACAATTAGAATGCTTAAGGACCCTACTGAGGGGTATGAGGTTGAAAACATTATTGAGGCTCCTCAAACAGTGCATTTGTTGAATCATGTGGGCTCAGTGTGATAACATAGGAAAGGAAAACAGAGATCTATTCAAGGAGGTGTTTTGGTGCGCTTTTTTTTTAAATGTTCGAAATGTTAAATAAGTCACCCAACTGGTTTGTGTGATATGTATATTTTCTGCTCCAGCCCATCCAGGTTCAGTAGACAAACGTACCTTGCAGGAGCAGACAGCCTTGCTGCTTGCTGTGTCTTGTGAACACATGTCATGTGTGCGGTGTCTTCTGGAGGCAGGCGCTGACCCCGACATCAGCAGCAAGAACAAAGAAACCCCTTTGTACAAAGGTACAGCTGTGAAATCAATTGTATACAGCAGAACTCTATATAAAAAAACACAAAAATTATGGATTAGTGTATATCAGCCAGGTATTTGGCAGAAATGACTCAGTGTCTTATCTTTTTCTGTAGCCTGTGAGTTGGAGAATGTGGACATGGTGAGCCTCATTCTGTCCTATGGAGCCACTGTGAACCAGAGGTGTGGTCAGGGTTGGACAGCCCTCCATGAGGCTGTATGCAGGAACAACACAGAGATCTGTGAGATACTAATAAGAGCCGGGGCCTCCATCAATCCACCTAATACCTACAGCATCACACCACTCATTGTAGCAGCTCAGCGAGGACAGATGAGGGCACTGTGTTACCTTATTGGGAAAGGTACTTTTCTGCACAAAATATGCCTCCTTTTCATGTTTCTGATCCCCATTTAAAGGTCATAAAGAGAGAATGCTTTCCTGTAGGTGCAGATGTGAACATGCAGACGTGTGATGGGGTCACAGCGCTGCATGAGGCTAGTAAAAATGGCCACAAGGAAAGCGTATCAGTGCTCCTGACTCAAAACACTGATGCCAACAAACCTACTAACTCAGGACTGCTGCCGCTGCATTTTGCTGCCCAATATGGACACCATGAGTAAGTTTAGATAATATACCTTGTTAATTAGGTATTAACATAATAGAAAACATCGATGAAGATATGAGTAGGCCTATTCAGATACAAAATGTGTGCTAATAATGCACCAGAGTGTTTACTGCATATGCAGCTATGCTAAGAGTTATAGAAACTGCTTTGTATTTGTTGTCTTTGTGTGTTTTGTGATCTTAACCTCCTCACGTTGTGTCCAGGATTGTGTCCCTTCTTGTCTCAGTGACAAGTCGAGCTAGGCTCCGCCACAGTTGTATCAGCCCCCTCCACCTGGCAGCAGAGCACAACAGACACACTGTGGCAGCTGTGCTACTGAAGACAGGTGCAGACGTAAACGCCACACTGGCCCGCAGTCACTCCATCCAGTATGCTGATCGACGCGCAACAGCCCTCTACTTTGCTATTGCCAACGGCAGCACAGAGACAGCAGAGGTGTTACTGAACGCCGGTGCTAGTCTAAGCCTGGACCCAGTCAGTCCTCTACTGATGGCTGTACGGCAGGGCTGTGTCAGCACTGTGTCCTTACTGCTTGAGAGAGGGGCCGATGTCAACGCCAGAATCCCATCCAATGCTACTACGTTCCCTGCTGTTCTTGTACTTTGTATGAATAATCTGCCTCTACTCAAGTGCCTTTTGGACAATGGCTGCGACGCCCTCTCCTGTTTTACCTGTACACACGGCAGTGCCCCTCACCCAACATCAGGAGGATCCCCAATAAGAACTGGCAATAATGGATATGTTTTGCAGAATGACAATATGGTTCCTTTAAACTGCAGTGAGCCACCAGAAAGGGCAACACAGGTGTGAAAAATAAGCAAAAACAGTGTCATGGATTTCACAATAACTGAAATTTGTATGTTCTTTATAAATAATTTAGCTTCTTTGTGATTTTCTTCTTCAGTTCTGTGAGTGGATCTCAACATCAGTTATGTGTAAATGGGCAGGACCGGTCATAGACCTGCTGCTGGAGCATGTTGGTCATGTTCAGCTGTGCAGCAAACTCACTGAACTACTGGACGACCGGGAAGAATGGCTCGTTGTTAAGAGGAAGTCCTGTAAGTATGTGACAACATCTTATCATTCACTTACATCCTAATATGCAAACATGTCTCTTTCTGTCTCTGTCTTTCACTTCCTCACACACGCATATGACAAAAACGTGGTCTACAAATATGCAAGTGGCAATCCTCTTTGCGTTTTCTCTTTGTCTTGTCTACAGTGTCACCTCGTCCACTGCTACACCTTTGCAGATTAAGGATTCGGACCCAAATGGGGAGACACAGACTGAAATCTCTCACAAGCCTACCTCTGCCAGACAGACTGATCAGATACCTGAGCCTGGCTGACTGATTTTAAGATGATCGTCAAGCAATATATGCATCAGAGATGTGACTCATTTTGTGTTTCTTTTTTTAGTTGCATCTAATGTCTTGAATCTGTAAATGGTCCTCTCAAAGCAGTTCTCTATGTATAAAATATCTATTTATAACATATGTAATGTGACCAAAAATGTGTTTAATCTGGCTGTCTGAATGTCTTGTAGTTTCACAGAAATGCTCAGTGATAGTGAAAATAATCTAATGCCCAAAGGAGTTCTTTAGGGAAGTTGAATCATTTATTTAAAAATAAAAGTCACTGTTTCAAATGTGCCTATCAAACATTACTTTGACTAAGAAAAAAAGCAATCTATGTCGCACATTCTATTCTCAGAGTCGAAAGAGAAAACTAAAACAGGATGCTTTCATTCATTTGCATGACTTTTGGTACTTAAAAAAGAACAGTCCTTCTCTGTAGAAACCTAAAAGTAGAAACCTTTGAAATTACTGTCAGTTTTCAGATACTTGGAAGCATCAGACTGGAAATGAAAGTGAACGTGTTGATGTTATTCTGCAAGTGCAACTTAGTCCTTTAGATTCAAACAATAAAAATAGATGAAGCATTCCAATAAGTGCTTGAGGAAGTGTCTCTTGCAAATGCTGAGAGAGAAAGAGTAAAAATAAGTAGTCCTATTTACACAGTTTTTTGTGTGACTGATCCATTAGTAGGGTAATTAAATGAATCCAAACACACTGAATATCGGTGACTGGACGGTTGGTTTGGTCGGTATGGGTTTGACCACAACGTGTGTGTGAATTTTCTGTCCATAAGGATGCTCAGGTCTCTCTGTCTCAGTCCCTGCTGCTCTGCTCCACAGTCCCATGGGTGGATGGGGGACAAAAATGTGACTGTGGAGGACCTGGTGTCCGTGGTACTGGAAGGGGCAGCAGCCGCACACACTCACACAGTGGTGAGACGTCAGGTCCAATTTCAGCGTGTCTTTGTCCGCAGAGCTGCGTCGACTGGACGCAGACAGAGTGGCCTTTGCATCATCATCATAACTCCTTTTCCTCTTTTCGTTTTCACTGCCCTCAGATGTGCCAGCAGGGTTCTTTCTCAATCCTAAATGTAAGTGCTCCCTCTTATTTTGGGTCAACTTGGGTTCCTCCCAAAATGATGCTGGTAGCTGGCGTTTCCTCATGGGCACCTGCTCCACAGCGCTCCCCCGATTCTCCACACCTGGAGCATCCGAACTGGCCTTCTCTGCGACCTTCACACTCTGGTGAACTGTCCCCACCGGTTTGGCGCACCCATACTCAGCAGACCTGTGCGTGTGGCATCTTGGGACTCTGGAGTACTTCTGGGAGAAACGCTTCAGTTGTTTCTGCAGATATTTCCTGTGATCCACAGAGCGTCTGCAAGGAGCTGACTTGTCCAAGGCCGCTTTGATATCGCTGGATGCCAAATTCACAAAATTCAGCAACGTCTTTACCTCACTGTCCGCATTAGCCATTTTTGCCAAAGATTTTGATCAAATCAGTCCATGTTAGAACTTGTAGTCCACCATCAAGATCTAAAAGGAAATCAGAAAACAAATTCAGGTATTTGGGTAATTGCGCATGTCTCTCTGTTATAGGAATTATCCAATCAAACATACATTGAATATGATGCCTCTCAATTCATATTTTTTTCAGAGAGCAGGCTAATAACCCTTTACTCACCACTGCTGGATGAATCCAGACTCTCGCAGCCACAGTCCAAGCACAGACTTCTCTTCAGGCTGCAGCAGGGGCACTTCAACAAGTTGAATTAATATAAACTCCTTGTAGTTATGGTACTTTCCTTGAACCAATCAGCGACCCCAGGCCCCTCACAATGCACCCCAATCAGCCTCCAAGCGCCCTGGTATCGAATTCTTCACGACTGCAAATTGTTGTCATGGAGATCTGGAAAAAGCCGCCGAGGGGATGCGATATTTTTCCTACGCGGCGATTTCTGCGCGTTCGTTGGCCAAACATCACCTAAAATCCGGCGTGTGCATGAATAAAATTGAGCGCAAATTCAGCTGAAATATGCATGCATTCTAACTCTATGCTGGAGCTGTTAACGTTGAGTTTGTAAAAGATACCCCTCATACCCTCCCCAAGAGTGATGTCAGCTGTAGGATTTGGTGAGGGGGGATCTAAAGAGTGCATAACCATGGAAAGGGGCTTGAACGCTCAAGAATCTTGTCTTTCTGTTTGCCCCCTCAATCGAGCGACACAAAGGCTGAATTACTCATTCAAACCTCGCGGGACAAAGGGAAAGGAGCTGGATAGCACTCCTGCATTTGTAGTCAAACATTTAGAGACTTAAATCGAGTCGTCATGAAGGAGAAAGAGTCGGACAAAGCCCATAGAATTGCCATCAGCAAACATTTTCCTGTGTCATATTATGGGGTCTCCATGGCTCCCTCTGGCCCGCGGACAATAGCACAAGTTTGCACACTCGAATACTGTCACCCTGCCAACGGCAGGGCAACAAGGGCCCAAAACAGGACAATCCCCAGAGAAAGCATGGGCTCCGCGGGGTAAGTTGCAATGGAGAAGGAAAGGGGGACTTGTGAAATGCTAATTGAGCTTCATCCCCTTATTGAAGTGGAATAAGAGTACCTATCGTTCCATTTAACTGCAGCAGCAGAGAAGTGAGATGTGAGGAAACTGTTTGTCTGGTAAGTAACACCTCATGCTTGTGCACTATGCTGCCTTCAAAGCATACACCCTGAACCACTCTAGCAGCAGGACAGAGAATTTTTTTAAATATTCTGCAGTCTACATCAAGGCTACAGGCCATTTATTCTGAGAGAGCAGCAGGCTACATGATTGATTGCCTCATTCACTCAGTTTGGGGTTGTCTGAGGAGAGCCCTGCAGGTCTATATGTGCTCAAACTGGTCTATCTTTTAAAGCGGTGCATCCCTCTTATTCTGGAGAGGCAATGGGAACCTATTGTCCTCCTCTTTTCTTCTTCCCTTCACCTCTCTGTTCAGCTGAAAAGGCCAATTAACAATGGGGCTCCCCTCCCCATGGCCTGTCACCCATCTCCTGTGCTTTTGAAGTGAAGGAGAAAGAGAAAGAGGAAGCATTGTGGCATCCATAAATCCCACAATGTGTCGCTGTCCTTGTGCCAAGACAGGTGGACGGCATGTTTGTTCGATCATTTCAAGATATTTGGACGGTTGAGCTGATTTATGGAACTTCTGAAAATGTTCACTAATTTCATATATTTATCCAACCAGTTTAAGAGGGCCATGGGAGTCTGCCTGCACACACCATCAATCCTCCTAACACAGACATATCAGCATACAAATTAAGGTGTCACTTTAACTGCTGCATGTGTGCCAAAGATAGGCACCTAACTTGCCTATCTTTGGTTCACATGCAAACTGCACTCAGAAAAGGTTGCAGCCAGGAAGTGTTTGAGTCTTCAGTGATGTAACAAACTACTGAAACTATCATTCCTCACCATGTTAGCATTCTGTAACAGAAATCTATTTAGTAAAAGCCCAGTGGAGCTCTAACACAACTGAAATTCGATTCTGCCCGTACTAGCTTCTTGGCAGAAGCTGTCTAGAATACATCCATTAGTGGAACTTTCTATGTTAAACACTGTCACCTGTCACCTGTATTTCTTCTTTGCTCAAAAATAGTTAAAATAAGATAACACTGTATTGATGTGCAGGGAAGAACAACGTGTTACAGTAGCACAAGAAACCAGATACCAGATAGAAGAAAATAAAATAAGAAATTTAACAAAATGTAAAGCCATTATATACAGTATCAGGGTTTATAGATCCATAAAGATAATAGCTCGCTATTGGTCAAGGTAAAATGGGAATCAGAACTAAATGTAAAATTATCAGAGGAGGATTGACACTTTATATGTGCCCCACAACATGCATCTACAAATTTCAGGAAATTTTGTCTGGAAGGATTTAATTTGCTTCTTCGTCATACATCACATTAAAAGTAGACATCTCCATACTCAACATCTTCTGGTAATGTGAACTGATTAACATATTTTTGGGACCATATATCATTAGATTCCTAAGAAGAGTAAGATAGTGGATGTGGATTGATAACAGAAGAAGTCGTGTTAGGAAGCGACCTGCATATCTGTGACATTCTGCTGGTTAGCTGCAAAAAAGCTACAACTAAAAACTGGCATACGATGGATCCTCCCATTCTTAAACATTATGCAATGGACATAGCTCATATACGTAATTGAAAAACTGATATTATCCCTGAGGACAATGCGGAATACCTTTCCCATAAAAAGGGAGAAATGGATCACATTCACTGCAAACAACAAGGATGCTATCAAATCTGGATCTGGACAAAGTCAAAGAGACATTAGACCAATGCATTCCCAATCTGGTTCCCATGCTTTGTTGACATTTGCTCTCTATTTTCTCATTTGTATAATACAAAAATAAAAAGCGACAAAAAAAGCTATATGCAGATACAAAGTACAGAAGAGTTTACAGTAAATAACAACTATAAAGTAAGTATGTGCAAAAAAACAAGTTTGGACTTTGTCTGTTTATTTTAAATAATGCCCTTTTCAGTGGTGTTGTATTTGTTTTATTATATAGACATCACTTATCAGGAAAAACTGCTTATTTGCTCTTGATCAGTAAATATATTTATATGGAGCATCTTAATGTCATGTGTTGCCAGACTTTCCCACTAGATGGCAATCTACCTCCACTATGATACAGCCAAACTGGACTTCTGCAATAAAGAAGAAATACACAGATAGTAAAGAAAAAGGCAGTGGAGTTAATTTTATCTGAACATTAATAATGCGTAAATGAGAGAGGGTGCTAAAATCTCTTTTCGTTTGATGAAAGTAATATTTTTGGGCTCTGTTTGTTTGCAGAGATGCTGATTAGGTATCTTTTCAAGAATAATAACACTGAAAGACCACAGTAATCTTATTAAGAGGTTTTCTTATCTGAGTTTAAAGGGGCTGTGATTGTATGTTGGGCAGATCGCTGCTTGTTGGAATGAGGTGAGGCAGCAGGAAGGAACCAGGAGGATGTAGTGTTTTTCTCTTGTCAGATAATCGATACTAGGACAGACTGTAGGGGAGGATGGATGAGCTGAACTGCTGGGCACACTATATGCCAAATCCAGGCTTGTTGTATACTTCAAAAACTCTGCAAAATCTCTGCATGTTATGTGCAGATGCAGTTTAACAGCAGCTGTGGATTTTCCATTCTAAAAGTCACCCACAGCTCTTGTGCATGAGCTCACCCCATTACTGTCAGTGAAGACGTTTTTGATAGGCAAGAGATGTAATAAATGCTCAGCCCCAGGAAAAGGCTTTAGGGCTAGATGCTGAATACATTGATCTTAATCCAAAATTCTTCGAAAAGTTGGCTTAGTTGTGTTATTACAAGTGGCTCTCACTTCTGTTATTTAAACCACAAGCAATACTTTAAAACAGAAGTCCTTTGGGCACTACAAATGATTGTGGATCAATGAAACATGAAAAAGCAATGAAAATGATATACAGGCTGGGCAGCATGTTGGTGTCCTGAGCAGAGACACTGCCCTGCAAAGCCGGACACCTCAGCTTCAAGCATAAACCCTGTTAAAGTGCCTTTAAGCAGGACAATGGATCTTTAACAGTTTAAGGGATGGTGTTTGGTTTCCACGACAAATATCACTGTAGAAGATACAGAAGGGAAAATTATTTAAATTGTGTAGGGTTGCAGCTAATGATTATTTTCATAAATGATGAAAGTCTATATAAAGTCAGAAAATAGTGAAAAATGGCCATCACATTTCCTAAATGCCAAAGAAATGTCTTCAAATGTCTGGGTGTGTCCAATCAACAGTCTAAAAACCCAAAGATGTTCCATTTGCAATTATATAAAACAGCAAATCTGACATTTGAGAAGCTAAAACTTGGTTTCATTTGCAGTTTTTTTATTTTAGAATGACAATCGATATTTATAAATAATAGTAACTGATGCATTTTCTGTTATTCCCCTTATCAAGTAATCAACTAGTTGCTTCCGCTCTAGAATTGTGATCAGTAAAGTAACTCACTGTTAGTACTTTTACTACTAGGAGTAGCTAGCACAGGGACTCTTGTAACTGTGGCGATGTAAAAGAATGTGGTGGTGTCAAAGAATGATTTCAAACAGACAGGTCCAAACATGATTCTCCTATATTGCCACACTAAGATGAGCATCAAGGTTGCATTCCCACTGTCAGTTAACTGTCTCAGTAAATGCCAATAAACTGTGAATTTATGTTGGCTCTCTAGTAGCCTAGGCCTGCCACGTACAAGGCTGTGGGCTGTGGGGTAATTTCATAACTGTGCCTAGTGAAGACCACCAACAATATTATGCAACTCTGCTCTTAAAAACTACCCATTGCAGTCAGATTTTTGGCATTCTGGCCCACAGCATCACCTCTTATAAACGACATCAATATGGTGTCAAAGGTAATAATGACAAGAACAAAAATGAGGCTTGTGTTTAAAAATAAACATCTAGTAAATATCTTACAAATGCCTTTGCATTCAGCAGTAAATGCCAGGTTACATCAGTGTTGTTTAGCTCAGCCTACTTTGGGACATTGGACCACAGAGTGTTCTTGCAGGCACACATCACATCAAACATGGGTATGGCAGTGTTTTCAGTCGGTAGGCGTCTTGCCCTCTCTCTTCCTCCCTCTCTCTCCACTTGACTTTAATTCGGTCTAGTACGCGTCATCCTTACGGACTCGCTTCCACGCACTGTGGGCTTTGACTTTAAGCCTGGGCCACTAAAAAAAAAAAAACCCAACAAACACCAACATAAACCACGTAAACAAAAACCACCCCACCCCCCCTTCCATTTTCGACGCGATCATCTCCACCACCCCCGCGCGGTTT
>CM022480.1:15721510-15752724 GCA_011952105.1 Coreoperca whiteheadi | reverse complement strand
CAACAAAAAACAAAAAAACAAAAACAAAGCAACCCCCGCGGCCCTGGGGGCCGCCTCCCGCCCCCCCCCCCCCCCCCCCCTCGCTTGTGTTTTTTCGGGGGGACTTTCTGAGAAGCGGAGGGGGAATTTGTTTGAGCACACACTGTCAGGATGCGCTGATGTGAGCGCTGCATCAAGTGCGCGGTGGTGATGCTTCCTTATAAAACAGCCCGCTGTATTTTGGCACAGATGATCAGTTCATGCATCAGTTTAACCCTCGGCTCTGCCCTCCGGACTCGCCCATACAGTGTTCAGCCTAGATAAGTTGAGGGGATGTGTGACCATATTGTGAGGAATCCTGCCGCACGATATTCCTGAGGATCTCTCTCTGTTCGTTTTTCTTTTTTTTTATTCCAACTTCGATGGCTTGAGTGGCCCATTTGCACTCATGCTTGCAGCCGAGGAGGGATGTAAGGTAGGGGCCATCTACCGCCCTCACATTGCACGGAGTAGCGGCGTGATTCAGGTCGCTATCTGAGTGCCAATAAGAAAACTACTTTCGAGATGTGAATTATCGAGATTTGCTACTCATTCCACCGGATCGCCTGTCCTATGCTACCGACAACGGGATTTCAAGAGGAAAATGATTGTGGCATAAACTATTTCTGGAGACGCTTGTCACAGATATCGCCGCTGAACTGGACAGGGTGGATGGTTATTTCCCAAACTGTTCAAGCCTATGTATACTGCATCAATTTGTTCGAAACGCTGCCTAGTATCTTCGAGAACAGCGCAAGAGGAATGCTGGTCCAAGATCTAATGCCATTTACTTTAAGTTTTTGGCCTTTTTTCTTCGGTCATTGCCTTCTCTCACTGTTGTTACTCTCATGCCAGGTAAGGACCATGGTCAGGCGCGCCACTTGTCAATTTACGCATGAGGAGAGATTTCACTAATGTAACTGGAGTTTGATTTACTGATGGATAAGAGCTGAGGAACTGATTATCTTTTTCAAGTAACTTATTATGCTGCAATTAACATACAATACATTGCATGTGTGTTTAC
This sequence comes from Coreoperca whiteheadi, assembly GCA_011952105.1. NCBI lineage: Eukaryota > Metazoa > Chordata > Actinopteri > Centrarchiformes > Sinipercidae > Coreoperca > Coreoperca whiteheadi. Next base: position 15,751,682 of record CM022480.1, on the reverse strand, counting down.
AAATGTTGGGCTGCCCAGCCTTGGCACTGTGTTTAGGAAATATTGACAGACAGGCATGTGCAGAATGTGTCCAGTAAGGCATGAGATATATAGCTTTGCACACACACGATAACAATATTCGGTTATCCCACCAGGATCCCTGCAGCAGGCATATGTTAGTGATGAGTATTGTAACCTCTGCCCTGTGCTGCTGCCTACAGATAGTGGTGAGCTGTTGTTCACACACATACAGTGCTGCCAGGGTTCATGTGTAATGTGATCTGCTTTAGTTTCCAAGTCCACCCACGCACACTCCTCGGGGCAGCCTGCTGCCCACTCTGTTGGTGGGTGGTTTCTTACAGGGAGCGGGCTGCAGCCATAGACGTGATACTATTCTGCATGTACTATTATACACAGCAGCCTCAGTGACAACACTGGAGCTGCGATATGAAAACAATGCTGAGAGGATATCCACAGTGCTGCTAACTAAGAGGTTGCTGAGTGTTCAAGCATCTCCATTTGTGCTGCACAGTGTTGTGCTGATGGCACTTCTGAGTATTCCGCTGAAGGACGGTGCCTCAGTCATTTCAATGCCTCTCTCTTTCTCTCTCCCTCACCATAAGGGAGAACTCCAGAGGTCATGCTCACAGACTGTGGCGGAGAAAGTTAGCGAACAGTGCCAGCTGGCATGCCACTGTAGAAGATACCCTCCCCTTCCTCCTCCACCACCTCCACCACCTCCCCCACGGCTACTGGGCACCACAGGTAAGACTCCCAGCTCACACTACCAGGTTTCTCACCTGTCTCGCTCCAAGTCTGTCTGTCCATTCTCAGTCTGCTCTAGCCCCAGAGTTGAATCTCACTCCTGGCCAGACGCAGGTGTCAAGCAACTGGCTAGTCTGAAGAAACTGTATTGACGTGAAGTGTTTCTTTGCTCAAAAGAAAAATGTAAAATCAGCCGCCTAAGATTACTGTGTGCGGGCCCGTGCATGAGCGCAGTTTTGCCTGTGTGCGTCTGTGCGTGTGATAGAGCCAGCAGGATGTTGACAGCTGAACACAGGACTAATTTATGCCGGGTCTGACCTTGGGGAGTACCCAGCTGCCTCTGAAATCCATGCCTGCTGGGCTGCCAAGCTCAGTGGTTCAGTGATAGGGTTTCCCCCGGTGGACCCCTGATTAAAACACAGATGAGTTAATTAAATTAGCTTTAATTTGATAGAGATAAGGGGCTAATGAAGCAGCCCACTAGTTCCAGCTTCGTTTTGAAGTTGAGCTGGCAGCAATAAGGGTGTGCGTGTGTGTGTGTGTTTGTGTGTGTGTGTTAGTGCTTGTATAGGCTATAGCTGTGTGGATCCACTGCCTGTTGCAGCAGTTTTCCCTCTGACACTCCCTCTTTCGACCGATTCTGAGATGGTAAATCCTTTGACAGATAGGCTAGCTTCACCAGCCTGCTCGTTGAAAGTTCATATGATTTGTAAGTAGTCTCAAGCACCTAAATGAACAGTGCACTGAAATATGGGACAGGCATGCTGATGATGCAGCCATTCTGAGCTATTACTGTGACTCTTTAGAATCACTCACCCTGAGCCCTTAATTTTATGAGTAGGGAGGAGTACTTAATCATTAAGGTCTCAGCAGTCAGCAGTGTAAAGGTTTTAATCAATAAGTTCCACAGATTTTTTTCTGTTTGGTCAATTTAAATGGACCTCGACCCCCCCCACACACACACACACACACACTCACCATGTGAGCTACCCATAAATTGAGCGTTATAAACCTTTCTGTGAATGTTGGTCACTGCATAAATGCTGCCAGGACCATCTGACTGTAAGAGAAGGTGGAGGTTTGAATGTCCAGTTATGGCCAGCGCATGCATGGGACGCTGCAACTACAGTGTTTGATGCCTCCATAAACAGCAGTATGTCATGATGAATATGATACGCAGGCCAATTTTTATTCCTTTTCAGATTTACACAGAAATGTTTGCAGAGGGTGTAGACACCATGCATAATTCACTTAAAGGAATTGTTTTCCTCAGTTCTCATTTAATCTATACAGGCGCATATTTATCTCGATATTCCTTCAGTAGCCCAATTTGCGGTTAGAGCTAAAAATTTTACTTTAAACTGTAGTCTTTAAAAATGCAATGAATATGTATAACTAACGTAAAAAACTGGGACAATGACTTTATCGTTCTTCTAAAAGTAAAAAGAAACGGAGAAAAATTGCCAATGTTAAGTAAGTCTCTGTGCTAAAATGGTTTGGAAGTCCTTCAAAGGAGTGTGCTTTATCACAATGAAATAGATCCTTACTTCTGACTGAATTAAATCCTACAGCCGTTGACAAAACGCAGGATTAAAATGGAAGTTTAGCTGAGAGGAGCTTTGAAATTCATAGTGACTTATGACGTGGTGTGCTGTACCGGGGAGAGGCGTGCTTGTTATTTGCTCTGTAGAAATGTGCTGTGTTGGAAAATAGACTACAGCATTACTAAGGAGTATTTGTTGCTGTGGTGTAAACTCTTCCTCTCATTCATAACCCAATAACTGTAGGAGCTACGAGATTGGCGTTGTATATACAGTGCAGTTTATTTCCCTAGGAGCATAAAACTGGAACAAACCAGCATTCATATAGATAGATATGAACACATGACTAAATTGATTTATAGATGTGGGAAAGCATCAAATGTTGCAGAAAGAGAAGAGGAAAGTTCTGCATTACAGACACGAAGTTGCTGATGCACATAATGGTATTCAACATTCCCGGTGAGTGGTCTTACTCCACGGATCTAATGTGGAAAGAGCAGGAGGTTCCTGCAACAGTAATTGGTGTGGACAAGAGTGCTGGTGTAAGGAAGGCTGACGGGATCTTAAATGATTCATGGTGTCAGTTTGGATATCTTTGAACGTTGAACCTTAAGACCTACAAAACAGGCGAGGACACAGAGTCTTCCCTATGCAGAGAGCAGGGAAGAAAATCACCTCCATGCTGCTCTGTTATTGTGTTGTATAATACAATCACTATGTTTCTAATAACAAGACTCAAGTCAGTGTTGTGTCTAAAGTGATGAGCACTGTAATCATATTCAATGTTTGTTTCCATTCATTCTCTTCTTCTGCATCAAAATCTCTCTCCTCCTGCCCCCTCTTCTTCATTTTTTTCTAAGTGGCGAAGCCCATGGTGCCCTTGATGAGGCCCTGGTGGATGGGGATGGACATTGTAGTGCTTGGAACGGTGGGCTGTGCCTCAGTCGTCTTCCTCCTCTCAGCCATCATCATCTGCTACAAGGCCATCAAGAGGTTGGATGTCAATTTTTTTTTTCTTGTAGTGTTTCAGTTAGATCTCACGCTCGTGAAGTGATGACAAATTGAAATAGGAACTGTCCCCGCCAGGCTACTCAACATATCATGTGTAATTTGACCCATGGGACGCTGAATTATCTCTCCTGCCTTTGTGTGTGAGTGACGCTGGAGGCTACGAAGACCCTGTCATCACAATGCTAAGTCACACTGAGGTTGGAGGTTAGATAATGGAATGGGTTGTAAATGTCACAGAGGAAGATACGCTACAGAGTCACCCAGAAACATCTTATATTCTAAATGTATGTATTGAGGTGCATGATGACCTGCATTTACGATACTTTGTTGATTTTAATTTGCATAAGAGTCCAAAGCTTCCTAGAATGGCAGCTGGATTCATGGTGTGAATGCAAGAGGAATCCCAAGATGCTGCTGTTGCAGCGGGAACTGTTTCCCCCATTTGGCTTATTAGAGAAAAAGACTGCTTGACGTTTTAGCCTGCAGCACAACCCAGTCCCAATTCTCTGTGTGACATTCAGGCAACACAGTGTCACACATGCACTTTGACATCCACGTTAATGTTCACAGACATTTAGCAAACACACACACACGTCCACATCGTGCAACGCACTGCACATGCAGAGGGGGGGATGTGGAGGATGTCTGCATCCATCCATGAACACACAACATCTTTATATATATACATCAATACATCATCTTGCCATTTTTACACACACACTATAAAATATGGCATAAACATTGACTCTCACACACCCATTTGAGAGCAGCCACAGATGTGTGTGCTAAATTAGGGAGCTACTTCTATGTTTTTTTTCTGTGTATTTAAATTGATTTAGGATCATACCTTAGTATATTTATGGAACTATATTAAGTCTGCATGCTAGATATGGCTTTCCTGAGCAGAACTCTATTTTTCCTTTCTTTAAACAACAAATAGGCAAAGTCAGGCAGTGGAAGTAATGGGTGGTTGGCTAAGGAATTCATTATGGCAATTCTCCAGCCCCCTGTGTAGCCAAGGGGCACCTTTTTTATTGCAGCAGTGGTAGAAAAGTGTTGTTGCAATACGGGCTCTAGCCCCAAACCCAAGTCATTATTTATGAATTAATTTGCGCAGTCATTCAGTCGCAGGCCACATCTTTTATACATGCAAGCGGGTCGTGTCCTGAAGCTCTGTGGGCTCTAGACTGCAGACTTTGTGCCACGCCAAGTTGCCCCCCACTCTGAATGAGAAGGGAAAAATACACAGGTCCAGCCAGACTGGCCTCATTAGAGATTCATTAGTCACCAGCCAATAGGAGAGCAGTCCAGGGAAAAATGCGATTCCTTTAACATTTGTCATGGATGCACTAATCATTCAGCGTTCCTGAGAGGAAGGTAAAGGAAACAACACAGCAAAACGGACAGAAAAAATGTTAAGCAAGCAAAGGCAGTAATTGAGCATCTTAGTCAATAAGAATGTGAAAGGGTTTGTCAGTGAGAAAAACACAGGCAGTTATATATAGCCCTTCCATCCCCTCAGTGCTCCGGGCTTTCCCAATGAAAATCAACTGGCCGAAGGCCAAGGCCTGAGCGCCACAGAGAGCACAGGAGCTAGCTCTGCAGGTCCCAGCCCTCCTGGCCTTTTGCTATTTTTCATAATCTTTGTCTGCCAGTCATCTGTCAGAAGCAAAGGGGGCTGGAAAGAAAAAACACTTCCATACAATTCTATTCAGAGTCCGCAGCACAAGGGAGGCTGGTGTGTGCAAGCATAGAGAAGAGGATTCAGTCACACGCTGCGTTTCAGTGTTGCTGTGCCATCCAAAGCAAAAGACATGATGCTGCAGTCCAGGCTGTCAGCCATCCAAGAAGCCAAAACAAACAAAACTCAAACCAACTGACTAATGAAGCTAGATGCTTTTCCCAATCACTTACCGCTCTGGGAGGCTTGTCCAAAGACAGATAATACATCACAGCTGGTCCTGTCCAAGGGCAATGTAGTATCTCCTAAATACTCAACCAGAAATACAATTAAATGAAAAGACTTGTCAGGAAAAATGGTTTAAAACCCAATATTTGCTAATACATTATTAATCTCCACTGTTTTATTTTCAAAATTACTATATCAGCACCATCAAAACTGGTGACAGATTTTTACAGTATGTTTTTTAATACTTGTTCTTTGAACCATAGCATGTTACTCTAATTTCCAGATGGCTGGAGTAATTGTAAACAGCTCAACACATGTCCCAATTTCCCCATGATCCATTCCCCAAACTTCAAACAGGGAAGTGTGCTGTGATTGCACAGCTTTGATATAAAATATTCATCTAACCTGTGAAGTGTTGTGTTGCCACCTGCCACGTGTCAACAGCGTGGCATCTATTATTGAAGGCCCGGGTAGAGGTCGGTTTGAGGCCCCAATGCTCTGCCCTGTGTGGTGGCCCAAAGCGACATGGTCAGTCTGAGCAGAGATTACATCCTGGGGAAAATAAACGAAACATTTTGCAGCAGGCTATAGATCACCAGTGTCAAACAGCATTTTACAACAGAACTGATGAAATACTGATCTGTCAAAAATATTTAAAATGAAAATCATTAAAGAGCTGCAAGGACATTGCATAATGTTAAACAAATATCGACCTCATTGACTTTTTGTTCCAAGTAGAAGAATTCCAAGACTGGCTGTAAACAATGCTGTCTGTTCCTTGGAGAAAACTTTGGTATATCCCAACTCCCCTAGCTGCAGCTGCATCAGCCAATCATCTCCCCCGCAGCAGAATGTGTTTCCACCCTGGGGCTGGACAGTTTCCTTTTTGAGGCATTCCCTGGGTCCCACAGGGACACAGTAAGCAGCATCTGTCCTGCATGGCCAGCATGTATCCCTTGTGTCCTAAGCCATACGACCCTCCCAGCTGACAGAGTCCCACAGGAAGTCCTAGTCATTGCCTCACCTCCAACAGCCCCAACCAATATAGATTAAATGTACTGATGATGTTCACAAAGTTTCAGTTAAAAGTAAGGATAGTTAGTATTATTTATATGACTTTTAAATTATTGATAACTTTATAATAAGACTATGAGTCTACAGCCATGCTTGCAGCTCTGTGAGGCTGTACTTAGTCACAGCGGTGCTTTGAGCTAAAGCCCTGAAATGACAGCTGAAAAACAGCCAGGACAGGAACCGTTTTAAAACCTGACAGCAACAAGATGGTTGTTTAACAGGTGTGGCGAAATCAGATTGGCTTAAGTGCATAGGAGCAACGAAAAAAGACAGATGACAAATTGAGTTGACAGCAAGGGGGAAATGAGCATGTGCAAGAAAAGCACACATCCTAATTGAAGATTTGCTAGACTGACCCACCAATAATATAAATATTCAGAAATATTCACATAAATTATTATATTCTAGAGAAATGTCACAAACAATTTATGAAGGCTTTAAATGATGAAGCTACACGATGAGCTTGTACAGTTTACATGATAGAAATGTTAAGACTTTACATTAGCTGTTCGTTTTTATTTTACAGTCTTAGATATATTATCATTCCACAAATGTCTATGTCACGAGGGCATGAGCTATAATCCAATCCAATGTGTTAGGCATATAATAAATGCTACAATCTTGAAGCTCACAATGTATGCATGCATGATCTATTTGTTTTAACTGAAATTTTGTCAAAGGTGTTTCAACTCAATTGTATGGTTTCCATCAAAAAATAGCAGAAAGACTATAACACAATATTGTACAACAACAGCACCAAAGGCTATCAACAAAGTAACCTATGTATTTTTTGCTTCATTTTGGCCACTGTGGCCACAAGTGGCAATTATGGAATGATAGCATATGCTAAAATGTAGTGCACTGCACATAAGAAAAGTACAAAAGACTCCTAATGTCATTTACACAGCAACATCTATGCAAAGTTAGCTAGCGTTAGCTGCTTTAAGCTACTGTTCATACCAGACCAGGAAATGCTGTAGCAGTAAAACCCCTAAGTGTATTGAATTGACCAACAATGCGTTTTATTGTTTATGAATTTATCTTTTCATTTGTGAATGGAAGATTGTGTTATTTCTTTTTTCATAAGTTAAATAGTCATTTTAAAAACGTAACTCCATTTTTTAACTTCAACTCTCTGACGCAGTCTCAACAAAAACTAAACATAACAAACTTAACAAACATAGTTTTTCTTGCAGGGTTGTTGTATTGGATTGCATTATGGCATGTATGAGCTTATTTCACCCTGTAAGGATTCCCTCTCTGCACGATGCCCGAGAAGGGAAAAAGACTTGTGCTGGACTGGACTGGGAATGACTGTTTGTTAAAGTTGGACTGGTCAGCCAGGGCTTTCAGAGGAGAGGAGAACTGAGCTAAGATGTCGCTCAAGGGTCCACTGTGGCAATGAAGGCACTGTACAGTGCTGAGTGGGACAATGACTGTACTAACTGTATTCAGATCTGTCTCTGAGTTACATAAACCAGAGCAGGGGAGAGCAGCTGAGGGGGTCGGTGCAGAAGCCACAGTACACTGGACAAATATAATAACCACAAAGGCACCACAGAGTGCATGAAAAGGGCTGTATTGAATGATACTGCTCTTCACAGGCCAGTAGAAGCAAGGGGATCATGTGTTGTACATTTATTTTGCACCAGAACATATTCAGAAAGGACCAAGTAATACAGCGCTACCAGTGTTGAGAGGGAATTTGACAGGAGGTTATGTATCGATGTCATTCCCAATTTGTTTTGACAGCCCCACACATACTCATTACTTAGAGGGAAGATTGCATCTACCATTCAGAGAAGGTAATTGCCTTATCCCCTGTGTTGCAATGTATCTTTCCCTCCTGTCTCCTTGCAAAAGTGACATTGAGCTTATTAGAGAGGATCCCTGAGACCAGTGTATCCACCCAGAGCAGCCCGTGAAATCAAATCAGCCTAAAGGTTAACAGTCTAAAAACTCTGTTTAATGACATGGCCTTTAGCAAATGTCAAAACTCTCTTGTCAAGGAAGTTGTCCTCACTTTATAAAAATGTTTATTCGCAGGAAACCACTACGAAAAGAAGAGAATGGGACAAGTCGCGGGGAATATGCCATGAGCATCCGTAACAAGAAGCCCATGGGTACGAACAACACTGTGGTATAGACTGTCTTCTGGTAGACACAGGAAGAGACATCACCATTACCGTCTCTCACCTTACCCCGAACACAACAATCCCTTCTCACCCAGAATGCAACAGGGATTTACCCACGGTTTTCAAATAGGTAAATCTTCCCTCTTTGCTTGGCATGTTTCCCGGACTGAAGACGCCATTCAGCTCAAGAGGAGCTGTATAAGAAGCAAGGAAAAAAAATCAAGGCAGAAAGGACAGAGAGAAAAATCCACAACCCCCCATGGAGTCAAAAGTGGCACAGCAGGCTGAACATTATGCTCTTAGTAACAGCAAGTGTTGTTGACAGGCTGGTTGGCTGCTGGCTGGAGAGGGACTGTCTGCCAGTCTGCCGCAGATCCAAACCTCACACACTGTTGACATCTGCAATGGAACAACAGACAATACAGCAGCCCTGCAGTCCCATGGGCGGCCTGACAGGACAGCCCATCACACACAATAAATAACGTGCATGCAGTTTTTACAGAGAATGCAACATTTTTTATATTCCAATCCACACACTGTCCATCTTTTGTTCTCCATTTTTGAAATAGATGCTTTGTGAGAGGCATGATGTTACTGTCTGCCCTGGCTCTGAGATGTGGATTCATCTGACTATGCAATTTAAAGAAATCCACATCAAAAACAAGAGGAGCAGCAACATCAACATGGGACGTTCTGGTTATTGTACCATGCCAAAAATGCCACTGAAGACTTAGGCTCAATGTAATATACTTCAGTCATTCATTGATTTATTTCCTCGATTTATTTACTTATCTAACTTTGAATTTATTTTTCTACTTAAAAGAAAAAAAAACTGTCTTGTAAGTTGCTCACATCTTTACGAATCTTCACCATCTTGATTAATTCATTTTATTTCTTGATAGCTCTGTTTTTTTAAGTGAATAATTTATAAACCATATAATTCATTTGTGATGCTCCGATGCTTTAAGCCTGCTGTCAGTTGGTTGAGACACTGATGCAGAAAACACGCTTGCTTTGCAAAGAGTTTTGGTATCAGTTGTTTTTGTCTCTGGGTGTTTTATATGCTTTTCTCTGTTTCCGTGAGACTTCAGCTGAAAAGTGAGGGGTCTCTATGATGTGCTATGTGAATGTGTGTTTTCCAAACATTATTTCTGTGCTGCACCATATGCCAGCCCCCATTTTGGATTTGTTAACTCAATGCAAGACCCCTGAAAAGTTCAACCTGCTATCACAAGTCATTTGGTTAAATGTTGTTGTTTCAGAGTCTTGGGGTCAGCTAGATGCCTTCAGCCTTGTTCTGTTTGGATTTGACAATCTTCATTTTTCTTCCTGTCAAGAAGGGCTTAGCCCATCGCTATAGAAACAGGGGACATGAGCCCAGGGCTGACCTTGTGACTGGTGAGAGACAAGAGACTTAGCCAATAGCCAGAGATCAGGTTGCACAGAGGATGGCCTCAGTAGGGATGTGTGTGACTCAGTGCTGTCACAGGCACCCTCCACATCCCCGCTGGAAAAACACAACTGAGATGAACTGGAGCATCACTCAACGCTGCTCTGCTTTTTTTTTTATTTTTTACATAAAATCTGTGTGTGTCTGTGCGTGCATGCGTGTGTGTGTGAGTGTGTCTGTCTGTCTGTCTGTGAGTGTGCATGCAGATGAGTGTACTCAGTGAGAGTGGGCTGTACTCTGTGGCCGTCAGTTAAGTATAGATATTGGCTAAAATGTGGAAATTTGGAAAAACACATGCTTGCATCTAAACATGCACAGATTATTAGCTAACAGTATACCCCGCCATGTACCTATATGAGAGAAATGATGGATGCATGAATGTAAATATTGATATTTAAATATCTGCCTTCTGGACTGTTAATTAATGTACAGTGTAACAGAACATATGTTTATACATAGTAAAACTTTACCAATGTGCTACCATTTAGAATTATGTCAATGTTGTCATGTTGATGGAGCAAGCCATTAATGTATATATGGCAATCAATAGTACATACACAATTTATGCATTATACCAAACAGATAGAAAGATGTGCATAAGTGGATTTCATTGCTGAGTTTTTCAGTTGTAAATAAAACTGTACATAACAACGGAGCTACAGTCTATTGTGTTTAAAGCAGTAGTGTATATGTGCAGAAATCAGTTTTTATGCTATGGGAGACAAACTGGCCAGTGTGCGGCAAAGGTGATAAAAGTGAGACTGTTATATTTAGCCTGTGCCCATCCTGTCTGCGCTGTGCTGTGTTGTGCCGTTCATGTCTTGGGCAGAGCTGCGCTGCTCGTGTCTCCTGGGCCCCCTGCAGTGGAGGACATGTTCTCAATCTGTCTCACACAGTGCATCTTTAATGAACTGCGATTATCAGGCGTATTCCACTCCATGGGGCTTAATGACGCAAACAAGAAAACTTACAGGTTAAATATTGTGCTAGATCTGGCCTCACTAACTAATAATGTGGAGAAAAAATGGATCATGGATGCATGTGAAAATTAGAATTTTAAAGGAAGCTAAAAGAAGGTAATATATTCAAAACACCTCTGTGGAAGGGGCTAAATTCTTACCTTAAATCAAATAGACATTTTCCCATTTCTATTTTAATTTGCACATTATACATTAACTGTAGTTAATGATGTGAAACGCACAAGGGGGACAAACCTGTACTATACTGGCTGATGCAGAGGTGCACTGAAGAGGAATCTCAATGAATTACAATGTGAATGAGGGACCATAGAGTACTTTGCCTTCCCTGCTTTTGATGTACCACTTGATGGTAATGCCAATGGACACTCTGAGCAATTTAAACATTCACGCATTGTCCAGCCAGGGCGCTGTGGATTTCACTGTAATAAAAGCAATGTGACAGCACTAGGCAGGGGGACCAGGGATTGTCACTGTCTCAACAAGCTTCATGAGACTCTCAGAAGGTATTACCACAGAGCAAAAGGACACTGATACACAGATTCTTAAAAATGTGGGTTCTTGCATTTTTTTCTGTACAAAACTGAGAACTGCTGCAGCCTGTATGAGACTACCTCTCAACCTGCTCTTTAATCAAGGAATGTCACCAATGCATGCACCAGGTGCATGAGTGCAAATGTGTGTGTATGTGTGTGTGTGTGTGTGTGTGTGTGTGTGTGTATGAGAGCTTGCACAGTCCTTTCAAAGCTGACCTTCAAAATCTTTGAGGACCCACTCACACCCTCTCTGCCTGAGAGGCCTTTGGTCAGCGTTAATTACCCTCAGTACCTCCAGCTGCCTGCTCATCAGGTCAGCGCTCCCATATGGTCCTCCAGGAGGCAGCAGGCAGGCAGGCAGGGGTGGGAAAGTGCTGGATACCTGTGGGACACTGATTACATAAGCTGCTGCTAATGAGAGAGGTTCTTTTCGAAAAGGGCTGCGAGTTCAAACGATCACAACGGTGGCAGTGGCTGACAGATGCAACCCCAGAGCAAGGGGGACTTGATTAAACACACACACACCGTTGCACATGCTGGGACACATGCACATACACACTTGTATTCAGCCTCACTTTAATACACACTCACACACACAGAGGCACACAGCAGGAGAGGTGCTCTTTGATGAGCCAAACCTAGAGGTTGATGAGAAGGGGCACTGCAGCCTGATTCAGCTAGCTTGGGGTCACCAGGGAGTGTTTTTGTGTTTGTGTGTGTGTGTGTGTGTGTGTGTGTGTGCGCGTGTGTGTGTTCATTAGACACATTGTGGGATATCATTATACTAGTGACTCATTTGGCACACACCTCTCATGCAGTGACTAAAAAGCAAATTATATATATATATATATATATATATATGCAAATCAAATTGGGCATATTTTTGTCCAATAAACCAATTTCTTCTTCCAGAATACATTTATATTATCAGATTCAAATCATCTTAAAGCTTGATAATGAAATCCTTGCAGCAGTGGAGATCAAAACAAAGATTAATGTGCTGTTTGGCTTTCTAGCCCTGCTGTCATGTCATCTGTTATTCTCAGACAAGAGCATTGTGGTAATGCGGTTAGACCTCACAACAATGCTTAATCACAACAAACCACATTAGGCCAAAGGTAATTGTATTTGCTTGGTATATGCATGGCCCAATCTGTTTTGCTGTTGTCAGTGAAGAGGAGGGATGGGGGGGTCCACTGTTCCACTTTGGGGTGGGGAGGGGGGCACAACCGAAATAGTCTTGTTTAACTCCAATGTCTGGCTCCACCTTATCGAGTTACAAAGCTGCTGCTGCAACTCAGATTGGCCTCTGATCGATGGCTCCGATGGCAAGAGGCAGCATGACTGACAGTCTGACAAGGATCTCAGACGGGAGCTGAGTAATGCATGTCATGTCATTTTCCCGGAGACACCTGAGGTTCAGTTTCTCGTCCAGAGGAGTAAACAACAGAGCAGATTTTATCGCTCTGCCATTTGCATTATGGTAAACTGGACATTTTCCACATCAGTCAGGACATCAAAGGGCAATAAATGTCACATTTGAATTTTGAAGGGGTGGACAATTCATATGAAATGACAAAGCGTCTCAACATTTAGAAAAACTCGTACTTTTATTATCCAGCTTGCAACCAAGCAACTTAGAATGTGATAGAATATGAATGTCACAGGGTGAGCATATCTAAGATTCGACAAGCATTTGCTTTCAGACCCTCACTACTACCAACACGGGTCTATAGAAATTCTCTATAGAGTCATCTACTGACTCTTGAAACCTATTGAAATCAACAGATTTAGGCACCTGATACAATTATCTCTCACAAGCCTGCCAAACCTTTAATTATCAGCTCCAGTGCTAGAACTTTAAAATAGCATAGATTTACTGTACATTTACAGGTTTTATACTAAAGGTCTTGAAAATAATTTAGTCCAAATGAATCCCACACATTGGTTTACATAAGAGTCCTTCGTTTGGTCAGAAGTTTCAGCCAGAGAGGATGCATGCAGGGCTAAGGACCCAGACTGGACCCAAGGTCACCCAGAGCAGGTCACATAGGGTAGAACTGTGAGGCAGCCTCAGACGACTGGATCTCCACCTGAGCCATCTTGAACTGGGTGCACTGCAGCCATTTGCGCAGAGCAAACGGAGGGGCTCCGGATGTCGGGCCCTGCAGACACTGGTGGTTCACCCGGTTCTGGATGGCCTGGAGACGCAACTGCAGCCCCGCAGACAGGTGCTGATGAAGCAAGGAAGGGAAGATGACAACGTTTTAGTATGAAATCATCTAAAAAGTCTAAAGAGTTACTTGGATATTATTAATCTGTATAAATATTAGCACAAGGTTTTTTAAAAACCTTACCTTCAGGTTTGATTGAATCATGGGTAGCCACATAGGAATTAGCTATAGGAAAGAATGAGGATGGATAAGTATTGGGATATGTTTTAAGGTGATAATATATTAGCCATGTAGAAAAATACTAGAGTTGTAGCAAACCTTGACAAAGATGGTTGAGTTGCACTCCTGCAGGGCTTCCATCAGACTAATGACATGAAGACACACCATCTCTACCATCTAGGAAAAAAATATCAATCAAAACTGTTATTTTCTCTAACATAGTTACAGTTTTCTGATAATATATACAACAGGATTTAATCAAAAAGTTTGCTTACTAAACTAAACTCCTCTCTTCATACAAGCACACCACATTTCCAGGCCCCCTGTTCCTTCCTTAGCTAGCTTAAATAGATCCCCAGTGGAAAAAGATAAAGCAGGGCACTCACCACTTTATTGTGGGCCATGAGCTGGAGGATGCTGGGTGTAACCCGACTCCAGAACTCCAGGCCAGTGAGGATGGCGCTGGAGGAAAACTCTGTCTGGTTCTGGTTCAGCAGGGATGGAGCAGCGGCTGCCTGCTCACAGTAGATGGTCCACAGCTGGGCAAACATGAAGGCGTGGAACAGAGAGCACATGTGCAGCACCGACGTCTGGGGACAGAGATCAGACCAAAACAGAAAAGGTGGCTATAGATCATATTAACAGTACCTGGGTGGGGTCATTTGGAGAGATTTGTTTCTGCCACACCTTTGACTGTTCTGGGAAACCAATGAGGATGACTATAAGATGATCTGCGATGTGGGAGCCAGCATCTAGAGGGATGGGCATACAGGAGGTGGAGCCCTGGTGCAGGGCACAATGTGTCAGGGAGCCCAAAAGTAGCCAGGACAGCTGACGAATGTGGGACACACACTCGATGAATTCTTTTGGCCTGCGCAGAAGAAACCCCATTGAAATTCCGTTTTACAAATCTGCCCACAATTTGTTCTACACAATTTTATTCTCATACAGTACTTCTCAGGCTTGTATTCAATATTTCACCATCAGCTAATCTTGCTAGTATTTGTCTTGGTTCACTTAAGTTACATAAAAACATATTTTCTCACTTATCTCTAGCGGTGTCTAGACATGAAGATTTCTTTTTCCAGGCTTTGGGATTTCGGTTTTCACACCAAAACACATGTTTTACAGGGGAAAGCTGTTCACACATAGATCTGTGGATTATTCAGAGCAACTATGGGCTATTGATTCTGGAAAGATACGTTGTTATTGATTTTTAAGTTTTTGAATGCCACAAAAACAATTACATTCACCTCCATTGCGTTCGGCTGGAGGCAAAAATGTCATTGACTCAGCCAGGACAAATAAAGCTAGATATTACTAGAGATACATGAATACAGGAAACATGTTATTTTTTTGGTAATTTGGGTTAACGGATTCTGAATTCATTGAGTCATTACTAAACTCGTCGGCTGTTTTGTCATTCTTACCCTTGTTGCATGGTGGATGGAGGATGATAAAGCCAGGGAAGATAACGGACTACAGCTTTGTTATCTCGGTGATTGCCTTTGCTGATCTCCATGGCGGCGACTTGTGCCAAGCCCACTTTCAGGTTCCCCCCAAAGGTGTCCTCATGCAGTGGCTGACAGCAAGCCTTCATATGGCTCTGAATAGCAGATTTGGAGTAAGGAAAAGATAAGGCTTAACAATAAGCAAAATATGGCGGGAAAAACTCTACATATAATAAGATAATACACAAGTTGTGGCGCTCACATGAAGAACAAGACTTACTTTAAGTTTGGTTAGCGTGTGCATATCTGCAATGAAGTCCAGGAGTTCACTTATGTATTGTCTCATGCATTCCATGGCTGCTGTTGTGCACTGTCAGGAACAAAACAGTTTATCCTTCAGGAGGAATCACAACGGGGTCTATCTTTATTTCCTGCTGTTTTATGAGGCTGATTCTAATAAGATCCAAACACACATCGACGAAAGTCTTACCCCCGGCAGCGTTAAGATCATGTGCTTTTGGATAATGGTGGATTCTGCTAGCCGTGTACCAATATCTGCACAAACAAACTGAGAAATTCCACAGCGAGTTTTATAATCGTATTCTGGGTGAAACACAGGGATTTATTTGTTTCTTGTAAACTGAAGTGCATAAAAGACAGTATTTTTACCTGGACCAGCAGTAACAAGTTTGTGTCAGGCAGAGGAGACTTGAACTTGAGAGCCTGCAGAAGCTCTAACACCACAATGCGGGACATGTAGAACTTATCTCTCTCCTGGATGCGAGGAGATAGAGAGGGGAGTAAATGTACTGATGCAGCAAGACTGCCTTTTTCTATTATCACTCTTCCTTACTCATGCTGCGAGGAGAGCATAAACTCTGTAGTCTGAATAGAGGGGGAAGGACAGGCAGTGAGAGGGGAGGGAGGGGAGGCAGGGAGACAGAGAATAGACAGAGAATAGTGAAGCTGAGGAGTAGATTTAGGCCAGTCCAGATCTCTCCTCCCAGAGTCCCAGGCAGCTCAGATGAGGCTGTCAGGCTGCCTTCTCCCTCCCTAAGGACAGGCTGCTCTCTTTGTTCATCCCTTTCACACAAAGCCCAGCTGCCTGTTTACAAACCACACTGTCATCTTCTGGCTTCCACTTTGCCTCTCTCTTTCTCTATGCAGTCATGTTTGCTTATGTTAGGTGCGGGCACATGCTCCTCCACTCTTACAAATTGCAGAGCTGCTTCTGACATTTCTCACTATATGGCTCGTTACTGCGCATACCTGTACGCGGCACTCTCATAATTAAAAGTTAATGGCGCATGTCTGTTTTTTAAATAGTAAATTAAAGGCTGTTCTTAAGCTAGAGGGCCCAGTCGCATTTGGCGTATAGTGCAGTGCAGCTGTGACAAAAGGTGCATGGTGTGACAAACTTTAGTAGGTCTAGAATACCTGACTTTGTGTACTTAAAACCTTACCTCCAAATCTAACTGAACTGGCTGAAAAGTCCTCCCTGTGCTTCCCAGAAACCTCACCTCTCCATAAAACATCTGCACAGGACAGGTTCCAAAAGCAATTGACTCTGGGTTGTGAAAAGCAGATAATATACGGTGAGGAATTGAAGAGGGTGAAGAAAATCAATACTGCAGGAGACATAAAGCATGCAGCGTTGACAGTGGTGGAGGACTGAGGATCCATCTGGCCCAAAAGTGCAGACAGTCCTGGCTCCATCTCTGTCTGAGACAGCCACTCCGAAACACACCATACATCCTCGGCCCTAGCACACCAACTAATCATGTTAATCAATACTGTCTGATTGCCTACTTAATCATCTGTGACACATAGCCACATTTCTAGTTCACTGGGGAGTCAGGTGTAGCACCAAAAGAGTGATGAGCGAGAGTCCTGCGAACAGGAGCTCAACCTTTTTTACACTGCGGGTTAAAAGGTTTAACTCTTTCAAGACTGCATAAAAACTGGATGTCAACACCGATTTCATTGCTACATATGAAACTATATGTCTTTTTAACAAAAAGGTGTAATGTCAACACAGTCATGAGTACCTTGTTGAAAGCTTTGTAACACAGTCCACATAGTTCTACAAGGTAGGAGAGACTGAACATGCCATACTGGATGACAAAGCTCAGCAGTTTGGAGAAAGGCTCCAGGAGGCTCTGTAGGATGGAAGAAGAAGAGAACAAGTTAGATATTAAAGGACAGAATTTGGACACATTACTATGAACATTTCTGCTCTGGACTTACCCGGGTTGCATTTGTAGTTGGGATTTTCAGTAGACAAATGATAATCCTCAAGCTGGAATCCATAGGGCACTAATGAGACACACAGATTGCACATAAAAAAAACAGTCAGTGGGTTTTAAAGTGCAAAAGTTGAAAATGATGGTGCTAAGCCAAATTCCTGGACTTGGCGTTTTAAATATGTCTACAGCGACACATTGATTAGAGCACACTAATCTGACCTCCAAGGTCAAAAGCATCAGAGTCAAATCAATTACAATTTTAAGACTCTGTCCTATTGGACCCGACAAGGGCACTGCTAGATGCTTTTTCCTCCAGTGATAATCACATTAAACCATATCAGACCATGACTAAGTGAACGGAAGAGTCGATATCTACCTTAAGAGGAAGCACAGAGGGCAGTTTTGTGAGGAAGGTCTGGAACTGGTTGCAGATGGTTGCCCACAGGTTGCTAGGAGAGTCCATGGGGAGAGCCTCCATGAAGGTGGCAATGTTTTCCAGGCAGTGCAGCATTGTGCCCCCTGCTGGTAGACTCTTCTTGTTGTTCAGGCCCTGGAGGGTACAGAGGCATAAATCATAACATGGTTATATAATGGAATATCTATAAGCTAAGATATTTCCATTTAACTGATCATTCAGTCCTGATCAATCACACAGTGCACAGTGGTGCAGAGTAAGCCAGGTTTTCTTGAATGCCCCCATGATTTGTTGTTTTAGATAGGCTTATGCTGTGCATGTAGCTGAAGCCACAAAAGCTTTTGCTTTGACAAGAGCTCCTCCTGCTGGTTGAATGACTCAACACACAGAAAAATCTCACCTCAAGCAGCATGTTGAGGGCAGCAACAGAGCTCAATTCATTAAAATCTATCAGGGAAGATGCAAGTGTTCGCAAAAAACTTCCATCTGCAAAAAAAAAGGAAGATATATACATAAAAAGAATGACAGTATATGCAGTGGGTGCCTATTAGGTTAGCTTCATCATTATGGAAAAAATAGATTAACTTAAAAATAGATAGATTAAATACATTAAATTAAAGATGTATAGAAAGCAGTAAATGCATCTAATATAGGTTACAAAACACATAACTTAGTGCAACAAGGTCAAAACACACAGACCAGAGCAGCTAAGACCTGCTGTAAGTCTCTATAGAAATAGTGCAGTTACATTTTAAGGATTATTGAGTTTAGTAGTCAGTGGTATGAGCAGACCTTTGATGTTACTCTGGAAGAGTTGGGGCAAGATGCCATTAGGGGCCAGCTGATGAAACATACAGCGAAGGAACTGCTTGGCTACACCTGCTACATTCCCTGGGATCAACATACTGCAAAACATCACAGGGAGAATGGCTGTGTTGGACAGGCAGTCACACTTCACATCCATTATTAAACTCATCTTTAAGCACAGTGAATATCTGAGCACGCTGGTGTGACGGCTTTAACATCTCATACCTCTCAGCTTGTCCTGAAAAATTGGCACTAGATGCCAACCTGAAAGAAGTTAAAGCACTGGATTAGAACTCGGGGATGAATTATGCATGAGTTCTAAGGGTGAGTTATGAAACTTCATTTAACGGTGAAGTGGTGTGTGGATGTAGCTTGTTGGAGCGACTGTACCTGCCCACAGACTGCATGATGTCAAGAAGCATCGGAGCAGCCAAATCAGGGCTGAGGTGGATGAACATGGAAAGAACGACCACCGCGAGGCCAAGAGTCTCCTCGTCGTATTCCTCCAGCACGGCTGCACAGTCCCGACACCTGGGGCATCACATAGAAAAGAACATTAAATATTTAAGCATTAGATGACTTGTTTCAAGACAGGCATAGCTGTCGATTCATTTATCCACCTGTCAGACATTGTGGTTGGCTGCTCATCAATGAACTCCTCAGGCGCAGGGACAAACATGCTAACTGTGCTTGGTGCAGAGAGCAGACTGGTCTTTGTTGGACCTGCAAAGGAAATAAAAGAACAGTAGGCTTTTGGTAAGATACAGTTATTAGATCCTGAATGAGTCCAATGAGAAAAAACATGTTAGTTTTGTGTTTGAAAATGATTTTATTTTAGCTCAGCCCTGTGTACAGAATGAATCAGTCTAAATTTAAGTGCACTAGTCATCATCTATTGAGGCTACTTGACTATGTTTTTGTAGAACTTGTCATCATTCATTAGTTTGTCCTAGTTTGAGAGGATTAGTCCAACAACTCTTAAAAGTTTGTCCAAAAAAAGGCCACTTTTAAGTAACTACTGAATATGTATGAGTTTTTGCTCATTTGCATATTTGTATTTTGCTTACTTATCTTTTTTTTCTTTATTGTATTGTATTTGCCCACAGTTTGATTTCAATTACTGGTCATTAAATGTCGCTTTCCACTTACTTTATTTCTGTTTCTTCTTTTTTTCTTACGCGTGTTACTAAAGAATGTCCACATATTTTCTCAAGGAATAAATTATGGAATAAAGAAAAGTCTAAAGCGACTGACCCGTCTCCCAGGTGCTGATGTTGTGTGGTGCACTGGATTGATGTTCCAGCTGTCTCTTCATTAGCTGGCTCATGGTCAGAGCTCCCAGAGAGCCTCGCTTCGCCTGACGGTACTGAGCTAAAGGTCAGACACAGAAAACAACACCTGGGTTGAAGTACCTGCTATGACCATTTCAGCAGTACCAACAAGTGTGTGTGGTTACATGGAAATAGGTAAGACACACATGAAAAGAGATGGTCAATGTAATTTTATTATATCATTCAGACGAAATTAAGTAGGCTAGTTAGCTCAGTCTTTTTGAGGAACTACAACATTATAACAATACTTTAGAGTGAAACTAATTTGAAAATTAATTTATAAAAAATATTTTCCCAGGGATTTTACTGGCTTTATAATACCAAGTCAGTTAATATGATATGATTGTATTGAATTTCAGCTCCAATATGAAAGTTTGCAAATAGAAAGTATAGAATATGCTTTTTTTTGGTTATCCGGATAGGTAATATATGAGATATCACACAAATATTTTTTTAAATGGTATATTAAGGCCCTAATAATGATACGACAACAGTCATATTTATTGAAGTTTATAAGGAGACTACGAAGTAAAGTATTTGGATCCTACTTGATACTGAAGAGCGGTGGCTTGTTTCAGGCATAGCAGCTTCAAGCGTTGGGGCTGAGGCAGATTCTCGTGGCTTTTCCAATGTAGACAGAACTTTGTGATCTGCAAGGCAATATGGGTGAACAATGGGCGGGGCATTGGCATCAGATTATATGCCGTTTATGCCAGTAAAAAAAACTGCATAATATATAGACATTCAGTAGTAATAAGCACTACTTTCGCTACCATTAGGAGATAGTTAAAGTTGATTTAGTGCTAATTTAATAACGGTTTCTTATGTGAAGTTTAGTGTTTTGTTATCCTCACCACCTCTTCTACTTCTTTTATGGTAAGTCAAATTATCTAGTTTCACAGCTTCTGATGTGTGCTGAAAAACCTCTAAAGGGTTAGTATGAAAGGAAAGGAAGAGTGAACACATACATAGAAACACACCACAGGACACCATACAGCTCAAGTGGTTGGTTAAATAAAGATTTGAGGCAGCTTGCACATGTTTCAGAGTGCATTTACTGTATATTCTAAAAACTTAAAGGCGCATACCCATGTTGGCAATATCTATCTCCTTCACTACAAAACATGTATTCTTTACATTTATGCTGTCTGTTGTCAAATGCATACGATGCCTTAGATTGTTCCTAGCATGTCAGGCTACCACTGGTTTCCATTTTATTTGTAATATGGTTTGAAAATCCATCAGTAGACTCCATCAAAGTTAACATTAAGCACATATGAATTTCTGTCAATCTTACATTGGCCAAATGGGACAATCTAATTCAAGCGCGATTGATTTGAAAAGTCTGCACTACATTACCTCACACTGATAATGTTACTTTGATAATAATAAAATAATAACAATATAACTTTATTTACATAGCACTGCCTTTCAAACAAAAAGATGCACTACAATGAGCTTCACAATAAATGAAAAATATAGAGACATTAAGAAAGATTTTTTTTAAAAGCAATAAATCAAAGAGATTTTTTTTAAGTAATAATAAAATTAATACTAAATAAATGAAAATTCAAATATAGTAAATGTTTTTTGGTGAAATATGAGTTTCAAGTTTTAAAAGTTGTAAGTGCACATTCTCAGATCTACAGCGAGCATGAACCAAATGCAGCATCACTGTAGGCTCTTTGTCCTGGACCAAGGAACAGCTGATGTTGAGAGAGTCAACGGGACACATTGATCTGTTCAGAACATAAACTATGAGAAGGTCAATAATTAACGCTGGAGTGGGGCCGTGAAATTATCTCTAAGTGTTTTAATACAAGTTTTCAGTCTGCTAATTGATTTTCATATTGGAAACCACTGGATGCCTGGAACCATGGACAAAAACAATTTGAAAACACATCAGCAAGGTTTGCAAAAATGGTGCAAAAAACTGTGACCTAAAGTATAGATGATTTGTAATAAATGGGCTAAAACATTTTTATTGTAGTTTAAATGGTTAAGATACACACTTTCGGCCACACTGGTACAAAAAATGATAATTAAGCTTGATGGTTTGGATAAGCCTCCTCAAATCTTAGACACCTCCTTAAAAAATCACTTTGACACAAATTACACAGCACCTGACCAGCACACTGGTAAAGTAGGCGTTATTCTTATCTATGCTTCCTTCTTACCAGTTTCTGTGGTCTGCTCACCACCCAGCTTGTCGAACATATTGAACGTGATGTCCAGGTATTCCCTCTGGATGGCACTGACAGCTATCTTCCTCTGCTTCCGTTGTCGAGGAACGATCTGGATTTTAAACTCTGCCTCATCATTGTCATCCCCATTGTCAGGTTTGGGGTCACTGTCGACTTCATCGCCCATGTCATCGTCATCTTCATCATCCCCGTCCTCTTCTTCGTCGTTGCTGGTACTCTGGTTTTTTTCTGGTGAGGAAAGGGCCTCTGCTTTGTGTTCTGGGATGTTCAAGAAGATGGTCCTACCAGAGGGACTTGTCCCTGGTCCCATCCCGGTCTTTACCTCATCGGTGGTCACAGGCGCGTCATCTAGAGAGGTGTAAGGGACATGTTGGGTCTTTCTCAGCAGGTCTCTCTTCTGCTTCAGTGTCATGGGGCTATCATGGCAGACATTTTCTGATCTGTCAGGAAGATCCAGAGAGGCGCTGGGAGTAAGCCTGTTTTCCAGAAACGGTTGCCCTGAGCCTCCCTTTCCCACCGGATGGTCTGTGGTCTTTTTGTCACTAGAACAGTCCTCTACACTCACCTGAACCACAGGAGACAGCCGCAAAGTGTTACTGCTTGCAGGGGAAGCCGAGACCTTTGGACTCCCGTTGAACTTGGAGGCTATGATGGTGTTAAGGTCAAACTCCTCGTCGCTCTCTACGATCCTCAAAGGAGGCAACGGTTCAAACACCAAGGAGTCGCTGTCAGACATAGAGAGCAGTGAGTGTTTCTCTGGAATGGAGGTACAATCAGAGGAGAGGTCGATGAGGTCTTGGTCTTCCTTCCCTTGAGCTGATCCTCCTAGCGAGCCCTGGTCAAACTTGTCCTCAAAGGTCTCCATGCAGCTGAGGCGGACCTCTGGAATGACAGGCTTGGAGGTGTCGGACTGGCCGCCTCGAGAGCCTCGCCGGTCCACGGCATCGCTGCCCTCCACCCGAATGGAAGAGTCATCAGATGATCCTTTGCCGTGATGCCTGCTGTGGGACGTGGCTGAGGATGGGGGCAGGACCACAGGGGGCGCCTGCAGGTCACAGCGATCAATGCAGGATTTACGTCGATGTTCGTCCAGATTGAAGAGGATAGAGTCAGTGTTGGAAATGTCCAGAGACTTCTGCTTGTGCATGGCCTGCAGCCGCTTCTTCCTGGTGCTCTCCTCCCTCACACAGTGCAGAATGCTGTCCTGAAGGGCGCTGGCTTCACGGTACTCTGACAGTTCAATTTCACCTGATACACAGAAGAAAAATTTGACTTTATCCCAGTGAAAGCAACACGCCTCCTGCAATCTGCTGAAAAAGACTCAATCGATGTGCTGTTACACTACACTTTACTCTGAAAGCCTCTGCTTCTTACTTTTCTTGGCATTCAGCTCTACCGGCTGGTACTTCACAGACTTGCTGCCACCAATCCTCTTCAGGCGGGCGAAGAAGGTCTGTGACTCCTTGTTAGCAGCACCAGTCGGCGTGTCATGGACATCTGACTCATCGAATACACTGTCCTCTTCTAAGATGGAGAAAAAAATTACATCAGTACTGCATTTAAGAGCCAAACAGATACTCTTTGGAAGAGATATTCAATGGGAAGGGTGTCAGTGTCATCCTATCTTGCAGCTATAATCTACACAGTATAATCAAGGTTTTTCTTCCAAAATGTTGCACTCATAAATGATATTTATTTAAAAAAATATTTTCGCCTAAAATCAACTATTTAAAAAATGCTTCTTTTCTTAATAACTTTTCTTAAGCTAAGGTCATAAGATTAGGCTACTCCAGGAAGTGGCCAGCTGCCAGGGTCCTGTACAGACAATTGATCATTATATGTATGTATTTTTACATTTAGTGACCTGTTCAGCAGACAAGGTGTTTTAGAAGTCTGGTGTTGAGATAAACAACATTCTCTATTTTGCTTCACCTTTTTCTTTCTCGCTGTAGCGGCTCATGTTAGAGTTGTCGCTGTAGAGTGGTCCTGCTGCAGCGTGAGGACGACAGCTGTGATACTGGGCATTCAGTGTGTTGATCGTGATATGGATCAGATGGAGGACCACTTTGCTGCCGTCCATGTCTCTGTAAGGGTACTGTGGTGCATATAAAAATATAATAAGCTTATGTTCCCTTTGTAATTCATAATGTGTATCATAAGATATAAAGAAAATATGTAGCAGCGAGATTCAGCAATCATGGAGGTGAATTAACGTGTTATCTAGGAGACGAATACTGATCCATGCAATAAAATCCCACTGACACATAGTAATACAAAGAGTACCTTATAGAGGATAACTAGCAGGGCCTTGAGCCACATCTGTCGGATGTGTGGCCTCAGGGCCCAGAGAGAGCATCGAGGCGGCTGCTGAAAATAGTGTCTCAGCTGGGGACACGTGCAGTACTTCAACACCTGGACCACCAGGGGAAGCAGCTGCTTTCCCAAACCAATATTGTAGTCCATCACCTGGAAGAAATAACAGTCAAGTTCATTAGCATTCATGTTACGTATACTGTTATATTCCTCACAATATGCTACTAAACATACCAGTTCATTTCTAGCTATAGTCACAGAATTCCAAAAAGAGGTGATAATAGATTATATGTCAGTCACTTGTGCAATGCCAGCGATGAAGGCATTGAAGCAGGTGGAGGTGCGCATCTTCTGAGGTGCAATCATGAAGCAGCCCTCCTGTTGGTCATAGCCCAGCAGCACGTACAGGTGACGCTTCACTGTGTTGAAAGCCTTGGCACTGCCAATGTCGGCCTCGGCGCTGCTCTGGTCTTTGGCCATAAATTTCATGAGCACCATGATCAGCTGGTGGACCGTCTGGTGATCTATGCCGGCATCCTCAGGAAGCAGGTCTCTGATGATGGTGTCACCCTCGGGAGACGGGGTCTGGCCTACAAGAGGGGCTGAAGCATCAGGGTTAAAGTGCGGGAGGAAACGTGCTGCAGACAGGGGAGAAGATGGGGAGAGGGAAGGGTGCAGGAGCAGAGGGGGTGACAACACAGAGGGGGGGGGGCGTCAACTCTTCCTGTCCACTTCTCTGTCAAGAGAGGTGGAGACATCCTCATGCAATATACATACATCAGTGCAATGTGTTCATGGAATATGTAAATGGGGTATACACAAAAAAATGACCAGCTAGCTGTTAGCAAGAGTGTTGCTTTTCACTGTTTTCAGTGTCAGAATTAGTGTAAGTCTGAAAAAACAATGACTGTCACCGTAGAGCAAACATTGCTTTTTCATTTTTTCCCATGTTACCGTTATTGATAATAAACTGTACTTTTCCTCTAAAATGGTGTGGTTATGAAGAATAATACTGTGTGTTTCAGATTTAGGTTGTTATTTACCTGGCAGGACTTTCTCTATCATATCTCCCAGTGTCGGGGCAGAGTGCTCTTGCCTCGTAAGCCTTAGAGCTAAAAACCACATATGAAGAACACAATTTAGGAGAATGTACAGGGGGGGTAGTACAGGACACGTGTCTGAGCTTCATCGTCATACAACGCATGTGCACACACAAACACATACAGACACACAAAAAAACAAAAACAGTGTTATCAAGAAGTAGGGCATTTTGACGAATCACAAATATCAAATAACCACATCATGTTTGAAGACAACACAAGTAGCATCTCCCAGAAACTCAGACAGCCTTCTGTGCAGAGCCAAAGATAAAATGAGTGTAGGGAGTTCCTCCTTTATTAAACAAAGTAGTGTTTAAACATTCCAGTGAAATGATTGTTGGGGACAAACAAGTGAGGAGAGAAACAGTAGGATAATGGGACCAGACTTTGGTCAAATAGTATTTGCAAATAAAAAAGCATTTGGTTTCACCCGCAAGGAATATAAAATGGGCAGTGATCACCACATTAGGACAACACCGACATTGTCTACATAGAAATTGGTAATAAACTGACTTAAAGATACAGCCATGGATTGTCTCTGTAATGTCACGTCGGACAAAGCACCTATGAGGCATTTTAAGTCTCAAAAGGTATTTGCAAACACTGTTAGACCACAGACTGAGTGAAAGTGACACAGGTTCAGATTCAAACTGATAGACAGGCTGACTGGCTGATCTGTGCTACTCACGAAGTCGGTTGCTCAGTGACTCAGGGAGTGAAAATGCCCGTTTAGACTCTGCTGGGCCTCCCTTCACACTGTCACGGAGGGAACGCACACTCTTCTGCCGATTCCTGGCAAAACGGGCCCGTCGTATCTTCCACATTGCTGCATCACTGAGGTTGGCTACATTGGTTCGTACGGCTGTGATGGCTGTCAGAAGAAAGATTACAATCTTAATTTGGAGTACTATTAGGCTGTAATGCTCCTGTTACAATAAATGTTGTGTCAAGAATCATGCAGAGTTGGTGGAGCAGGTGAAAAAAATCTGAATGGGAACAAAGCAGCTACATACTAGTGGGGAAAGGGAACTCCTTGTTGCAATCCAGGTGTAATTGAGCCTCCAGAGATAATGTTTCAAAGCGGTTGACAAAGAACTCCCAGCTAAGCGCAGGAATTTCCTTCTTCAGGAAGTGCAGCAGCAGGAGCTTGCTGAGGATGATGGGCCGATCCCTCACAACAGTGTCAAACTGAAAATCCAGGCACAGGCATAACCCCTGGAAAATAAACAACACACAGATATAAATACACAGCCGGACACGAATATATGTAGCTAGATGAACACACGAGACTGTATACACACAAAGCTTTGTTTACGTCAACGTTCGTAAGTAACTTTTTTAAGAGAAAATGCCAAACATTGCATGGTTCTAGCTTTTAAAATCTGAGAATTTTCTGGTTTTCTACTGTCTTTCTGATGTATTATAGACAAAATAATGAATCAATTCCTCAAGAAAACAATGAGCAGATTCGTCAATAATAAATATATTTGTTAGTTGCAGCCTTAATGTGAATTGTAAACTACTCAATAAAAGCTAGACTAAATATACTCACTTATCTGTTACTAATGGATGCATGCCAAAATATTGTATACTTCATTTTTTATAGATTTTCAGAAAAAGGAAAGATTAATAAAGCAATATAGGGTCCTCAAATGCAGTTGGTTCTGGATTTACGCATATTCTTTACTTACTTTTGAGTTTCAGACAGAGCTGAAGACTATTGTTTTATGACCAATGTAAATGCCTATAAACAGATGTCTTTCTATATATTCAGTCCTATTTCAGCATGTATGATGTACATTTAGCTGCCGTTATGCAAAAACCATGCACTCCCGAAACATCAACCTCCCCAGAAAAGGCTTTCAATGTAGAGGTGATGATGAAAACTCCCAAATACAAAGTTTTGGTGCAGAAAGACACAAATATGTCACATAAGATTCAGTAAATGAACTAATTTAGACAATTTAGTAGTATTTTGATTTGTGAGGCCCCATTGTTCAATGATGAGCATTGGACGTCACAAAAATTGCACCAAAATTTCAATATGGGTCATACAAATTTTTTCCCTCTGACTGGCTGATCTGACTGTGAGCAGGTCACCTGCAGGGCTGGCCTCTTTATGGTGTCCAGCAGTAGTCTGGCCCGGGTGGCCACTGCTGGGTTTACGTCCTCCACGGAGGCCAGGAAGCAGCAGAAAGCGTGGGCCAGGGAATACTTCAGCAAGTGGTTTTTCGTCACCGCACCAATGTCCAGGAACCGACACAGTACCGCTACTTTCTCCACTGGGAGTTTTTATGAGAATACGTGTGAAAGGGAACATCGTCAACAACACAGATTACACAATAAATAGAGGCACTGCCTGGCCACATGAGCCATGAGTCTGACAAGTTTGCCCATAATTTCCTAGATATAGTAAACAGAACCAGCTATGAGGTCATTAATGAAGATCAGTTATTGTATTACTTAGCTAATCTTTTCATGTCATCATATTTATCTTTTTATATGTAATGCACGATGTAAATGTAAATGCAAGACGGCGTTCACATACACACAAGTGCCAGTCTGACAACACAATGTCTCACATCCCTTGTGTGGAATGAAATAAGAATGCATTCAGCCATTTCAAAGAAGAAGATCCTTCCAGTAATTGTTGGCTTTATTTATCATGACTCAGATTAAAATCTAAAAATAGATGCTTTATTCTGATGCTTTATTCTGAAATCCATTAACTCACCCACTCTGGGTTGATGGATGGCACCCGTGTTGACCACTAGGTGTCAGTGTGGGACATAAGAGACATCCCAGAACAGCACATTGCCTGTTTTAAATTTAGGGTTTTAAATGTATATTAATATATAGTATGATTTACACCCACAATTATACAATTATAGGGTATACTAACTATTAGATAAATTATTAGAGCTTGTGATCATGATGTAGACCAGTTCCCCTGCTTCCCTCTATTCATATATCGAGTCAGAGGACCTCTGCCTCTGTCTCAAGGTCGTACAGCTCCTCTCTGCCAATCACAAAGTGAGAAAAAACGTATTAAAACCTCAATTTCTCTTTGCCGCCTGTTTGAGCCACACAGTAACCATGACAACAGAAGTGGGAGATGTGGCCAGGCAGTGGTTTTGGTAGCATATTATATAACAGACTGGGGGCCTTCCTCTAATGGTTCATTCATACACAACCACAACCACTTTGCTTCCAAAACATGTCATTACAACTAAGAATAAATAATTGAGCATTGTTTAGTCACATCATGATGAGCCTGATGAATTGTTTATACATGTATATGAGGTTGTACACTATATAATCATCCTGGGTAGCAAATGCCCATATCAGATACACAATATATGTTATTTCACACCATAAGCGTCTCTTCTCTCACCTGCTTCGAATCGTATTTTCCAGTCTTTGCTGTTGAAGTTTGTGTTGATGAGGTTCCAGAAGATGTCCGCCCCATGCGACAAAGAGAGGGCGTGGAGAAGCTGAGGGACAGCCTGGGAGGCCAGCTGACAAAACTCTGACTTCAGCATGGACCACAGACTGAAACACAAACACTTAGTGTTAGACACACACACAAATTGCTGTGTAGGAGTTGGTTAAACACATTTTGCAGCAGTTTATTAAAATGATCAGTCATGCACACACCTCGGGATGAGCATCTTTTCCTGGATGTAGGCCAGAAACTGGGGGTTATCCTTGCGGGCAAGGTACAAACACTCTCCATGGAGACACAGGATCTTCAGACAGTTCAGCATGTTGAACAAAATGTCAGGCTCCTCAAACTTGGACATTTCCTGAATACAGAAGAGATGAGTGACTGAGAATGTACCACATGTACACTCAAAAAAATCACAGAACACATTCTTGAATGCCTCTGGTCTAATTGTGCTTCAGTCTAAATATTCAGAACAAGTACCTGCAGAATGGTGTATATGAGCTTCAAAGACACTGGGAGTTGCTGGTAGGAGAACTTCGTATCAGAGTTATTCTTCATGGCTGTAAGGAAGAAGAGTGTAATGTTAGAAACAACTCAACTTTCAAGTTATTCAGCACTATTACAGCGCAGACATGGCGAGTGTGAAATATATCGATGCAAACATGACTCCTAAATTTATACCATTATTACATCTGCACTTGTACGGTAAATGTGTAGCTGGAGCTAGTAACCAGTTAGCTTAGCTTATCATATAGAAACAGGAGGAAACAGCTATTTCTTGGCCGAGAGCTGTAAGAAAACTTCCCCGAGTTTCCACTGGTTGCTTGGCAACTTCAGAGTGAAAACAAGACTAGGAAGCCACTCACACACCTGGCCAAGAAATAGTCAGGTAGTCTACACAAACCCCCTGTTAAACAGTGAATTGCTGTTTTTACTTACTAGTTTACACGTTTTTGTATGGATTAAACAAACAAGCCATAAACCATAATTATTGAAAGATGGAGGTGTTGATAGGGGGATTATGTCGTCTTTGGACAGAGCCAGGCTAGTTGTTTCCCCATGTTTACAGTCTTTATATTAAGCTAAG
>CM022480.1:15709525-15721485 GCA_011952105.1 Coreoperca whiteheadi | reverse complement strand
CAATGAGCAAGAGGAATAATTCTCTTTAAACTGTGTTGCATATTGTGTAAAAATACACTTCAGTGTAGATCCTTGGCATATGTTTAGTAATACAATATGGCAGGGGTTGCATTGAGACCTTTTGTTACTCCCAAACAAATATCTAGCAACCAAATTAGTCCCTTTACAAATATTGTAGAAATATTATCACCATCAGGAAGGTGAGGTCACCTGCTTTAGGATGAGGTCAAACATGAGGATGAAGCAGCCGAGGTTCATGTCATCATCGTCACAGTCCAGATCCAGAGCGCAGTGGCCGGTGGCGTGACCTAGGTTTTTAAAGGGGCTGCAGCGCAGAGGGCTGCGGAATGGGCTCCTGAAGGGGCTTGGGAACGGACTGAGAGTGTTGTGCTGCCCGCGGCGTCCTGGGTCTGACACCACACTCACCTACGAGCAAAGAGCACATCACTATAAAAAATAAAATATATGTGTTTCACTCAAACCATTTATACCCCTGACAGTCTTTTAATCTCCAACGTTCCCCTGTTACTGCCATTTATAATGACACGAGTGCAGAGCTGCTCAGCTATAAATTTCAATGATAAATCTACATCACAGTCAAGTTCAATGAAGCCCTTTAAGGGAGCTATATTTAGACATTGGGAGTTACCATGGCAACATACAGTACATCCCAATGAATGGTAGAAAATAGAAGCCAAGAAAAGTAGAAATGTGTACATCATAATCCTAGACAGGCATCTGACAGAACGCAAAATATACAAAAAGCTCCCAAAGGTGTAATAATATCTAGTCAGGTGATGTTTTGATTAGAGTGAAGTGAGTTTTTTGGAATGTAGACTACTGTTAGCCCTCGCATATTGCTGATTTGAAAACTAAACTTAAATGAAAAGAAATGAAAACAAACATTGAATCCTCATATCTTAAAATGTTTGGTGGTATAGCTTTGGCCTTGCTGTCTCCCTCACCCTGCTGGCCCCAGTGTTGCCAGACAGATCTGAGGCGCGTGCCTTCCTCTGGTTGGCCAGCTCCTTCAAAGAGTTCACCCCATCAGAGAACATCCCAATCAGCAGCTGCAAAGGTACCACAATGTCCAGTTCTGAGAGCACCTAGGTCCAAACAAGACACACAAACATTTAAAGGGTCCATTCACACAAAAAAATATATTTTGTACCAAGCAGATAGTTTTGTTTTTATTTCCAATGGTAAAAAGTCTGCCACCTTCCTAAAACAATGGAGGTGAATGGATTTTTTTTTATTGCTGCTCAAAGCACTGAAAAATGACATCACATAAACTCAACAGCAATGTGATCTTCCAGAAATTCCAAGTTACTCAGGACCTCATTGTGTTTTCATCAGGAACCAGTTCCTTCTGAGGAAAAAATAGTTAAATATGCAGTTTTTGAGCTTTTTAAATGTATTTCTTCTGTGCTATAACATGAACACTACACGCATAGCTAAATACCAGTAATCTAAATGACAAAATGTGGATGAACTGACACTTATAAAAGTATAAATACCTATATGACTGCACACCATGAACATGCCACAGAGGTACACCATGTCCAAACTGGGCACTACTTCTTTTTCTGATTTGAATGTGACCCATTTAATGAGGGTAAATTAATGCAATCTCTTGATCATAGTTGTGACAGAAAACTTGAAATTGATCCATGTATGCAGGGCAGCAAGCTGTGAGTGCATATGGGATGAAAGGCAAAATCCCTCCTATCTCACTCTGTGACCCAGATCCATATTCAGCAGAGCCCCTGCTCAGACTCTCACTCTCTGTGACAACCTGTTCAATTCACACGCACTGTGGATAGAACCGCAGGATGTGAACTGGACACAAGGCACCTGTGTGTGTGCATGTGTGTGTGTGTGTGTGTGTGTGAGTGCTTACATGCAGCCACAGCAGAGCCTGCTCTTGCACAGACGCTGGGTAGCCAGAGAATCTGCAGCTTATGAAGCCAAACATTTCTTCCATGGAGAAGGGCAGGGGGCACAGCTCAATATCAAACATCTTACTGTAAGCAGAAGGCAGAACAGAATATTATGTTCCCTGGGTACCATGCTGCAATTTTATTGTCCCCACACTGCCACTGCTCTTTATTCTTCTGATGGTGGTTTCATGTTTGCAACCATTTTCCTTAACGAAGCATAAGTGGAAGACACTAGCTACAGCAACGTGGTAATGACAGCACATAAACTGCAAGAGAGTAAGACTTTTAAAGTGCAGATAACAGCAGCAGACGCCCAGTGGGTAGGCAAGGCCAAAGAATTGGGCTGTGATTAGCTGATTAAGGTTAGGTATGGTTAAAGGAATAATTCAACAATTGTTTATGTTTATGCTTATTTGCTTTCTTACCATGAGTTAGATGAGAAGATCAGTACCACTGAGATATGAAGCTGGCTTAGCTTAGCATGAAGACTGGAAGCGAGGAAAATAGCACGCCTGGCTATCTACAGTACATCTTTGAACATCTCACTTATTAACACCTAGTTGTTTGTTTGTTTAATCAGTACTCAAGCAGAGTGTCAAAAGTTGAAGTTTTACGGGGAGACGCGTGCTGTAGAAATTTCCTGGATTTCCTGGAGTCACTGCTTGTTACCTGGCTACGTTGCTGTGATGACAAGACTAGATGAAAACTAAAACCAAAAGTTGACGTTTTTACATTTTGGTTTGTGCACAGGTTAACCTAACAAGATAAAATGTGTTAATAACTAACCTGTTTCCCCCTGCTTTCAGACATTATGCTAAGCTAAGCTAATCACCCCCTGGTTCTAGCGCGTGGTATCAATCAACTGTTGGCTAAAAATCAAAAAAGCTATTTCCTAAAATGTCAAATAATATATTTTTGTAGATTTTCACTGATGATACGCCTACTGCTGATAAGCCCCTTAGTCCAGAATGCATCTACCTCTTTAGTCTGAGAGTTTTCCATGCTGCAAAAGCTGGCATCATGCATTATAGACCATTGAGGCTGAAATGTTCAAAGTTAAACTGCTCCCTGTTAGGCTGCTGAATCTCAGCAGATAGTATTTCTGGAAAAAGCCTTCTTTTACTGATTCTGTGGAGTTCACACCAAAACCTTCATCTATCTTTAATGTTTAGACTACTAAAAATAAATACAGTATGTGCTATCAGACAGTATTGTAGCTGCACTGGAAATATCAGAAACCAAGGTACAGATTTGTCTGTTAATTCTGTATATTAAAGTATATAAGAGTAAGCACAGCTACAACTTATAAGAACATATTTTATCACCCTTACCCCTGCTTAAATGCAAAAACAAACGTCTTTATTACGGGAATAACAACTTCAATATGCACACATTTCGAGGTGGTGGATGTACCTGAGCACTTCCCGGAACTCTTTGAGCTGGTGGTCAGGCACCTCCGTGCGGATGGCCTCCAGCCACTCAGGCATGAAGCACTCCCACAGCGGTTGACTGATGACATTGTAAGGTATCAGACACAGGATCCTGTTCAGGCCCTCCTTCAGCTGGGTCACTGTGCTACATGACTTGTCCCAGTAACCTCCCACCTGAGGAAAGGTGTGCACAAACACAGCCAAGAGGGTTAAAATAGTGACCTATCCTCCAGAATTTTAATGAACCTCAGTCCTGAGTGACATGCTGATTTAATGATATTTTTCATTCATAGCTGTTACACAGTGAAACATGTTCCCTGGTAAACACGAGCTATAACTGAGATAAACAGGAATTGGGATGGGCAATGCCTGGAAATTTGGAGTTATAATATTCATGCTAGTTGTGTTTTCTGAATAGACATAACCTTTTCACACCTCCATCCACATCTGATATCAGCACCCTGTATATGCTCTGTAACTCCTTTACCACAGACTGTATGTTTAGTTAACCTCGGTCTTAGCCTTACCCTGGCAAACTCGACAGGCTTGGGCAGCAGACACATGACCATGACGTCAAATCGCACTTCACACACTGTCTTTAGCCACTTGGTGACAAACTGAGGCTTTAGCTTCTCCACCAGGCTTCCAACCTCATCGTCCATCATGTAGGCAGTGGAGTGAAACCACTGGAAGACCATGCTGACCAGCCGAGCCAGGCTCTCTGTGGGCGTGTTCTCATTGGGCGTGCACAGGCTCACCTGCAGTGTGAGCGAAGGTCAGTGAAGTAAATTAATCAGTCAGGTGACCATGAATTCAGCAGGGTAGTGATAAGAGGCCATGTACTGTAAACATCCTTATCTCACAACTCCCTCTTAATGACAGACACAGAAAAAGCCTGTGATTACACACCAGAAACCAGATGCCAAACTGACTGAGGAGCCGCTGGTCGTGTTGGTCATCCTCCTTGTTATCAAACTCAATGTTGTCCAGAGAGTGGTGGGAGGCAGACAGGCCCATCTGACGACGCCTGTTCATCTCAAACTCACGCTGTTCTGCATGTATTTCTGCCTCCTTGAGAAGGCTGGATGGATATGGAGAGGATGAGCGCGATTACAGCGGATTGACAGAGGCAGAGAGAAGACATAAGTGAGGCATAGTAACGGAGAAAGAGCAGGAGAAAAATAAAAAACAAAAGACAGAAAATATCCTGACACGGCATATACATTAATCATCAAATTTCATGCAGTATTGTTGTCTATAAGTAAAAACATGTTTCACAGCATTACAGGCATATGCTCTGTAACTGTGGCTGTGATATGTCAGTGTAAACACTGGGAATGTACCTTATAACAGCTTCCACAGTGCACACTAGCTCCTCTGCTCCGCACTCCCGCGTGTTGATGGGAGGGGGCGAGGTCTGGTACAGATGGGTCTCCGCCGCAGCCCCCACCTCGCTGCTGTGGTGGTTGACATGGCAACGCTTGCAGTAGCGGACAGGCCGGTTTCCATGGCGCCCACAGCAGCCAGCCGAGAAGCAGGTGACCACAGCCCTCCTAACATGAGAGCTACAGTTCTACAAAGCCAAGAAACAGGGGAAAGGAGGAGGAGTAGGAGGTGGAGGAGGAGGAGGAGGAGGAGGAAAGATTAGTATATTTCTATTATGGGCACTAGGCAACAAAATAAAAACATTCTCTAATCACAGCAAATAAGCCAATAATGCCTTATGCCAAGCCTCTAAAAATAAACATATTTCCAGGCCTTAAAAGCAACTAACTGCTCTGACAGTGAATATTGCCCTCTCTAATATGCATTTGTTTAGAGATGTCGATCTGTCTACATTTGCAGTGATAGAAAAAAGTCTTTATTTGTCCCCACAGTGTCTCAGGTTTCTAAAAATAAAAAGCACAGGCATGAGAGAGCCATCCTAATCTGATCAGCCTCTAATCGTGTGCCATTAGAGGGATGCAGTGCTCCCTATCAAATTAAGATATCTGTCCTCTGATGGTGAGTTCACTCATTCATCCATCCGGCTTTCAACAAGAATAAATACTACCCTGATGTTACTGATGTTGTTTACAGTATGTTCTATCTTGCATATCATGGTGTATTTATAAGTAGCTATTCTCAGATGAAGAGTAATGTCTCCGTTAATAATGACAGAGCTGGTGTAAATCCAGGTGGGAGTTTAAAGGGTTTTCTGAAGTGAGTGTGACAAAGCCTGATCAGAAGTGTAGGCTGTGGATTATAAACTGCTGGACAAACCAGGATGGAGGCCAGCCGCTTCCCCTGACAGCACTGGGTGGCTGCTCAGCCTGATATACCTGAGATCATCTCACACTCAGTTTTCCCGGTGTCTCCCTGGAAACTAGCTTGGAGCACTTGCCCTCAGCAGCCCATTCAACAACAGCAAACAAACATCACGCCCCAGCAGGTTTATTTGAAATGATTTGGCCTTTACTGAGCCGCTCCAGTGAATTGACTTCTCAGTGAAGAAAAAATTTCAGGTTCATAAATAAATGGCCTTGCTATGGATCACAGGTAAAAATGGCTTTGATGAAATATTTTCCACAAGGTTTAACAGGTTCAATTTGTTTCTGTTTTCAGTGATAAAACTATTTAAAGCATGTGTGCTGTTTGATTTGTGTTTCACATGTGCAGTTTAAGGTGGATTATTCTGAAGATGCTGTGAGGTTAATAAGTAACAACAAATGACCGCAAGGGGTTTATTTGTTCTAAATATGGAGAAACATATTGGGTTTAATATGACATCATGCTGTATTAGAATATATCACAATGAGTATCAGCAAATGAGAAGACAGTGACATTAATGTTCAAGTTACAGTACAAATACAAATCTTACCTTCTTTTGACAAATGGCAGATATCTCTGCTGCAAAGACAAATTAACAAACATTTTCAATTTATGGACAACAGTAGTAGCTTTTTAAAATTGGTCATATGTTTCATTGGAAAATAATACCTTTTATAGCAGCTTTTATACATTAAATACAACTCAAACAACAATTAAATACTATTCATTTACAATATAATACTAGAATTTAATAGAAACAAAACACTGCCTAAAATGTTCTCTTTTTTCACTGAAAAGCATATATATTGTGCTTATATTATGGGGAAAACACCTATTTTTAAACATATCCTCAGATGACTAAACTTTGAGTACCTACCAGATTTAACTATGGCTATGAACATTCTCACAGTAAAGGAACAAATATGTGTACCTATACAGGTATGTATATTATTTTGCTAAAAGTCTTTCTGTATATTGTAGATTGTACTGAATATATTCCATGTATATCCCATTTACTGTTTATATTTTTCTTTGTCTGTGAGAGAGAATGCCAGACTGAAAGAAACTCAAACACCTCTTTGTTTGTGAACTCTCACCTTGGGGCAGGAGTACATCAACCAGCCATTCAGCGTGGTCTCTGAAAAGGTGAAAGAAATCTATAAAGAGTGCTTGATTTAAAGGCAAACTGCTCCTCAATGCCTATATACAATCCCACGTAACATATACAGAGCAGTCGCAACTTCCTAACAGAGCTGGAGCACAAAACATCTTCTCTTAATATCAAAGAAAATACAAAACTGCAGAGCCATGCAATTATAACATGCTACACACTGGAGAAAAGAGAAACAAGTGGCTGCGTTGTTTTGTGATGATGATCTCATTATCAGCACAGGGAATTACATAACCATGGCAATGTATTTCCCCTGGGTTAAAGTGAGGAATAATGAGGCAGGCAGTAGCTGATGTATGTTTGAAATGGCTTGAAATCTAATTGAAGGATGGGGAGAACTGAGGGGTTGGAGAAAAGTGGTGAAACAGATACATACCCTGCTATCCTCTGGCTGCACTCCTCGCATATATAAAGAGGAGGGGGCTTGTCTCCCAGGGCAACAGAGAGGGTAGGATCTATACACATCTGCAAAATAACACAGGTAGTGTTAGAATATGGATGTGGTATTTAAAAGGTGAACATACAGTACTGCTACTTTCATGTTTTATTTTCGTGCAGACAAGCGGGAAAGTTCAAAAAGTTATATAACACTATGGAATTGGTACAAATCATTTTGCCATTTAAGGTGGTGTTCTTCAATTTAAACCTTGAAGGAACCATTTTCACATAGCCACCAATTTAAGTGGTATTAGCAATTGCCAAAATAATAGCAAATATGGCAAAAGCATGGATCCTGTTTAGCAAATATTTAAAAGCCAAGAGCCGATTGAACCTGAAGCTGTCACTGTCACTTTATAGAAAAAATTTTCTTTTTTTTTACACGTTTAACTTTACTGTAGTTCTGTTTTCTGTTAAGATGCAGGATAAAGTGAAGGTGGAAGTTTGCTATAGAATAGTGACAAATGGCTTGCTCTTTGAAGAGATAAAGCTCAACCACTAAAGACCCTCCCCCCACTCTGCTAAAAGGTTTAGACTACCCTCTTTTCACCAAGAGGAAAAAACCTGGAGGGTTAGGTATTGGTGTCATATGCGTGTCATACATTACATTTACTATGGCTGATCTTGCACAAGAAATCATGTGACAACTATACCTGTCTCCCTACGACTCTGTGTGGATGGCTGCGTGCATATGCTGCACTCTGTTCTCTTGCAACCTGTGCCTGGCCCTGTGCTAAACCTCAGTGCTCGTGGCCTCAATGTTCAGATGGTGCACTGTAATTTACTGCGCTCAATTGATGCCACCCTATTCTCAAGGGCTGCGCGGGGTCGCCAATTCCAATTAAGCCCCCCTCCCCCCGTAACCCCCCCCTGCTCCTGGTAATTGAAATCCAGACCCTGTCCGTGCCCCTGTTCCTACTCTATTTGTCAGTTTTGAGCACAGTTGAGTAAAGACAGGCGGAACTGATAAAGCAGAGCAGCAGCAGCAGAGACTGGTGTAAAGAGGCATAGAAGCTGATATTATTACCCCACTCACATAGCTCCCCGGGCATGCACTGATTTATTTACTGAGGGGCTCACAAAAGCAAACACGCCAACAGTCACGGTTGAACTCGGCAAGGCAATCTGGCACGTGCCACATGGATCCCCGGTGAAGTTTTCAAGGGTAGTAGCTTTTGAGAATACAGAGTGCACTGCTAATCCATCCTCTTACAGTAACAAGGCATTGTAGACGTAAAGGGATGTTAGATCGTTCTTATGTATCCATAAATGTACCAGTGATGTAAGAGTTCATGTTGAAGGCTTATTTAATATCTTTTTTAAGGCTGAAGTCACCTTGACAGCAGGTTTATTGATGGCATTGTGACACTCGATATGTTGGCAGTGGATGGGGTTCCAGGCTGATTCAGGAAATTGAAGAGAGACAGGAGATTGGCAGTAGGGCAGAAGAAAAGGAGAAAATGGCGTATTGGTTAGACCTTTAGTCCGTTCAAGAACAGATCTAGCAGCAGATGTGACATTAAGAGAATCTGACCTGTGTACTGCAGCCCCCTGTATTCACTGATAGCTCCTGGTGGCTTCAGGTTGGGCCAGTAATGAAACAGCATCTGCACAGCTGGAGGCTTTACTTGGGATGGGCCATATGATATGACATAAAGAAGGTCCTGCACAGAGTATAAACATCAACAGTAATTAAAAATTGCAATGATATTCAAATATATTTACATACTAATTAATATTTTTCATTCCAACATGCTTTATATCCATTTTGCAAAGACTAAATATTTCCTGAATATTGATCCATTGCTCAATATTTTTAAAACACTGAGGGCCCTATATATTTAAAGAAATAGGCAGACATTTTGGGAAATGCACCGATTTGACTTTATTTGCTTTTTTTTGCCAAATGGATACCACTCTCATGTCGCTATACATGAAGCTACAACCAGTAGACCATTAGCTTAGCTTGGCATAAAGATTTGGAGCAGAGGGAAACATCTACCCTAAAATGCAAAGACAAGTTGTAGTTTTAGGGGTAGTTACGTGCTTTTTTTTTACTTTTCAGTTTTTGTATGGATTAAACAGATGAGATACAACATGTTAATAACAGAGCTTTAGCTGGTGGGTGAATTTGCTTTACCTTTGAACAGAGCCAGCATAGCCGTTTCCTCCCTCATTGCAGTGTTTACACTAAGCTAAGCTAACCATCTCCTAGCACTGGTTTCAAATTTTAATGCACAGACATGAAAGTGGTATCGATCTTCTCTCTCAGCAAAAAGGCTAATGAGCATATTTCCCCAAATATCAAACTATTTCAAAAGGATTCAAGAGAGCAATATTGTATTGTGTTGAGAATTTATACTTTTAGACCAGATAGTGTGAGTTACCAAAATAAGATGTCTAAATAGAGACTCGATGTGGAACCTGAATGTCCGGGTTTTGTTCCAGAAGTAAGAAACCCTCATTCAAAATCCCACTGACAAGTACGCTTATAACTAAAATACAGCGTTGAATATAGAAAGTAATTGTTAGAATTGTTCAAAACAGAATTAGAGTCACTTGTTTTTCTTTGTCTGCTATGAGATAAAATTGTTTTTTTGAAAGAATCAAGAATGAAATTGCCCAGTTGTGTTTGATTTTATGGGGGGGGGGGATTCTATTAAAGAACGGGTTTCATTTTCTCAGAAAGAAATGCTGAATGAGAGATTGCACTGTTACAGAAGCTAGTGGACCAGAGGCTAGCCATTGTGCTTTACACAAATGACTTTATATCTGCATTATGTGTTCAGAGAAGAGAAGAGAAGTACCTTCCATACTTCCTGTTTGTGCTTCATTAGACACTCCAACAATTGACAGTGATATACTAGAAGGAAGCAGAGACCAGCTTAAGTAGAGGGCCATAACTACACAACATTACAATGTAAGTTATATTTGGATGCATTGAAGCTGTTTTGAAAACAGTAAATATGATGTTTTACCTGGATTTGAGGTGTACTGCATTGCAATCATCAGCATAGAGGAGGCAGACAGATTGACATAGGCCGGTACTCCCCCCTCCCTCCGAGTGGAGCCCACTACAGATGAGCAAGGAGGGAAAGAATGTTGATCACTTTAAAGATCACTTTCACACTCTGTTTAAGATAGTATTATAGAGAGCAGCAATGGTTTATGTGATTCAGAGTGTTTTGGGCTGAGTGTTGTCGATTATTGCTTAATGAGACTTAATGGTATAACATTTTGTTTAATTTTAGAAATCCCCATTATATAGGCACAGATTCATTATGACAGGAACTGAATTAGTTGTCTGAATTATCTTATAATAGGTCATACTCACATATAGCCATGGGGAGAAAAGAGGTGCTCAGGTACTCAATGATGTCTTTGTGGAGGAAAGGGGGAAATGTGGCTAAAGTGGAAATCATAGTATAGGGCAAAGTGCTGAGAATATCATCACTGAGAAAGGGCAGGAGGCAAGTTGTTGTGTAAAATATGGACTGTCCCAGATCTGAAGAGAAAGGGAAAAGGCAAAACAAAGACAAAGAGAGATACACAGACACTCATTCAATTAACAGTAAAGTATTTACATACTGTATGTAGCCACAGATGTCAAAGTTACATGGAGGTTCAGTCATTTAACAGTAAAACAGTAAAAAAGAGAACATTTGGAATATGAGCTTCAGTTGAGGGCAGTCAGCTTTTTTTTAAAAGCCAATGAAGTCAAGTTTGCCCTCAGGAAACGTAGAGCATTCTAGTCAAGGAGGTGGGTTTTCATGCTTTTGAACTTTTTTTTAACAGTGGTAAAATATTCATGAATAACAAGAGCACTGACTGTGATGCAGCCTTAGGCCCGTGAACAACAGTGTGGAAATAAGTCATTCTCAGATGTATTCTAAATGTATAAAAAAAAAATAACACATTACATTTGCCTACGTGTTTCCCATTTAACTTATATACTTTCACATGACAACATAAGTAAAACATTTCTCCCACTTTACATAACAAACATGCAAGTCAAGTATGATACACAGAAGAGAAGGCCTATGTCTGGTGTATCCAATGGCTTATGAACGATTAAGTTGACAGGATCCAGCGTGCTCCCAATCACCCCATGCATCCCTCAAGATCCTCAGCAGGACTTCTCTCCTCCAGTTACAAAAGAGGCCAAAAAAGCAGCAGTGGCTTCATGCAGGCCAGACGGCTCGGGGATGATGATGACAAACAGTGGTGCACTGGGCCTTGACTCACCATGCTGACCGTGCTGCAGCAGGGGCACCAGGTCAAGCAGGGTCACGAGGGTCACATAGAGGCCCTGATAGTCCAGAGAGGGGTACTCTGAGAGCTGAGCGTCCCGACTCTGCTGCCCCTGCCCCCCGCGGTCTGACGGGGCATCGCGCAGAACGCTGTAAAGGAGGGAGCGAGTAACTGTAGGGTTGATGGAACTGACTTGTGGTCTTAGAGATGGGGTGAGTGGGAATGGCACAGGAAAAAGACACATGGTCATGGGCACGGCCAAATTGGAAGCTTCCTGGTTCTCCTTCCTGCCTGTGCGGGACAGAATGCTCTTGTTGTTTATGAATATTTTACAGCTGTTAAAAAAAAGTTTAAAAGCATGAAAACCCACCTCCTTGACTAGAATGCTCTACGTTTCCTGAGGGCAAACTTGACTTCATT
>CM022480.1:15674788-15708425 GCA_011952105.1 Coreoperca whiteheadi | reverse complement strand
TTGGGGGGGGAGGGGCCAGAGAGCATTGCTCTTTTTACTGCACATTATTAAAGATCTAAGCTGTTCATCAGGCAAATGATTGGGATTTATCATGAGAGCCCAGATTATAAATGCTGATGTACTGGGTTTTTATGTTGTTGTTTTTTATTTTGAAAGGTCACTCAAAAAGTAGAGTTACAGCATTCTTGGCACGTGAGAAAGGGGATTTCATTAAGATTTTCTTAACATAACATTAGGTGCATAGTGCTGAGCCTTTAACAGTTTATACTGTCAACAGCAGAATGTAACATTTTCAGACTTATCCCCTCAAAGTTATACTCTGTAAGATTTTAGTCAGTGTAGATTCATTCATAAAGGCTGTGTTATTATACAGCATAGACTCAAATAGGACAAATTCACAACAACAGATCTATCTCAGAGTATGACTTTTTCACTGCCCATTTCTCATATAGAAAAACATCATTATTTTGAACAATGAACATAGACATACACAGACACACTCACACGCATACATTGAACATGAACCCACGAAGACACACACACACATGTGCACACATACATACATACAAACGCCACAAAAAATTACACACATATACGACACATAAAACACATGTAGAAATGCACTGATACAGACACATGACATACATTGACTGTCAAACCCTGCACTGTCAATAAAATCAGACATTGACTGTGTGTGTAGCAGTAATTCAAAGCACAATCAGACCTCTTAAATTAACAGATTTTGGTGTGTGAGGTGGAAACAAAACTGTGCTACATCCAAAATAACGTCTAAACAACACTAGATATGATTTCTGCTCCCTACAGTCGTTTGTATGAGTGATACAGTTTGGCATGAGGTCAGCATGACTCGCTGATACAGAGAGCTCAGTCTGACTTGGAGAAATATGACAAAGCTGAGCCTCAACTTTAAAGAGGCGCATATAATTGTCAGTAAATAGACAAGTTTAACCCTTCTAGATTTTCTCTGCATCTGACCTGTGAAAACCTAAAATTGGTGTGTGAATCAGCAACCACCTCCGTTGGCCATTTCAGTGTTTCTTTCCAGGAACATGACACATGCCTGCTCCACTTTTCAAGGCTCACTACTCCCACTTTCTCATTTTCTCTCGCTGTCTTCACACTGGGCTTCAGAAGGCACAGGTGTATGGATAATCCTGGAGTCCCTACTGAGGAAACCAGACCCCTCTAATGGTGGGGGGAGTTCTTTGTTCTGCATAGCTGAGGCTAAGAGGCTCTGCTTTGGGAAAATATAAAGCAACTTTTAAAAGTGGCATCATAGTGAGTGAGTCCTTGACACCGCCCCTCAGAGACAAGATCGCACTTGAGTTTACACAGATTCCCACAGTTCCAGCCCCTGTCATGCTCATTCTGTGCCAAAGACATATGAGAGGCCATGTTTAAAACAGCACAGTGGCTGCTGGTGCTGGACTCCAGTAACCCTTCAGCAAAGCACAGGGTATCCAGGATACTCAGCAGAGGAATAATCCTTATGGGGCTGAGGCATAAAGTGAAGAATTGAGGCCAGCTGCCAATCTCAAATAGATTGCACCCTAAGCTGATAATAATGATAGAAATGGGGCATACAAGTTCTGCCTCCCGTAATCCCACCCTTTTTGTAAATTAGCTGATAAGTGGACAGCACTACTACTTTCTGTGAAGCCAGCGGTCAGTAAGACTAAACTAACTGTATGCCATACAGAAATATCCTATCACTGCAGTGTATTTTGTCATAGAAATAAGATCCAGCTGGGGGAAAAGGGGCGGGAAGACACATTGTGAAATAAGATGTGTCCAAAATGGCTGCCTACTTGACCTGTGTTGGATGAGGAAATAACATGCTGTTCCTTCCTCGGGCTTTCACAATACCCAGGGGAGCAGGCTGACCCTACAACCGCAGAGCCGGAGGACCTGCCCTCTCCGCCAGTCCCTCTGGGAAGGACACAACAGGCTGCCCAAGGGAAGAGTTCATCTAGCAGCGGACCACTGAATCAATAAACATCACTGAGCCGTCTATCTCTGCTGTCGCTTTAACACAACACAATACCTACATACTCTCTATCTTCTTCCATCTATCAAAGCAGGGTAGGCAAGGCGGTAGATGGAGTTGTCCAATTCCCTAACTTCCTTTTGACATACTAAATTCATATTAGCCATTTAATGGTGTCACTGTCAGCCCTTTCAGAAATTGTCAGAGCAAGCTACTGTAAGTTATCTTGTCTGATCATGAAGGAAGCTAAATATCAAACATTCTACAGTCTGTTACTTCACCTGTTGACTCCAGAGCAGGGTACTTACCTGAGCAGGGTTTGGGAAAAGTATTTCAGTGTGTTTGCAATGTCTGTTCCGGAGGGCACAGGGTAAATATTGTGTTGCACACGGTTGTGATACTCTTGCAAGTAT
Organism: Coreoperca whiteheadi; assembly: GCA_011952105.1. Classification (NCBI taxonomy): domain Eukaryota; kingdom Metazoa; phylum Chordata; class Actinopteri; order Centrarchiformes; family Sinipercidae; genus Coreoperca; species Coreoperca whiteheadi. The sequence goes on along the minus strand of CM022480.1, from coordinate 15,706,004 downwards.
CGTATCTTAGAAGCAACTAGACAAAATAAAAAGCAGAGTAACAAGCAAATCAACACTAGTGAGATTATCATTGAGTGTAAAAATATTCATCTGAGTACAAAGATGAGGCAAATGGTTGAACATGCATGAAGCTGCTCTGTTGTCGTTTCCTGGCTAAGATTCACACTGGACAGCAAGTAACACGGATGCTCCAATTATCAAGTCAAACAAAGAGTCTCTGTTCCCATGGCTCTCTGGTCTTCACCAGGTGACCTTTTTGGTACAGCAGCGAGGTCACAGGAAGCCCTAGAGGAGGCAATGAACTATTGCTTACAGAAACAAGCTCATGTGCAAAAGGTTTCCAGTTCAAGTCCCAAGACAAGCTGGGAAAATGTGGCTCGGGGTGATCATGAGAGAGGACTTACTCATCCCTTAACAGATGATACTGAGGGACATTTCAGCAAGGACAAGCGATATGTGAGTTAAAATTAATTGGACCAGGTGACCGCTGACCCATTTTCCGTGACTTTGGGCAGTAGTGTTTAGCTTCCTCCCTGACCTGTAAATGGCAAACCCCAAAATAAAAATAACAGCTGCAGTCTTTGAGCATGTGTGGTCAAAGCCTATGCTGCAATAGTACATACTGCAGCACACATGCTTCTCTCTTCTTAAATGTAAACATCTTGAGCAACAAATGATTACAGTTTTTGTTTTGTTTTTTACATTTTAATGCCAAAAACAAACTAATAAGCTGCCAATATGATGTTTAAGAGTAGAAGCCTAATCATATAAGCAGGGTTCATCTTTTTCTGATATTAGCTTGATTAATTATACCATATATTGACCACTAAACAATTTGAGCAACACACAACTTTAAGCCAATTGACTCTGAAGCCCCAAACAGCAAGTAACATATACAACATATTTTATGTCTATTATATACTTATAGACAGATAACGAAAAGTGTGCAGAGATCATTCATTAATATGGAAGACAATCTGAAGATAGAGGCTGCTTTCCACCTGTTCAAAAGCAATCGGAGGAAATGAACAACAGGCGTCGGGACGGTGTGATCAATCCACATTATCGATCAATCTAATGCCACCATATTGTTCAGTAAAGAATCTGCCAGGTCGACCTTGAGACCAGCAGCACACCTTGCTTTTCGCACGCACCTGCAACAGCCACGTCAATCAAAAACACTAATAACATGAGTGCGATCTAACCATGAAATTGTTTTCCCTTGACATGGCGAGAAATAGGCTACAGAAATATATAAAGGGGCTGTCTGTGCACTGAGCCCTCCAGCCATCCTCTGCAGTGAGAGGACGTGTTGCAACCTGCCATGGCAACCGCGGTTTCATCACCAAGGACAGCTCCCCTCATTCGCTTTCTTGGTTAAAACAAAAATCCCATTTCCAGTTTCCAAACCCCCATGACAAGACAGGAATAAACGCACACACACAGTCGTACTTACACTGCTCTGCCTTCGTAGACATTTCGCAGACACTTGGGGAAACATAAAACCCAGACTGTCAATTGTTTTAGTGTTTTTTTTTTCCCCCTCCCTGGCGTTGTGTTTCCCTCAGTGGTGAAAAAGTGAATAGGCTATAGGCTACCCCCCTTGCAGCCCAGGCTCGGCTTGATTGTACCACTCTGCGTGATGGATTTATACGGTGTGGATTTTTAGCGGTGGTGCGGTCGTTTTCGTGAGCTGTCGGCGGAATTAAACGGAAGACCCATTTTGTCAGTCAATTTGTAAATTGTTTGAATTGTTTTTCTTTCACGGCGGAGAGAAATGTTGCTATACATCTTGCACGGCATACCTTTCCAAATGGACTAATCCGGCTTTGACAAATTGTCATTCAAGAATTCCAACAACCCTATAAGCCCATTTTGAAGTGATTATACGAGGGAAATACCAAGGACCTCAGTGTATTTGGGTAGCTATTCCTGCGCATTTCTGTATCTGGGTTGCATATAAAAGGATAAACATGCAACAGATGGTTATCACACGTTGTCATAACCCGAATCATGTCGTATATCTTAACATATTTTCATGTTTTATATTTTTGTTTGTGATTGACATTATTTCCTGTTTTGGGTAACAAGCAGTAAATTCAGGTCTATAATTAGGATAATAATAATTCCCCACTATCGCCTGATGGCCTTAAAGGGTAAATCATCATTAAGTTCCCTTTCTTTAATCTATAAATGTTTATATACCATTTTTAAGCTTGTGGTAAATGCAGCATTTTTTAAATTAAGTTCTTCATCCTTTTCTAAGAGCAAAGTGCAACAAAAAGATAAACAGACTTCAGGCTCTGATGCACTGAAAGGACTTCCCATTATAATTTGTGCCAAGAACTGTTGGAGTATTTCCATCTCATCTCCAGCTGATTGGTGGCAACTTCCTGTCACTGCAGTCAGCACCTGGACTGACCCCTGTACTAGTTACTACTCTTTATGATTTTCCTCAAATTGTGTCGAGGCAAATATTAAGCATTTTCCAAACATTACAGTAATTAAATTAGTCAACAAATTAGCCTATTTTTTTATATATATGTCCCATGTTTTAGAAAAAAAACATACCGCAGCAGATATCATGTCAAAGTCTTTATTCAGGGAAAGTGTATCATCGTCAACTTTTACTTCCCTTCATAACATTTTACACATTGGAAAGACGCAGTAATAATAGTGCATGGGTGTCTTCCTGAATGCACAGTTCTTGCAGAAGTCAGGGTTGTGTGGGTGATCTCTGGCGGTAGTCTGGGATGTGATGCATGATCCATCCAGCCGGGCCCAAGAGAGTCACAGCAAACACACATATGGCAATGACAGATTGCTGAAAGAAAGCCCAGGAGAGCATAAACATAAATGCTTGACTAATGGACATTATATTCTTTGGAATAAAATTAAACAACTGAATAAAGGATGATATTTAGTGCACATTTTAGCTCCCAAACCTCTCCTGTCATCAGCTACAGGTTGGATAGAGAGGACTGAACACCTGTGTCCACAACAGAGGGTCCTGATCTCAGTGACTCATCCAATGATATAACAGCAGCCCCCATTTATATCCACCTACCATGATACTGTATTCCCTGTGTCCCGCTGCACTTTGATATTCCTAACCTGAGCCAGGCTTTGCAAAAGCCCCTGTGCATGTCCCTGAGGACAGATCAACAGATTTATAGTGGCATAAACACCGGCCGCTATGTTGCAGTTCCATCATGGGATCCTTTTACAGAGGCCAGAGCTTCACACTGACTTATGGATAAGAAATAAATAAAACATCTCTCCCGCTCTGCAGGCTGGGGAAAACAGTTCGCTTGAATTCCTCACATTAGGGGCAAAACAGTGAAGTATCACAGATACTGACTCCCCAAGACTGACTTTGCTGTACTGTTTGTATTATTTGTGTTCCAGCATGGTTTTTTAAATGGGATTAATTGTAGTTTAGCACCCAGTTAGCGCAGGTAAAAACATTACTAGAGCCCCTGTTGTAGCACACTGTTCACAGTTAAACAATCCAGGATGTCTGTCCATTCAACTTCTACTAAACAACTACAAACAAAGATATTCAGTCCTACCACTGGCCCGATCTTTTCCTTTGGTGGCTTGCTGTAAATGGTTGACCTGTGATTTTGCTGAATAGCTTTCATCAACCTGGACCAGGTCACTGTGGGTCTCCTAAAGACAAAGAACATCTTTCTGCTCACGCAGTCACTGTCCTCTACTGTACGGAAATGTTTCTTGGGAAATTTCTCCTCATATCCTGTGAGATACTAACCAATAGTCACTACTTTCATCTAATTCCCATCACTGATCCTGGGCGGAGTTACTTCCATGGGCCAAAGACACTCATGTAAACACAGACCAAGTTCTCATCAGGATAAGGAATCCGGCCTCGTATGCAAGACTTTAGGTTAAAATTCATTGAATAGAACTCTTGTCACAAAATCTCTCAATCGCAATTTTATTTTAAGATGGAGTAGTATTTAGGTTAGTTATTAGCAATCAACTGAACCAACAATTCTTCAAAACTTAAAACTTACTTCTCTTCTCTATTAAATTATAAAATCTACTGCTAATGCAAACCAAGTACTTAAAGGTCCTGGAAGAAGTATTCAGAACTTTTACATAATTAAAAGTACAAAAGTATCAGCATCAAAATACACATAAAGTTCCAAATGTATTCATTGTGAAACCATTATGAAGAATGACTAACTTCAGAATAATATATTATTGGATTACAATTATTGTTGCATTCATGTATAAGCATAACTTCAATGTTGCAGCTGGTAAATGTGGAGCCAAATTTAACTACTTTATATACTGTGGGGTAGCTTAATCAATGATAATACATTGATTAGATTTTGTATAAATAATATGAATTTGCAAATGTACTAGTGACAAAAGCTTTAAAATAAATGTATTGGAGTAAAAAGTACATGTTTTGTCTCTCAAATGTAGTGGAGTAGAGGTAAAAAGTAATATAAAGTATAATGTAGCTATAGGAATATTTACTTTGAAGAAACAACTTTCAATGACTGTATGAATGACTCATCATGCGTATCATGAAGAAAAGAGTGGGACAAATCTCCCAAGAGTGCAGATTCAAAACTTTCAACAATTTTGATATTGAGTTATTAAACTAAACACAGTCACCATCAGTATTTTTTTTAAATCGGGTTTGTGCATAATCCCCTGCACATAAAGATAATTTAAAACATGTTTATTGTTGGAAATAGAAATGCAGAGACTACAACATGCAACTGATTTACTAGACATGATTTCAGACTCATCAAGAAAATTATACTAAATTGTTCGGGGGAATAAATTATGCTATGCATTCCTGATAACACTAGTTTTTTAGGTAGTTAGCATCAAACCCAATCACTTGTAGAAAAACACCCAAAATAAAGATTCTCTGAATCTTACTTTGTCAGATTAGAGGACAGGCTGCTTGTATAAACCTAAAATTAAGTGCTTAATTATTGATGTTTCATCAATAATTAAGTATCTTAAGCACTTAGGATGAGCATAAACAACATTTATGGCTTGACTTTGGCCTGGTAGAAGAAGTCATATTCAGCTGTTTTTCCTAGTTACTTATTCAGTGTCATCCCACTTTTCTTATTATGAAACGTCTCAGGGGCTTTTGAATGTATACAATTCGGAGACTCTGTTTATAGCAAAACTGCAAAAATGACCTTATAATCCATACATTATTATTAAAAAGAGAGGCCATATTATGCAGTATGTGCAAAAGAGATTTTGGCCTAAATTAGATGTATTGTGTCGCCCTCAACAGGAAGCCAAAAGAATTTCAATCCGATGAAGAGCACCCAAACTTTTAGCCCTGAAGCCTTTACTACTAAATAAAATTTCAAAATTTTAACACAATAACCTTTATTATAATGTAATGTAATATTACATTACAAATGTTATACCAATTCAGACAGTGTAGTGGGGTCCCCCCAGCTGCATAGATTAGATAGTTTTAAACTTTAACATACATTTTCATGGCCTAAAGACCTGTTATAGCCCATAGCAATCACACTTAGAAAGACCAGATGAAAGAGATAGACCTTAATGAATAATAAAAAACATGAAGTTTCATTGGGGAATGATGTTTATTTTTATTAAACTATACTTGAACTTTCGACCATAATGGTTCACTACCGTGCCTCTACAAAATTACTGACATTCACACCTAAGGGAAAACGTAAAGGAAGGTTGATAACAGACAGTATCTTGACATGTACATAGCCTACATAATCCCCACTGCCACAAACAAACCGCTAGAGGGCGCTCGCAAATGTGTTATTGCACAAACTCCTTGGAGTACTGACGGGCCTCTTAACCAGTCGGCGCACGGCATTTAGAACCTGTCAAGCTGACCAAAGTACAAGGATATTTTGCTTCTAAACTAAAGGCGCGACGTAGGCGCAGGGCATGCTCGCCTCATCTAATGACAGGTATTTCCATGATTTTTAATTAGCTCTTACTTGAAATGGCTTTTCAAGTTAGAATACTGAACGTGTGACTGAAACGGCGTTTATCGGACATATATTACCGCAAATGTTTAATATTCCAAATCTTTATTTTGAAATGTACAACCGGAAGCGCAGTTTCTTATTCTGGCTAGCTTGAAGCGGGTTTCGTTGGGATAGGCCATAACAACCATCCAACAAGGCGTTGTGCTACTATGGGGAAATACCAAACCGAACCCACAATAAAAACTGTTTGGGTTTAGTTTCTAGTCGAGGTAAACGCTGGGAAATGGCCTGAAAGTCGATGCAAGTGGAAATTATCGCATATTAAGGATAAAATGTGGACGTTGACGTCGAGCCGTGCGTAATGAGCAGAGTTGGAAAAAGAAGGTGTTGAGCTGCATTTTTTCTCTCTCTGCCAGGGACAACTTGGGTCGGAGTACTGCTTAAACTACGAGGTGATACGAAGAAAAATAATGCCCGAGAAGCTCTCCACTTTCTGGTAAATATTTTCTAACGCTCGCTTTTCAACAGTTGCATCGTATCCTGCTCGAAGTAAATTGCTGTTTCCGAGGGGTAAAGTCAAAGCGACACAGCAGAGATAGCTTACCCTAGCCTCTTAGGATATGCTACTAATTACAGGGCTGTGGTGAATATGACTCCTCTTGCTAGGCTGTCGCAAAACAATTGGGCACCAACTTACTTCCCATTTTTATCAGCTGAGACAAACAACCCACTTGTTTTTTTTGCTCTTACAAGCACTTTTAACCAAGGCTTCCGCTGAGCACCGATAGCCCACCAGTAGCCCAAAGAGCAACAATAGCTCCGCGTTAGTAAGGCTAACAAAGCCATTGCAAATGATTGATTTCTTTACGCATGGGTTACGGAAGGGAACACTTATTTCGTTTTTGTGATGGAAAAGTTCGGGATTAAAGTGCATTTTCACTTTGCGGATCAACCTACATGTTGCTGTTTATTGCCTCTGTGTCAGATAGTTGTTAGGTTGTACTATGGCAACAATGTGGCCTGTCATCTAACGGTATTGCAATCTATAGTCTGCTTGTGGGTTGGGATTTATTGGTGTGTTAAAGTCATATAATAACTTCCAGTAATCAAATAATATCCGGTATAAATGTATCAATAATTGTTGAGATCTGCAGAAATCCTTATTGCTATCTGTAGCTGGCCTTTCTTGTTCACAGTCTACATTATTATTGGCCTAAACCACCCCAAGAATAGTTTTTATTGCTATATGGTATTTGTTGGCGTCACCATCTATTTAAGTGGTGAGGAGCCATATGCACACCGTGATAATCCTGTGGTAATCACATTGAAATTCTGGTTAGACTCAGCATTCTGTACACCCTTCCGCTGTAAAGTGTGGAAGTGTCTTTCCGTCTTGTAATTTAGAAAAGGTGTATTCACTGCGCTCTTCAGCATTTAGGTTTGTCATTTTACCAGGTTAAGTATTTGTGTGAGTGCTCCAGGGCCATATAATGACAGGTAATTATTGGAGTGAACGGCTGTGAACTTGCAAGTACTTGCCACAGAGTAACTGAATGAGCCGGACATTGGCCTGAATGCTGTTTACCCTGGCCAGTTGGATGGAGAACTCAACAAGGAGCATTGACAGCTCACTTAAAATACGCACTTATTGTTTCCTGGGCTGCCATTCATTCTCTGGAGATTGACTGCCAGGCTGTGTTTGTATGGTCATTAGTGTGTGCACACTTAACATTTCTTTATTGAAAAGATGGCCCTGTTCAGTGTTGTTTTGCAAGTTGACCTAGAGCATGCCATTCATCTGTTCAATCTTTGTCACTCTAGGTATTTTCACGTTTTCATCCAAAGATCTAAAAGAAAAGAACACGTTGATGCTGATAAAATATTATGTGCAATATCCACATTTTGGGTTTTTTTAGCGTGACCTCCAGACCAAACCATTATTGCCAGCTGACAACATAGTCCGCGAAATGCCAAACATGCAGCACTACACTTCATATTGTTGGCTGACACAGGCTAATCCAGAGGCTGCCCACCATGAGTCATCATTGTGGGGACTTTTGTTTCCTCTAACTGTCTCTGTCATTTTAGTGTGTTGCTCTTTCTAGCCTGTTCTGATTCCTGTAGTTTCCTGTAGCTCTCCTGGCAGGGTCTGTAATCAGTTGAATGGCCTGATTATACTGATTGACCTGATTGGCAAAAACACTGCAGAGGTAAGCAGTCTGCTCTGCCTCTGAATTTTGTCTCTCCAGCTATCATTTCAGAAAAATATGACGACATTATTATTTTAGAGTAATTTATTCTGTTTTATTTCCACCTGCGATCCTTATTCCACTTGCGCATCTTGCTGTGGGATGTGTGCAGACACATCAATACCATGGAGGTCACTCTGTTCTGGTTTCTGCTCACTGCTGCATTGCATATTATGACGCCTCTGATTGTATCAAATATCCAAAGACTCAAACAGTCTATAATTACTGTCTGAAGTAGTATTTTCATCCAGCTTGGTTTGCAAAGCATATAATGGCCAACTTTCTCCACAGGTCATTTAACAGCTTTTGTGACAGCAAAACCTTTTTTAAGTTATATCCTCAAACTATTATAAACTGTAATTATAACAAGGGATTAGTTAACATAATTTGATTGCGTTTGGTATTTTAGTCAAGGCCTGAATCCTTCTTTTTCTTTGTAGGTGAGAAGAAAGTATTTTATCTACTTTTCTTCTGGGATCAGTGTGACGGGACTTCATGAGATAATAACATGCCACAAGTGAACTAATACAAATTCTCTGTTGAAGAAATCATATTGAAGAGCTGTGTATTTTTGAGCTTCGACACATATAGAGCACTTTGGAGCTACTTTGTTATTTTAGACAGGAAAGTGTTTGGGGGATGTATTTCAGTGTTTCTACAGTTGCCCTTTCATTCAATCCTGACTGTGAAACTGGCACAGTGATTGCTCCTCCTCAGAAGATTAGGGCCTGTGTCATTGAGTCTAACAAAGATTACTATCAAAAGGTAGTAATTTCATCATTTAATTCATAGGATTCACAGTGGGACCAATGGAAAACACCACACTTAAGTTTCTTTGTGTCATTTGAGCAGAGCAATGTGTGTCTTTTATTTTCATAAACTGTTGTACAATTACCAGAAAGGCAAGAAATAGAAACATCTCAATCATCTGCTACACTGCATTTTTGATCGTTGAAGTCATGTCATGCAGTGGAAGCTTCATTGCTCCTGTCACTTTAATTGAAAGCATTGGCTGTGTGTGTTTAATTAGCAGAGCTTTGGTTAAGGGGAATGGCCTGTAAAAACCTGCATTGAAATAATAAGATAGTGTTGCTGACAGGAAAGGAAGCCCAGATACCTACCTTTTCGTTACATGATGAGGAAATCCACATAAATGATTGATAAAGTGCCTTGACTGTCATTTGAATAATGCATCAGTCCTGTTTTTGTGCCAAGCGTGTGTGTGTGTGTGTGTGTGTGTGTGTGTGTGTGTGTGTGTGTGTGTGTGTGTGTGTGTGTGTGTGTGTGTGTGTGTGTGTGTGTGTGTGTGTGTGTGTGTGTGTGTGTGTGTGTGTGTGTGGAGAGAGAGACAGAGAGAGAGAGAGAGAGATAGCATAGGTGGGGGCAGGGAGTGTCTGCTGTCACCTCTCATTAGGTGCATATAGTCCAGCTCGGCCCGTCGTCTGCTCAACCCCCCACCCCCTCCAGTCTGTGGTGCTGCCCTCCTTTGCTCCCAGCCTGAGCGCAACAGAGCAGCACGCTGTTTCAGTCTAAACTGTGGAAAAGTGTCTTAATGTTCGACATCAGAGAGATTATGGCAGAGATGCTTCTTATTGAACAGTGTGAGTCAGGTCTCAAGGAAATAGCTGTCCTAAATTATGCTTTTAGAATTCTGCACTGCAGCTGAAGTTAAATTTGGTTCACTCATTTGAATGAGTTAAAGCTATGAGTCTGCCTAGCTGGGAGTCAGCGTATTGTTCAATTGATGTGTTGGTTGCTTTGTTTGATTCAGCCTCTGCTGTGCTCCTTTGAGGACAACCCCCCACCCCCCGCGCACACACACACACACACACACACCTTCTTTTGTAAACAATACAGTATATATCTCAAGGGCTTCCTCCTCTCTCCTACATATTCAAATTCAATTTCTAATTTTGTCCAAATTAATTCCCTATGAAGATGGGGCTTATTTAAAGCAGTCTAATGAAACTAATGATCAACCAACATTTTTATTGGAGTGCTCCACTGTGACTGCTTGGTGAGTATTTGTGTGTGTGGAGTAAGAGGCTGTGGTTTTCCATTGAACCCTTGGGAAGCTGTAGAGTGCTGCTCTACAGGGGCAGACGCAATGATTTATTAGTATGGTAGGCAGGAAAAACTAGCAGGCTGAGATAAAACGGATCTCCCATCACACTCCAGTTCTCCGTCTGGTCTCGCTCTGAAGACAGACGAAATGTTTTTATATTGAGTTATTTAAAGGTCCAGAGCAATGAGAATTTCTTTTCCAAATCTCTTAAGAATGTTTATAAAAGGGCATATGTATGCAAACTGTTACCCTAAGATCTAACTGCCATAGAAAATTGAGAAGCTGTCCCTCTGGTTGTAAAATAATCACAATCTCCAAAGTACTTGTTGCTAGAAATGAAGCAACATATACTTGGTTGTAATTAATAGCCTGATGGGTTGAAAGTATGCTTAATTAATGAGGTGACCTGTTTTCTGTTAGATCATAGCCAGTGACAGTACAAAGGAGAGAGCGGAAAAGTTACTGAGAGCGCCTTGACTGATGCCATGGCTGGCAAGAATAGGCTGGGGGAAAAGCTATTTGTTGTTGCTCACCTCTGTTAAACAGCGTTTACGGTCTTAGAATTATGCTTGCGTGACCGAACCATATAAATGAACAGCCACCTAAATAATCTATTCTCCTGTCCTGTAGAATGAGCATCACATTCGTGTGAGATGTGGATAAAATCTATAAGTATCGATTATATACACATAGTACATTTTCTGGATACTCAAAACACATTTTTCACAGAATACATTTTGACTTGTCATGGCAGGAAAAGTGCAGGTGTTACTAATAACATTAACAATGGCTCTGTTGTATTGACAGTGTGACGGTGAGCCAGCGTGCACAATACCAGGACCCTGAAACTAAGGCAGCTAATAATTAAAGGAGGGGTATGTGATTCTAATCCAATAGATGTCTTTTTGTCAAATTCAGGAAATATCTCCTCACAGTCCACTAGCTGTCCCTTTAGTGTGTACGCTGAAAAAAACTCCGATGTTTGTACACAGCCCTGGCTCTGTAAATGGGAAATTAACAAATGGCTCAGACCGAGCCACACACTATTCCAGCCATTCTGGGAAAGCGTCTCGTCCCCTCTGGCTGTTAGCATTACTGCAGAAACTGTAGGGACAGTTTTCTAACCCACAACCTTAGCTAATATGAATTATTTTACTTGTTGTGTCGTTGTTTGCTCTATATCATGGTATTTGTCATGGTATTGGATTTTTGGAAAGCAACCACTGTATAAATGGCATGGCATAATATCTGACGGTAGACACATTTGTATCATCTCACAGTTCATATTGTCATATTGCCCTTCCCTGTGTCACATAATGCACTAAGATTGTGTTCACACATGACACACATTTCCCATCAACACTGCGGAGAAGAGTTTCACTGAACAACTACAGGTCATCACAGCTATGACACAGTGCTTAGTCTAACGGTACTGACATAAACTGAATAGAGATCCAAAGTTTGAAAACTAGTTTAGAGATACTTCAATAGTAATTAAATGAGAATGTAATACTAAGCTGCTTGGCTCTAATTGATTTGACCTTGGTCAATGAATTGTCACTAACATTTCTGTATATTTATATACTGCATAGATATATACACACTAATTTAACTAACATCCAAATTATTCATTAGACTGCAAATGTTTAAACTACTAAAATGGACAAGATGGGCAATGGCAGAGTGGGTTGCGTGCCTCCCTCTGAAAACCACCGTACATCTGCATTAGATTTGTTGTTGACTGCCAGTCACTGTTTCCTGAGGGCCAAACAGAGGAAGTCTCTGTTAACCTAAGTCACTGCTGGAGATTATAGATGGAAGCATGAACACTCTCACACACACACATTCTGATTAAGATTGTCTCTCAACACAATTTTTAGCACAAATTTCAGGCCTGTAAAATAAAATTGCCAAGGAAGCAATGATTCATGATTGCACTGAAATCAATGTGGCTGAAACAGTGTGATAGATAGTAATGGATGTCCCTCTGTTCCGCCTCCTTAACATTGACGCCCCTGGCTATTCATTATCTTTGACAGAGTCCAAACAGTCCAAACTCATCATGTTGTAATCCCTGTGAGATGTTAGTCAGCAACATTTAAAAAAAAGATTAAATCTTTGACTTAAACATCTCTTACTGTTCTTTCTGCCCTCTTTCATCTTCCTTTTTTCAGGCATGGCAGGCTGGGCCTGGGGCTCTAAGGACGCTTCAGAGGATCAGTGCCTGACCCACGACTGAGGATTGACAGGAATACGTTGTCTGAGCAGAATGACTCAGCAAGAGGGGGGGCCCCCAATTAGCAAGTGAAGAAAAGTGAGGATGGGTGCCAATGGATCCAGCTATCCACACTCATGCTCCTCACGCATAGGGGGAAATGCACAGGCACAACAGACGTTTATAGGTATGTCTTTTATTTGTGATTGTGATCGGTTGCGCAGTTCACACAAAGTCAGCTCTGATAGATGAACCCATTCTCTTCTGAACTGAAGTGTTAAATCTGTATTCCTGAACCCATTTTGGCACTATGCACCACTGCTTAAAGCACACAATGGTGGTCAAGCATGGTCAAACTAACACTTTAAATTATATTAACCTGCTTCCATGACAACTAATGGTGCAAAAGGTGAACATTTTTGTGCAGTAGCGCTCTTGAAAGAGGCAATTGGCTCATACAATTGACACAAATGCATTTAAAAGCAGTGCATCTACTTTTCTCTGGGAGGCAGATATGCAAAGAACTTTGTGTCCAATGTGGGCAGTTAACCAAAATCAGTACCAGTCTTGCTCTTCTTAGCTTTGTTGTTACTATGTGATTTTGGTGTGATGTGATTATGATAAGGCTGCTGGCTATGAGACAGGGTGGGAGCTAATCCGGTGTCATGATGTTTGTCCCTGTGACCAGCTATAGGCGGTTTGTTAGACTGTCACATTTTTCTACTGAATGACATGACAGCTACAGTCTGAGACCTTTAGCTTTTGTTCCAATTTCAGCAGTGTTGATTTTCAGAGAATAGAACTGTACCACAGCTAGCACATTTCTGTCTTATCTGCTAGTTTGTACTGGCATGCACTAATATATAAGTCTGACATATAGGTTGTATTAGTGTGTCTGTGTGTGTACACATATGAGGTCACTCTCTATTGCTTATAGTTAAGTAGTGATCTTTAACCAACCAATCCAAAATGAAGCATGTTAGGAGACTTATTTGATACTCTTAAATGATAAATCATCGATATACTTAAGTTATCAACCATTGGCATCTTTCTGGTTTATGGTCCTTAAATCTTTCCTTGCAGTCCTCAGTGCCAGGGGGTTTGGAGAACGGCTTCTGAGATACATAAAACAAAAACAAAAAACATTGTTTATTTCCCTTTCAAAATGACTTTACTTAGTTTCTGAGGTTTTTGCAGACTTCTTGTTTGTTAAAGCATTGTTAAAAGAATCCAATTGAATCTGTAGCCCCTGAGACCACTGAGGTTTCCTGAGCTCTGTATGGTTGAGCTGGCCTGGGCCACAGATGATTCACAGTGTTAGAATGATTACTATTTGGGTCACACTGATGGATACTGAGAGAAGGGCAGGCAGAGAGGATCTCCTTGGCAGAGCTCCCTCTGACGTACGAGTCCTGTCTCTCAAGTCAAAGATAACTGCTGTTTTACTGTAATTGATTGGGCCCAAGTATGCGAATGGACTGAAGTTCATTGAGAAGTACAAAGCAATTGTTTTTTAGTCTGTGATGAACCGTAGTTTGGTCTGAAAAACAAAATAAAGGAATTCTGTCTGCCCCCCCCCCCGCTAGATCCAAATTGAACTAGATCTTTGGTAGCTGGGTCAGGGTAGTGTGTGCTTGGCCTGACGGAGCTGGCCACACCACAGGGGTGCTAGAGGCAGATTGTGTTTCGAGCAGTCTGGCCTCGAGTGAACTGGTGTTGGGGTTAGGAAATGATCGTCTCACCAGAACACCATTTTTGAGGAAATATCTGGGGAAAAACTATTAAAGTTATTTAATAATAAGAAGAGGTTTCTTACTTTATATCCCTTATAAAGGTTTTTGTTTTTTTAAACTACAATTCCTATGATGCTAACCCACTTTGTGTGTTCATCCCAGGGACGTCATCCTACTCCCAGCAGGGATATGGCTGGGAGTCTAAGCTCTACAGCCTGGAGCACGGCCATGAGCGGCCCACAGACAGGAAGAAGAAGAGCCTTGGCCTGGCTACCCTCAAACGGAGGTTCATCAAAAGGAGGAAGTCCAGCCGCTCAGCAGATCATGCGCGGCAGATGCGGGAGCTTTTGTCAGGGTGGGACGTCCGTGACACAAACGCCCTGGTGGAGGAATATGAGGGCACAGCAGCCCTCAAAGAGCTAAGCTTCCAGGCCAGCCTGGCACGTTCCGAGGCGCCCAGCTTGCAGCGGAATCTGGCTGCCCTCTACCAGCATAAGTACTGCACTGATGTAGACCTCATTTTCCAAGGTACTTGCTTCCCAGCTCACCGGGCTATCCTGGCTGCCCGCTGCCCCTTTTTCAAGACTCTGCTGTCCTCATCTCCTGGCTATGGAGCAGAGGTTCTCATGGACATTGAGACAGCTGGCATTGATGTGCCCATGTTCTCTGCCCTACTTCACTACCTGTACACTGGGGATTTTGGGGTGGGCGGAGCTGAGGATACCAGGCTGCAGAACGTGGATGTACTGGTGCAACTCAGTGAGGAGTTTGGTACACCCAATTCTCTGGAAGCTGATATGAAGGGCTTGTTTGACTACATGTGTTACTATGACGCTCTGCTCAGCTTCTCCTCAGACTCTGAGATGATAGAGAGCTGTAATGAGCGAGGGGCTGTGGCTGCAGCACCAACAGGGGGCTCAGGAGGCAACGGGGGCCCCGGGACACCAGACGAGGACCTTAGGGCCCACAAAGCTATCCTCTCAGCACGTTCTCCTTTCTTTAGGAACCTTTTGCAGAGGCGCATTCGCACAGGAGAGGAAATGACTGAGCGCACATTGCAGACACCCACCCGCATAGTTCTGGATGAGTCCATTATCCCACGGAAATATGTGCAGGTTATTCTTCACTGCATGTACACAGATGTGGTGGAGCTCGGCCTGGTGCTGCGGGGCAGCCCCTCAGCAGGCAGCCTTGGCGAAGTGCAAGCCCTGGTGTCAGGGGGCCGTGGAGCCAGCACACGCACCGAGGAGGCCATGGAGCTGTACCACATCGCTCTGTTCTTGGAGTTCAGTATGCTGGCTCAAGGTAAGTCCTGATAACACATTTACAAAGCACATCAATAGTGCGTGACAAGATAAAAAGAGAAATGTTGTGCTCTTAAGAAATCTTTTTATTACAGCCGCGTTGGCCATACTTAGTGGTCTGTGACCATAAATCTATATGAAGAAAAATTATCAGATTGACCTTTAACCATATATGTGATTTTTGTCTTGTTTAGTTTTTTTTAGTATTTCGTCTCATATATTGTCTCACTTATGATACGTTATTCCTGTTATATTAAAGTTAAACATCACTTAAAGATACTGGACTGTTGGTTAACTTCTGTTGTAGCTAACCCTAACCCCATTCCAAAATGGGGTATGGGTTAATTTAGGTCAGTGTTTCAATAAATGCGAAGCATTTGTTTAATTGTCCAGTTCTACTTTTTAGTATAGTCTGCCTCACAATTTAGTTTGGTTTTATTCCTTAATAATGTGTCCACTGAGTAACGCCTCAGCTTGGACAAATTGTTTTAGACCCTGAATACCAAACAATAATATGAGTTGGATTTTGTGATAACTGGCTGGATGTTTAGTGAATTAATGCCTCGCAAGACTCAAGCTTACTTTAATATCTTCCTCCTTGCATTCATATAATGTGTCTCACACTCATTGTCTTAATATTCCACCCTTTCCTTAAAACTACAGTCCTGCATATGTGCAATATGGTAGTGGAAACCAAGCTAGTGTTAAACAGCTTGGCTGACTGTGATGGGTGTTAGAGCTGCGGCTGCCAGTAACAGATTTATATAGGCTGGAGGGTTTGTCTGTGTCTCCAGGGGAAGACAGCTTACTGTCTGAAGCATACAGCGCTTCTGAGCTTCTGTCAACAGCTCGTCACTGGTCGTCTACTTCGTCACTGGTCTATCTTTACTCGGATGACACTGTCTTTGACTCTTGCCACTGTTTCAGAATGACCCCAGGCCAGTAACATGCCAAAGGTTACAGCCATGGTTTGACATAGGCCAGTCACTTTGACACTCTCACCTCCTCCAGAGTGTCATGTCTTAGTGCTGTTCAGTTTCCAATCTAAGAAAGCTCCTCTTCACTCAGAAAAACCTTGCAATAATTGATGCAGTCTATTTCAGATGCACACAAATAGTACTGCCTTTGGCCTGCCTATCACGACTGTGTGGATCCAAAGTGGTTGTATGACTCAACACTGTTATCATATCGTATAACCATCTTATCTTTCATAGAGCCACGATAATGGAATTAGTTTGTCAAATATTGAAATGGTGATAGGAGATGCATTAAACGATTTAAGCATACAATTTCACTGCCTGGTGCTGTTTAATGAAATCAAAGCAATATTATTTCCTACTTAAAACCCCAAGTTAAAATTATATTCACCATATTCCAATGCACTCAATATAGTTTGTTGTGACTCAAAACAATTCAATGAAGCTGTTTTTCAGTAAAAGCCCTCTAGTGATGCATCATATTCTTTCAGCTGCAGACACAACATACTCAGAGGTGTTGTAGGCTCTGTGTATGCTGTGCTAACACATGGGTTTATAAAACTTAGTAAGAATTCATTATAAGTGTATAGACTCATTATTTACACATTCTTTTGTGTGCAAATTCACACTGCAATATCTATACAAATTTAGTACATCATGCAATCTCAATGGGTGTGGATGTTTGACTATTTAAGCTTGAAAGTGACAACATCAAGCATTCCAAAGGGGAAACTATACGAACAACGTAAGACATTTTTATGACTCAAAGCATTCTACAATAGTAAACATGCTTGTATAAAAAGATTAGTTGTGGGCAGCTTTTGAATTGACTGTACTCACTAAGGGGCCAAGAATTAGTCACCTGACCATTGATCTGAATAGCCCTGTACACTAACACCATACACACAGTTTGTTAGATACCACCTCCCCACCCTCCAGCTCTAGTGTCGCTCTCAGGGTCACTCTGGCAGATTAAGCCGACGAGCAGGAAAATAGTGTCATCCCCACACACCATCACCTCCTCTTCCTTCCTCCCCCACCCCCCCCTTAACAAGCCCCTACTTGAGGGTATTTTTATCCCCTCTCCTCCCTCTCCCACTGCGCTGCACCGCTCTAATCAGTTCCAATGAAACCTTGATATGGAATGTGGTAAGATGGTTGAGGTTGACCCAGTGTCATTTTATCCAAGTCCCCTCTCTTTGTCTATGTTGCAACTTCCTGTTATTACCCTCTTAGAGTTCTCTCTTTTATGCCATTTTGCACATTTCAAAATGTAAAATAATCCTGGCATCTTTGAGTTGATTATGAAATGAGAAATCTGTCTGAGTCCATCCCACTGCTGGAGTCTTCAGTAGCTGCCAGGTCTCTTCAGGAGGCAGCAGAGAGGCTTATATCAGAGGTTTCATATGGAGATCTGTCATCTGTCACACTGTCTCCCCCCTTGACTGCTACCCTTTGGCTGTGGGAAGTTTTGGCCCATGGAGGTTTTTGTCGAGCAGTTGATTTGTCCTCATTAATTCTCAAGATGTGTATCCCTTTATGAGTCCACCTCACTCAAATAGCAACCAATATTAAAAGCCTTATTAATTTTTCAAGTGCACCGCAGAGATAATAGCCAGTTGTTGTGGTTTCAGCGTGTGCACTGTAGTACCTCCTCTCCCTCCATGCTCACTGACTGACCAGTGCTTTCAGTGCCCTGTCTTATGTTTTGGAGTGTGTTGACTGAAGTCCCAGTCCTTGAGTGATCATCAGACATGATTTACATCCACAGGCTTGTTTATAGGCCATTGAGTGCAGTTGAAGTTTTAAGTGGCTTTGGAGACTGTGTGCTCCATAAACACAGTGCTCCAAATAATAACAGCAAGACAAAATGCATATGTCTTGCAAAGTGTAGCGTATATCTGGCTGTTGCTGTTCCTGCTGTTGTATTGATATTCTTGTCAGTCAGCTAAGCGCCAGTGAATGTGGTGTACCACCCGTAGAGAGAAGGGGAGGCGGGTTAGTATTGGATATAATGCTGATTCTAATCTCCAGCTCATAATAAAAGTGCTGCGTTTTAAAAGACTGGCTGTCGCTGTGAATTCTAATGGGCCAACACAGAGCAGAGCTGTTTGCTTTCCTGTGCCACTGGTCCCAAGTTGGGAATTGTCAGCCTTTTGTGTATGTGTGTCTGCATTTAGGAGAGGGCAAAGATGCAAAGGTGAAAGACTGACGTGAGCAAAGTACTTTCTGGAAGACAGACAGCACAGGGACGAATGGTGGACTCGGAGGCACAGATGTTGGGAATCCATTCTCTCTTCCAGTCTGTTTATAGCAGATAAAAAAGGCAAAGTGCCTGGGTCCACATTTCAACTTCATCGGTCTACTTAACGATGCAGGATTTCCACCCTTCGTTTAAAACACTGCAGTTGTGTGCTTTGCATTTTGGTAACTTGCTATTATAACTAAAGACCCCCCAAAAGGGGAAATGCATCATAAGTGTGTGCGTCCATGCTTGTATGTGTATGCACATGTACATTATTGTTTATGTGTTCTTAAAAATGTGTGAGTTGTGCTTGGACGGCTATGAAGCGTTAAAAGCAAAAGCATCACTGGAGCCATCACTCTCAAGTCCGGTGTTCAGTTTCCAAGAGTGTGTGTTCAAAGGGGTGGTTTGGGGCGGAAGGGCAGCTTAGATCTTCTAGTTTAAGATAAGAGTTTCCCAGAGGAGCGTTGCTACTGGCCCAACCATGTGCTGATGGGCAGGGTGGCTTGGAATGAGAAGGTTGGCAAGCTTGTGTTTCAGATCAGAGCAGCTCTAACTGGACGTCAGTCAGTCTGACTTTATCTCCATGGATGTCCGTTTTGTATTAAACGTTATTGATCAGAGAGGCTGAGAATTGAAGTGCCTCTGACGGTTTGGCATAGATAGCTTGATCTAGCCAATCATACGTTAATCTGAGTGGATGTTAGGGGGTTTAATTCTGCCTAAATGGATCCCTCTTATAATAATCTTAGTTTAAGTGCCAGTGTAGGCTGAATTTTCAAAACTTAGCTCTTTTTTTAAAATGGCAGAGCAGCAGGTACATAATTCCCTAAGCCTTCTGTGGCTTTTTAATGCATTTTGGAATTACGCACACAAGTGTGTACACACTTGCAAAGTGTGTGTGCACTTTGCAAATGCACATTTCCTCAGGCTGCTGTGTTTACTCATCACGGTTAAGAGGGGGCAGCTTGAGACTGAAACACATCAAGGTATCAAAGGCATTTCTGTGGGTTGGTGTGTTACACAGTTAAACCACTGCCTGCTGTTCTGGTATGTGCTCTGATTTAGGAAACGCAGCAAGGAGGATGTGGGGGCTCCTAGAGGGAGACTCCCGGGGTCAGTGAATACGAGTCACAACTACTGATGATCTGGCAGTGGCTGCAGAATTACCTCTTGTATTCTGATAATCGTTCAGTTGAATAATTCTCTGTTAAGTATTGCTGGCTTTAATATCTGTACTTGATTTTGGAATATGACACATTTGTGCCCATAAAGAGACTTGATTGACTAGGTGTAAATTGCTAGTCTGTCTCATTGGCTCTCCCAGGCTGTGAGGACATTGTGGTGGAAAGCCTGTCTCTGGACTCGCTCGTCCCCATCCTGAAGTGGAGCTCCCAGCCATATGGTTCCAAATGGGTCCACAGGCAAGCCATGCACTTCCTCTGCGAGGAGTTCAGTCAGGTTGTCACCTCAGATGTTCTCTACGAGCTTAGCAAGGAGCACCTTCTCAGCGCAATTCAGTCTGACTACCTACAGGTAAGGAAACAGAACCACACCTCTCAAGCTCTTGTCACTTTCTATGACATCTCACAATGTGGAAGATACATTTTCTGGTGTGGAGTTTCAGTAATGGCTGCCTGACTTATTCACAATGATTGCTTGGTGAAAATACAGCAAACACACACAAATGCATTAACACAATCTCTGTCTCAATCACACACATATACACACGCACACACCGACGACACTCGGGGTCTCCATGCCTCCAAACCCAGAGCCCTAATCACAGCTGAACTGTCATCTGCACTGCCAAGCTACTCCGGCAGCAGACCAGGTGGTTGGGATGAAGTGTTGTAATTCAACTACCCAAACAAACCAACCAGGCCTGAGCTTTGCTGGAACACCACTGCAACATATTGCATTTTCACCTTATCCTCATTTAACAGCTTCCCAGTTTTGTTCTCTACAATATCTAACCTTGTCCTAATAATACTTTTGTGTCGTTCTTTCTCCTTGTCCTATCTCTCTCTGTCTCTGGCTTTCTCTTTCTCTGTACCTTGGTCTCATTCACAGGCGAGTGAACAGGACATTCTCAAGTATGTTGTTAAGTGGGGCGAGCAGCAGCTTATTAAGAGGATGGCAGACAGAGGTAAGATAATACACTCTATAATTACCCTCTGAGCAGCCCCTTAATGGCTCTGAGGAAATTACCCACTTACCAAAGCCTCCAAAATACACTTAAAAGCATTACAAATAGGAGCCAAACTTTACCCATGTCAGCAGGAAGTGGCCTCAGTGATTGGTCATGTCATTGTGTGCTCTGACCAAGTAAGCAATTGTCTTCTGTTGGGTTTGTGGTCATCATACTATAAATTATAGTCATCATATTATAAAGGCTAGCAACCTCCTTTTAAAACTGAACCACACAACAGGCAAGGCAATATTTATCCATAATTTGTTAAATTGAGCTTGCCCAAATAATGTGAAAAATAGCCAGCAGGTTGACTTAAAAGCATAATTATAGTTACATAAATAGTCATGGTTATATGCATTACATTAAAAAGCTGCTAATGGCTGTTGCTGTCCTCATTTACCTAGAGCCCAACCTTTTAAGTGGCACAGCCCACAGTGTAAACAAGAGGGGAGTGAAAAGGAGAGACCTGGATGTGGAGGAGCTAAAGGAGATCCTTTCGCCCCTCCTGCCCTTCATCCGAACTGAGCACATCTTACCTTCCAACAGTGACGTCCTCGCTGACGCGGTCAGTACTCTGTTTGCCTTTTCTCAGCTGCTGTGTGCACCTGAGTCATTGTGACCTTCGTGAACTGATCATTGATCCACATTCTTCACCCTGTTCACAGCTTAAAAGGGGTTTGATAAGCACCCCTCCTTCAGACATGCTGCCCACAGCTGAAGGGGGAAAAGCCAATGCCTGGTTACGGCAGAAGAACGCCGGCATCTATCTGCGTCCCCGCCTCTTCTCTCCTTATGTGGAGGAGGCTAAGGTAAGGCTCATTCACTTCTGATTAATGGAGCTTCCAGACAACGAAGGAAGCAGTGGATTATTTGTGCCCCATATAACTATCATCAAAGAGAGAGGAGGACAGGCTAACCATTAAGAGCCTTGGGGAAATTTGTGGACCTGTTCATAGCTTAGACGTGCTAAAATAATCCATGCCCAGTTGTTGCTATGCATACTCACCATTTTTTAATAGTTGCCATCATCTTGACTGAAATTCAATTTATGTCCATTTGCACACTTTTCCTAATAACTTATAGGCCTTCCCAGGGCCATGAATATTTATGAACATGTCCCTAGACCAGAGAGAGGCATTATTAGATGAAGTGTCAATCAAGTGGAACTAATTTGCAAACCCTCTCAGTGTCCTTCAGTTGCACATAGGACTGTTATTTTTTTTAGAAGTTCAGGTCTAACTTGCCCTATCTCATCTACCTGTCCTTAGTCTGTGCTTGATGAAATGATGGTGGAGCAGACAGACCTGGTGCGTTTGCGATTAGTGCGCATGTCCAACGTCCCAGACACACTCTACATGGTCAACAACGCTGTGCCTCAGTGCTGTCACATGATCAGCCACCAGCAAATAGCAAGCAACTCAACCACAGCTCCATCAGTTGTGGCCAATGAAATTCCAGGTGGGCCAAAACAATTTTCTGAATCAATAAGTCAGGCTATTATATTCATATGATTGTTATTAAATGAAAAAGGTAAAAATCCATTGATGTACATGTTTGTATTGTGTGCATGTTTCAGTGCCTCAGCTGTCTGTGGTAAAGGGGATGATCCGGAGGCTGCAGGAACTGAGACACACAGAGCAGGTCCAGAGAGCTTATGCCCTCAACTGTGGTGAAGGAGCCACTGTCAGCTATGAGCTGCAGCTGCGGGTGCTGAGAGAGTTTGGTCTGGCAGACGGAGCTACTGAGCTACTGCAGGTTAGCAGAAAGCAGAGTTTGTCCCTGGGGGTTAGAGGGAGATGAGATGGCTAAGGCTGAGATACTAACCGGCATGTTACAGACAGACCTCAGTAATGCAGCAGACTTTATCAACACCACCATGAATATAGATTTCTTTAGCTCCTGTTTTGGTTTTTGTTGTTTCAGAACCCATACAAGTTCTTTCCTGATGAACGGTTTGGAGATGAGAGTCCAATTCTGGCTCTGCGCCAGGTGGGTCGGTGTCGGGTAAACAGCAGCCCAGCCATGGATAGCATGTTCACAGAGCTGGAAGGGGTAGTGGGCTTCCACCCTCCACTACCTCCTCCACCTCCACCATACCACCCCCCTGCCACACCCAGCCATGCTCAGCTCAAGGGTGCTTGGCGACCTCGTGTCCCCATGCCGACCCCCACCCGTTCCTTCTCCTACCCCTGCAACCGCACCCTGATCCAGCGCCATGCAGCCGCCAAGCATGGCGGCTCAGACTACTCCTCTGCGCCCAGGCCCCAGCCCCCAGACTGCACCAACCCACAGACTATGAGCCGAGTTTTGCTTTCAGACCGGCAAGCGGTGAGTATGTGTGTTACTTCCTAGAGTCCTTGTGTTACATTTGTGTTTTTTCAAATGTGGCTTCATAGTTTGTGCCTGGGATTATGAATAGCTCAATTTTCAGGTAACGTCACACATTTATCTGTTTTCCAATGCAGATGGGCATGGAGCCTGTTATGAGGGAGTTCATGCCTGACATTGCACTGGGTGTCTCGGTCATGTCCCTGAGGGAGCAGCACATGGCAGAGATGGACAGGGAAGGCCCTCACAGCCCAATGGGCCCCTCAGGCCACCATCTTCCCCATGGTCCCTGCCCTTCTGCCCGCCTCAGCCATGGCCACTCCTGCAAAAGACACGCTCCTGAACCCAAGCTGGAGGCTCAAGCCGAGTTCCCTGACCTGTATGACTTCTCCTGCCGACCTGCAACCCCAACCTCCGCTCACCCTCTGCCCTCCTTTGCAGGGCCAGACCTCTACAGCCACAGCTGCACGCCTTCCAGCTCTTATCCACCCCCCTACATTTCTGACTCGCAGTCCCAGGGCCACCTGCAGGGACGGACTGCCCCAGACCCACTACGCCTGGATGTCCTCAGTATGACCTCTCAGAGGCATGATGTAGTCCTTGCCAGCCCATCTGGGGCCCAGCCTAGGATGGGACACATCCCAAGGGGGCGATCAAATGAGACAGACCTGACTCATGGCTTAGGCCATTTACGGTCTCCCAGTGGGAACATGGACAACTATGAGGAGAGGCTCACAGGACCTAGAGATGCCCCAGAGGAGATGGTTCTCGCTGGAGAATCACCAGGCCTGGGGCCCCTCCAGCAGCCTCACAGGAACAGTGTCAGCGACGAGATCACCAGAGACCGCAGGTCACCCAGCAAGCCTGACTACCCTTATAAGAAGTCTGCACTTTAACCCCAGTTGAGGACCAGGGGTTGAGTTAAGAAAAGGGAAATCATGATAAGTGGCCATCACAATGGATGGCAAAGCACTAATGTGTGTCTGCCATATATGTGTGTGTGTTTGAGAGGAGCAGGGAAAAGGGATGGTCGATGGTTGCTATTTATAGGATCTGTCCTTTTGTCCTACCTCTATCACACTGTGCTATCCCATCACACAGTCAGAGTATGGGAAGAGTAAGAGATGTAGGTTAATTGTCGATGCTTGTAATTGATCTCTGTAAGCCTGCCTAGTCCTGCTGGTTCAGAGGATGACTCCGGCTGTATTGGGATGGATTGGTCTCTTGTGTTTGATTGTAAAGAAAGAGTATAGCTCTATGCTGTGTGAATCCTGCGTGAGAAGGTCACAGCACTAGATGTAGCTCAGTTATGAACTGATGGTTTAACAAATATTATATTCATAGGTTCTGTTGTCTCTTGATTATTTTCAGCATAGAATGGGGAGATGGCAGGATAGGAATCTCAGTTGACACAAGCGAACAATGGCACCCAATCTGTGACAGAGTATTGTGATAAAATCATATGTAAATTCATCAGGCTATGTTCTTTTCCTCCCATGACTTGTATTTCCATTTCTTCCTGTAGCATGCCTGTAGCAACCCACCTTACTAGTTACCCCCCCGGCCCTGGTTATGCAATGCTGATGAGTAACAGGCCAAGGCTTGGTCACACAAATTAGGTATTGGCTCTGACAGGAAGTAGGTCATCAGAGCTCGTCATTCTCCTGTAACCCAGTCTGATAATTGTGTCAGGCTTTAAGTATCACAGCATCTGAGTGTGTAGTTTAGAGGCAGAAGCCTGGCATTTTTTTTTGGGGGGGGGAGCAGGAGGATCGCAGGCAGGTTCATTACTGAGATACAGTGGAAAATATAGGGGTGCCATGGCAACCAACACACAGTGATCAAGTAGTGCTGGGGGGTTTGTTGGTTTTTCAGCTGGAACAGGTGTGTGTGCGTGTGTCTTTGTGCAAGGACAACTTTAATACACAGGTGTTTTAGACAATCTCAGTACTGTACACTCCCATCTTTAGTCAGGTCTGTTTGTAGATATCAGAGAGTCTTTGGCACAGAGTGCGGTGGTTAGCGTGCTAGAGCTCCCTCTTGTTCTGTTTCATCCAATAGCATCAAGTAATCAAATCTAAAGCCTTAATCAGTGCTTGGAATATTCAGTTTTAGCTACCTTTTTATTCAATTAAGTATGATGTCATTATATCTCAGCCCCAGTTAATTGTTTATTTGACCGTAGTGAACAGAACAGACACATTCACTGCAGTGTTTCTGGCTGGTAGAGGTGAATTTCACTGAAACCAAATGCTAAAACCATGTATATACATCAGGCTTCCATCTCGCCACCTCATGGGAGATTGTGGACCTGCATAGCCAGTGTTGATACTGTTAAATATACTGTTTAAAGAGCCACATCAGCTGTAGCTCCACAACCTTGCAAGTACACACATAAAAGCCTGTTAGAGCCAACAGCTGGCATACAACCTCAACGAGTATTGTTGCACTGTAGGAGTCACCTGTGTTAGCTGAAGGGGAAAAGGAACAAATGAATTACCAACAAAAGGAATCTTTTATTGAAGAGAAGTTGGCGATTTCTGGCTCATATCTCCAATGGAAATTGTATATAATGAATTAAGTTCCACATGTTCTGATGAATTTTGAATGGTTTCTATCACATTTTAGTGGTTGTTGAAGGTTTGTGTTTTTACTGTTGTGGACAACACTGTGTACTTGTCTTTGTCATGAAATCTCACTAAGAATGTGCGGTATAAAACAAAAAGATTGTGTCTCAGAATTTATTTTGTTCTTAAATGTTATGCATTAGGGCAGTTTGTTCAATGTTGTAGATGGTGTTTGTAGAGATGCCCCCCTCCCTCTATTTTCCTTTACTTTTAAAGTAACAGGAATATGTAGCGGATCTGAAGACATTAGCTCTCAGCTTAGCAGTGATGAAGTTGCCAAGCAGAAAAATCATTTTCCATCTAGGTTGCTTCATGGGGAAAAAATGCAAAACTCCAGATTCCTCCCCGTGTTCATGTTGGGTAGTTGTTTTATTTTCCAGGACAATGTTCCATTGAATAAAAGCCCTTGTTTTGCTCTTCGCTGTAGAGAAGTCAGTGCCTTCCCCCGCCTGCGGCTGGGCTTTTATTGGAGAAGTGACTTTGATGTCTATGCAAGCTCTTTTCTACCAGCTTACCAGCCTGCATCAAATAGTCCTTTGAAAATCTCATGTAGCTCGTTTTGTGTACATAGTGTCATTTAGCACCTTTTTGAAATTGAACCATCTGAAATGTGTGATTGCTTGTGTTGAATTATAACAGGTACATTGTACTTGTATGGTATCATAGAAAACATGTTTGTAGATTGATATTAAGTTGCATTTAGTTTCACTAAATCTATTTTTCTACTGTCACCTCAAAAGGTGCTTAACAGTGGTCAACTTGGGCATCCTCAAAATAAACTGGTTTGATATTACGGAATTAATATGTTCTCAGTCGGGTTGTTTTGTGCACTAAAAACATGAGAACTTTAATCGGAACATGAATCCACATAAAACAGTGATATTTATTCACATCACATTTACAAACAAGTTGTCTTAACAATTTAGACACACTGGCATTTAGCTCAGTTAAAGTGTCATACTTGGACATGTGAAGTCCTCTCATAACATTATAGCTAGCATACAGTGCTGAAACAATCTTTTGTTCATAAATGTTTCAAGTAAACTCATGAGATTCAACGTTGAGGCATCTTTATAAAAAAAATTGACTCAATCTTTCACCCTAGAAATAACACATACAACAATAACTACAAGTCCGTACTCTTCGCATTAATTGTTCAAGCATTAGGTTGCAGCAAGAAGCCCTTTTATTCAACAAAGAAAAAGGATTATCTTTCAAGTTACACATACATTCAAAGCACCGTATGAACCTGGCACGTGACAGCAGCGTGGCCTCCTTGTTACTGGTATCCTGCATTGATTCTGCGTCTTTTATTAGCCCGCAGCTCCTCAAAGAACTGATGTACGGCTTCGACTGTGACCGTCTGACAGGGAAGGAACGGTTCAGTTGTGCAATTTGGATCAAGAGAGAAAGAAGACCAACATTACATTTTGTAAACTGATCAAAAACCCCATGGGTGTTGATCTTGGTATGTTTAATTCTAACTGTCATATTTGCGCTTAAAGATCCATTTCTCACCTTTCCGTCAGCAACACACTGGTCTAAAAATGCAGTGATTGAAGTTGTCAGCTCATTGAAACCTGAGGGAAGAACACGTGATTAATTAGTCTCAATCGATTGCATGTCCCGTAAATTTCACTTTACATGATCACATCCTTGGAGGTAACCTGACCCCACATCTTCCCCTCTGCTCTCCCCATGCTCACCGTAAATGACCTCCAGCTGCTGCACACGGTCCATCGAGTTTGTCAGCGCCATCAACGGGTGCTGCCCAAACGGCTCATCCAAGCCTTTGTTCTCGTAGGCCAGAATGGTGTCAGACTGATCCATGAGAAACTGCACCTCGGCAGCTACATAGGCTTTCTGCAAAGGCAACGCACAGTTGAGAAACATTCATTAAAAAAAAAAAAAAGAGTGCTTAAAAGTACTTCATTACACTGTTACATGAACCAGGATCACATGTACATTATAATCTGAGAGCTAGTATTTGTGGTGTACCTTGCAGCTTGTGCAGGTGCAGAGCTTGGAGCGCCAACTGTAAGGCCAGAACACCGCTCCCTGTCTCGGCCTCTCCAGCCCCTGGGCCTGCAGCTCCTTCAGCCTGCACGTCGCAGTTTTGGTTGGGGCCTTTGCAGGGCTGCCTGCCATTTCCCCGTGCATTCGTTTGCAAGGGGAACTCCTGTTTAGCGCTTCCTACGATACAAATAAGAACAGAGGAGGGGGTGAGTTATTGTGTTAAACTGGCAGGAGGAGCAGATGATAACACCTGAGCTTTGTAAAAACCTCTCCACACACAGCACTGCAGACACATCCAGTGGAACTCTCTAGGCTACTGGAACGATGAGATGATTGGGCGATGAAAATCACCAGTTTACAGTAAGCTGTCTTGTGAAGCCTGGCCAAGCAGTCTACAGAGCAGGAGAAGCGGTGCCTCATGGGTCATTTCTCCTCTAATTACCCAGAGGAGGGGAAAGCACTTAACAGGAGCTGGAGCCTGCTCTAATCTGCTCATTACCCTCCAGCTCCATCTTGTGGCAACAAAAAAATCCAAGCTGCCATGGAGGGAATGTGCACAGTGAACACTCAAATACTGTACATTAGGGCCCTATCCCTAACAAATCCCTTCCCACTAGCTCTTCATTACACCGCATAACGCCACATGAAGTCACACTCACAGCTGTGGAGGGCTTCTACGTTATGAAGGAGGGTATAAATAAACAGGTAAACTATCAGAAGCAGTCCCCATACTACCATAAGTAGGAAACATCTGTCAACATGGACACAGATACTCACAACGCTCACTTTTCTTAGTTTATTTACACAGGGACAATGCCCAGTGACAAACTGAGGAGTTACCACGCAAGATTAGTTATATTATGTGCCTTTTGCCTATAACTGCAAAACATCCCCAAAACAATGAATATGTACTACTTTTTTAAATTGGTTTGTGCATATACAGTATGGGTACAAGAGAAGTTAAGAATTTGGGGAAAAGGGATGTTTTCTAACAACTTGCCCCCCCCCCCAAAAAAAAAACAAACAAAAAAAATCAACCATGAGTTTAACCACAGAAAAACACTATCAAAACCATAACGGAAAAGTAACAAGAGGAAACTAAGTTTACTTTTCCTTAATTTTCAGGCACATGATTTGTGTGTGGCTAGTGGAGTATGATAATGCGGTGTTCACATCACATAGGAGTTATCATATATATATGCAAGTTTCCAACTTCTAAATAACAATCAGGTCAACATCCAAACTGTAATTTAATTTCAAGTGGGAAACTCCAGGGATTTTCTGAAAGCCCCAATATAAATCGACTGTATAATATGGAAGTGCCAGAAAACAAAAACAAACATGGAAGCCTCACATCAGCCAAAAACATTCACTCAGTGTAATTTTAAGAATATCGTGTTCTCCAATCATACGACTGTCTCAAGTTGTCCGAAGACGTGAACACTCGCAAGTCATTAACATGGGAATCTTTCCCATCGCTACCAGCCATCCCATATGACGTGATTCCGGCGTCCGGTCAGCAC
Organism: Coreoperca whiteheadi; assembly: GCA_011952105.1. Taxonomy (NCBI): domain Eukaryota; kingdom Metazoa; phylum Chordata; class Actinopteri; order Centrarchiformes; family Sinipercidae; genus Coreoperca; species Coreoperca whiteheadi. The sequence goes on along the minus strand of CM022480.1, from coordinate 15,676,544 downwards.
CAGCAAAGATTTGGTGTCGGTATGTTTTCCCTTATTCACTTTAACTCCCCGCTATCTGTTTTCGCTCTTAATATGGCAAACCCCCCATGCAAGCATAGAAACAGAGGCAGAGGCCCTCATAAGCAAGTTTCTCACCTCCTTCTTTGTGCGCTCAGCACTGGTGGACGGTTCCTCATCCCCACTTTGACTGGGCTCAGAGGCTTCTTCCTTTTCTGCTCCTTCCTTGACATCTACACCTACCTCCTCCTCAGGATGACTGACGCTGATCACAGGTGGTACTAAATGGAAAAGACAACTGGAAAAATGACTGTCTGGATTTTATTGTTAAACGTATGCAAAGTTACACATTCGGTTTTGCCTTTGCTGCCTGCGACACGCAGATCAAGAAAATGGGTTACCTGCAAAGTGAGCAGCATACGTCCACAAGAAAGATGCCTTGTTCATGCAGGCCTCACATACCATCTCTTGTAGCTCCTCAGGTTCCACTATAGTGCAGCCCAGGTGCTGTCAAAGACAAACAAAACAACTACATCACGAGAATAAGTCTTAGAGTAGTGATAAAGCGTAAATTAGAATAAAAGAAGTGCTCGGAAATCCTTTCATTTTAATAGCATGACTTATGCTTACCCTGCTATGAAACCAATCCTCACAGATGACACACTGAATCATCTCATCGTTGGCCTATTGGGTAATTAAAAGGGTGTTTTGTGTAGTGACAGATGACAGACAAACATAATCAGTAGATTTCATCCAAATATTCTGAATCATGTGAGAGCTCAGAGATAAAATAAAAGGACTACCTGGTCATCTGTGTCTGGGTACGGCCGGTCACACGTGCAGTAGCAGCCATTGAAATTGTGATTGTAGTGATTTCTAACATTTCCGTCATCTTTGGCCTGTGAATACAAGAGATGGAATAACTTCAACAATCAGAGCATAGCAGACAAGCCGGGATACAGATTCAGTTAGAAAATGTATTAAAACCAGAGGACTCACAGGAGTTAGTTGGCACTTGAATTCCCCAAACTTGCTATTTCCACAATCACAGCGAAAATTTCTACATCAGAAAAACAGGAAGATAGGTAAACTATGAAAGGGAGTTAGACGACACAGCAAACTGTGGGAATGGCATTTGTACTGTCCGTACAACAGACTAAAAAAAAAAATTGAGCAAAATACCTTTTGGTATATAGTTCAAAGATATCATGTCCATCGTGGCATTTATTGGCACAAGCCAGACAGATCCCGGCAGGCTCTGCAGCACTGGGAGTGCAGGTGTTGCAAGCAAACACAGCCTGTCTCTTCACATAGCCCTGTAACAATACACACAGGAGGAATAAACATACAGCACCAAATACATTATTAGATAGATAGATAGATAGATAGATGACATGTCCCCTTTAGTAAAGTACTTTAGCAGTTCTTGAATAGGTTTTTTAACTAACTTACCAGGGCACATTAGAAATACAGCAGTGATACCAAGCAACAGGACGATAATAATAACACCCCAGTTTCAGTCGAGAGACCCTCAGAAACTAAAATCCCGAAAGAAGAAATTACAGTAACATATGAAAAAAAACTATTGCTTGCTTGTGACCCACACTGTCACAATGAACGCACAGTTCCACGTCTAAAGCTGCAGCACATGTGTTCGGGGGGGGGGGGGGGGGGGGGGGCGGGGGGGGAGGGGGGGGATAAAGGGGGGGGCGGCGGGGGGGCGGCGCCCTTCTTTTTTCACAACCTAGATGGGTAAAAA
>CM022480.1:15655014-15674763 GCA_011952105.1 Coreoperca whiteheadi | reverse complement strand
AACTCCATGTGGCTTCACATTTGCCAGTCTTTGGGGCGTGTGGGTGTGGGGGGGGGGGCGGGGGGGGGGTGTGAGCGGCGAGGCGGCAGTGGGCGGATAAAGGCGATGGCTGCAGGGATGCGGCGCAGGAAGCTGTTCTTACCCTAGAATAGGAGCACTTTTCTGCGTCGCTTCCAGCCAGCACACAAAAAGCCTTCTCGAGCTCCTCCTCGTTGGCGAAAATGTCGTCAGTGTGTGAGTCGTCTCTATTTGCTGCCATTCTGGTAAAAGAGAGTAAAAAGGACAAAAAGACACAACAGACGCGGGGCCGAGCAGCACACAGAACAACAGTGTTGACAAACGACTGTTCCGGGCGGGAGTTTGGGCCGAGACCACGTGGAGGAAGTGACGTAAGACACTGATTAACGCTCAACAAAGAGCACCTGCTACTATTTATTAATACTATTACTTTAATTGATTTCCTTTATCTATGGTTTCGATAGAGTTTTATTTTGACTACTTACTCATTTATTTTGGGTACCACTTTCAAATAAGGCACCCTTCATAAAGGTTGTTGTAACAAATGTTAACAACTGGTTTGTAACTGATCTGGAATAATAAACGTATGAACCATTAGCAAAGCTATTTGTTACAACTTATAAACCATTATAAAGGCTGTCTTATCAGAAAGTGGTACGCAGGGCCATTTGGGTTAGATTTTTTTTTTTCTTTTTTTTTTTTTAAAGCGCACCTACTGGACAAACGTTCCCCAGTAACTATATGGCACAATGATCAGAAATGGCAAACCACCATTGACATGGTCATGATATTTCAACGTCAAATGTCATAGCAGGAAAAATCTCTGCATTCAATATTGTTTCCAGAAATGATTTTATTTCAAGCAGGCAGCATTATTAACATATAAAGAAAAAGGCCAGGGCATGTCATTCAAAATTGCATCTACATTCACATAGATTGAATATATGTATATAACAGTTGTGTATAGGCTGAATAGATTGATGCATTGAATTGGCTTTAAGTAGACTATAATTAATGTGTCTGTATTAACCATAACAACCACAACAGACACAGGCTGTTGTGTCTCTTTTACATAGCCTACAATGTTGTGGCTGAATTCCAGTGAATATTTACAATAAGGGAACAAAAGGCACATGAAAAATGTTCTTTGGGGAAAAAACAACTTAGCAACCCAAATGCACACATTATAACCATAAGTGAAAAGAATGCACTTCAGTTGGATTTGGGCCCAAAAGAAGAGGTGTTAAAAGGTCTGACGTTTTAGGATGTTACATACCTGTCAGGAGAAGGAGGTGGTCTGCCCTCCCTCCAGCCATGTATTTTAAAAAAAATTTGTATTGTCAAAACGTCATGGTAATTCTGTAAGCGTTTGGAGTCTTCAAAGTCTTTTCATTCACATTTAACAAATATAATTCCACAAGGGGCCTAATTATCTGAATGTACAAAGACGTTCCTCATTCATATTATCAGGACAAATATGGATAGTCGTAAATATTAGAATAATATATTCTAATAATAATATATCATTCAAATAATATAATAATTGTATAACTCAATCAAATATAGATTTACATTTATGGATATTTATGGATTTAGCCAGAGTTCACATGTGTACACTGGCTAAATCCATAATATGTATATTAGTGCAGGGAAAATCCCCATTTCTTATTCATTATTTAAGAAATATACAATTTTATGTACCTTTTATTTTATTTTGAGCTTGTTGTTGCTGTCTGTTTTGTTTTGGCTGAAAAAAAACAAACAACTGCTGTATGTTGCAGTGGTTTTCCAATGGGTGGCGCTACTGTGACATGTTTCTCCGTTTCTCGGCATATAAAAATATGTGCTCATTGCTGCCCTGAAGACAGACTATTGCACGAGGGTGCAATCATTATGCAACCTGTAACTGGCCTACAAATACAGGATCAGTTCATTGGTTTGTATACAAACTCACAAACCGGTTCCCTCATCCACATTTTGTCAGGAGCTTTCTTAGATCTTCTTGTATGGAGTGGGAGTTGACAGACAGTGAGGCGATGCTCATCGGGAACAGCCTGAACTTCTCTGACCGCATCCCTTTAGAGGCTGTCAGTTGTTGTTTGGTGATTTAGTGGTTTTTTGTATCTATCTTTCGCCCAAATGTTGAAAACAAATAGCCTATTACTGTTAATGCCAGGTTTATGAAAGTGGTCCATAAACAACACCCCATTTATACATTTATATAAATGTCGATTATCTGTCAGAGCCACATTCACTCTTCAGGGTCTCGTATCGTCTTAATTCTCATGTCATTAGGACATTTCCTGTTTTTATAGAGCAGAAACTATTAGTCAATTAATCCATTAGTCAGCAACAAACAAGATATAAATAACACGCCGAATATTTTGATAATCAATTCATGATTTGAGTAATTTTTCAGCAAAAATGCAAAACCTGTGCTTGCTCCAGCCTCTCGAGTGTGAAGGTTTGGTGCTTTCCTCTGTTTTAAATAATTTAAAATGTAATATCTTTGGGTTTGGGACTGCCGACCAAACAAAACAAGATAGCAAGTTGTGATGGGCTCTTCATTTGTTTTTGTTTTTTACATTTAATAGACAGCTGGATTAGTCAATTACTCCAGAATAAAATCTGCAAGTTAATCGATAATGAATGCATCACGTGAAATCAGGACCGATTGTGATTCGACAGTCGGTTGAGGTATTTTTTCCGAGGCGCTCGTGAAGGCAGCACCCGTCTCCTGGACCCAGGGTGTGTGAGGTCGCTTCACTCTAACGTTAGAGACTGGGAGTGAAAACACCAGGAACATATCAGCGTGAGTCCAGCTGTGCCTGTCACCTGGTTTGAAAACTTCTTCCCCTTCTCCAGCGGACGGACTGAGAATGGGAAACTATCCGAGCTAGTTTCTGAAGAGGACACAAATTCAGGGGGCGACTGTGCTTAAATTGCCAGGTTAGTTAATGCTAGCTCACCCCAGCCTCTCGTTGACGTACTTCACGTTAAGTCAGTTGCTTCATCTTGTAGCTAACTAGCCGTTGCTAGCAATCGTTAGTTAACTAATTTGATAATTGGAAGTGTTATGACTCTCTTCAGCCATTTAATGTTTGTCATCCTAGTTAGCAAGCTAGTTTACATTTCCTAATTGCATGCCACCGGTTAGCTATGCAGATTGTCACTACCCAGCTAGCCAGCTAACGTTAGCAGTTGAGCTTAGCAAAAGGAGGTCAGTGTGTGTGTGTGTTTAAGTTAGTTCCCTGATGCTGGATCACATTCGCTGTGATATTACGTGTGAAAACTAGATAATGTAAACCACGAGGACGTTAGGCACCACACGCCAGACTAGTAGAAAGCGCCACATCTGCCTGTGTTCAAGAAACGAATCACAAGCCGAGTCGTGAACTTGAGTATCCCCCACATTGTTGCCTGTGGGACTAAAGTCATACGGTGGTTTCCTGTTTTCGTCTGTCCAGGTTGAGCCTTCAGTCACACCATTTACCTCCAGAGAAGGAACAGCAGCAGAGAGGAGATGCAGACCTTCCTGAAAGGCCGGAGAGTCGGCTACTGGCTCAGCGAAAAGAAGATGAAGAAGCTGAATTTCCAGGCCTTTGCTGATTTGTGCAGGTATGTGGCTATAACACCAATTTAATGCCGCCAGGTCAATGGATTTTAGAGCAACTAAGAGACACAGCTTGACATACATTCACATGGTGGGCCTACATCATTAACAATGTATGTCACAGTGAATTAAGAGGTGTGGTGACACTGCACTTCCTCTTAATGACTCAGTGACAAAAGGGACTGATTATCATCTCTTATCCTCTTGTAGGGAATAGCCCTTTTGCACTTTTCATTTGCACTTGATCTTTCACACAGACTTTCCTTCCAATGTCTGTTAAGCATTTTGAGGTTATCGCTAAAAGTTGATATGGCCAGTGGGTGCTCTGCTATATTGCGAAGACATTTTTAAACATAGTATGCATGCATGCCCCAACAGGAGGTGGCACTAGCAAAAGCCAATTTAGTGTAGGTTAGGTTTCGGTTGTCCTGTCAGACAAGTCAGTGTTTGTTGAGACATAGTGCGAGGAGGTAAAGTGTGTAGGTAGGACTATAAATAGTGGCCTTAAGTTTATGTCAAACAGGAAAAACAGCTAAAACAGGTTCTCTCAATTAGTTATTTGTGCTAAAGCATGAAACTGTAATCTATGTAATCTGCCGTGTTGTCAGATCTTAAGCACAATATGTGCTCTTATTCCACAAAGTTAGCCTCTGATCATTATAGTATCTTATATTCAGTGTAATATCACATAGAGCAGTCTTGGAGTTTTGTCACTAGCCGTGAGACATTTTATTTATCTACAAAAAAGAGACTTATCCGTCCAAATGCATAGTGATAACATGAACTTGTAGCAAGGATTTGTTGAGATTCTTCAGCCTTGAGAGGGGCAGCAATATGAGTGTTGTATGTATGTTATCTTGTTGTAGCTTATCTGTCTTCAGCCAATTAAAATGTTATATAAGGTGTTATAAAGCAGGGCATGGATGTTCTCGGCAGACTTTGACTTTGGGAGAAGTGAACGCTCTTAATGATTTACAATAGCTGCTATACAGTATAATGGATGAAGGAATGGCTCCAAGGTATGGCACCAGCCTTTTCATCTCTCGTTGCAACATTGCCTAGCTGCCTGTGCTTTATGAGGGCTGCAGTTATACAGAAAACACAAGCAATTACAGCAGCTAACAGCAAAAACATTTAGAGCTAACATATTCACAACACACCTACCCCTTTAGACCAGGTATGTTGGCAGTGTGCATTATAGCAGGCAATTGCTTTGAAGCATTTTCACCTTTTTCAAGAGGCTTGTTGCCTCACAAAGTGACCTGGTTGAGCCAGCACAGATTACCACACTGTAATCCATAAAACATTTTTAATCTCTTCATAAACCTCCTAGTAACACCCCTCCCTCCCTGCGTCCTGCCTACCCCGTTCTTCCCTCAGAGCTGGACAAAGGGCTGTTTAATATGAATGGCCTGGGCCGAGTGTTAAGAAGTTGTGTTTGTGACAGAAGATCAAGTGGCACTAGTAGCCTACAACAAATACCAGCACATTCACATAGAAAAGAGCCACAAAGTGAATTTGTAATATGTATATGATCCCCGCATAACTGCTTTTCTCCAGTCAGTCACTGAAACTTGAATTCTGGTTCTCCTTTTTCCTGATGTATTTCCCCTATCCTATACAATGTTAGAAGGCAGAAGAAAGCTTCCATGAGGAAGGAAAAGATGGAACAAAGATAAACCTTCCTATGTGTGTCTCCTGTATATAGAGTTTAACTGTTTTTATTTGTTTTCATTTAATGCACCTTGATTTTAGTCGACAGATGCATATATAGAGGGTTTTGACTTGTCAAGCTGTTTAACAAAAATATAAACCAAATGTTTCACTTTAAAAGAATGTGCCAGTATCATACCCTAATGCCTGACCAGGTTTTCTTCCTCTCATCATGTGGCATGCAGCTGACTCTGAGTGCTTCAGTGTGGAGTCTGCCCTGTCTCGTGCACCTGGACTTAAGGGAATCCTGCTGGTCAGAGCCACTTGGGTTTATGTTTGTGTCCCATAAGCTTGCACAGCACTTTAGAGACTTCCTACTTACTCACATATACCGAAATTAGAAAAATGCGATGCCCTTGAGAACAGCAATCCTCAGCATCATTGGATAATATGAAAATATTGTCACTTAGTCCTGTCAAGGCAAGGCCACCGCACTCTAGGACAACAAGTCTGATCAGATTACATTGAGCTACACCCACTTTATGCTTGTTTGTGGTCTTTAACCCAAATGACAAAATCTACAGCAGGGATTGGAAGACTGATTATTTCAAACCTGTGGCGAGTATCGCTCTATATATCGACTGACAAAGAACGGATTGTGTTTATTTTAAGGAACAGACAGAGCAAAGTTTTAATAGCCCAAACCGGTAACGCCTTTTCCCAATGGTCAGCCTACTTTATCTGTCTCTGCCCCATGTTATCAATAAGAAAGCTACACTAAATAATATTAGTTCATAGTGTTTTAAAATGATCACTACAGTTTCTTATATTGATCGTCAGCAACTGCTAAAACAAATGTTCACCCTCCTGCTAGCATTTAGCTTGATCTAAAAGTCAACACAATTTCAAATACACCCACTTGTAAACTTTGTAATCACATATGTCACGTAGTCATGTCTATGGTGTACCATAAATTCCAAACTCTACGGTTAGAGTTTATGGATATGTGACACTGTGTGTTAGTAAGATATGGAATAATAAAAAGTGTCTTTGTTTTTCATTACACCTCCCTGTTCTTGTGTGTCAAGCCTAATCCAAAAGTTCTGACTCTGGCCCGCTTCTCTGGTGGGTCTACTCCATCTCATTCATTCTGCTGGCTGCATAACAGTATAGCAGAGCAGACGATTTCCATATCTGAGATGGGACGAAACTAAAGGCTCCATTCACACCACATGAAACACACCAGCTGCAGCATTAAATATCCACATTTTTGTGAAGCAGTGAATGGCTGCATGGCTGTTACCATGGGGCTGTGACCTCAAAAACAACTGGGCTGGACAGGCTGAGTGGGTAATACTGCTGGACTGGTTTTGTCCTCATTGTAAATTCCCCCAACTAGGCGATGTGTTAGGTTTTTTGTTTTTTTAAGATTTATTTTGGCATTTCTGCTTTAGGAAAGGCAGGGGAGAGAGGGAGGGGATGACATGCAGCAGTAGGGACTAAGGACATGGTATGCAAAGGCCTGTCACAATATTACGTTATCAACTTATTGTACGAAATATGATATGAAATTAATTTCCTATCATGATAATTAAAAGGGTGTAGTTGCATTTTTATGCTTATCATTAGGTCAGTGGCATAATACGGCATGATCCTGTTTATCTCAATTATTTCTGGGGCAATATATCGTCCAGCAAAAGTAGTTGTTGTGAAAGGCCTAGTTACGCGCTCTACCAGGTGAGCCTCCAGGGCGCCCAGGATGTGTTGTTTTGGCCATTCAAGTTTTACTTCATTTTTTGCTGAAACCCTTTTGTCTAATGTATGGAATTGAGCTAGACAGGAAACTTCACAAGCCAGTTCTCCCAGAAATGTGCTAATCTATTTTCTGTTTGGGCAGTTTTTCTTTCAGTGCTGGGGTCTTAAATATATTAAGCAGGTTCAAACATGTGAGGAACATCCTCTGTGCCTTTTGACAGCTTTCTAGAAAAACCCCTCGTTAAAAAGAGAAGTCTCACATTCAAATTTATGCACAAATGGTCAGTTGCATTTAAAAACAGCTGTGTACTGTCAGAGATAAGGAGACGAGATCTGTCCAGGTTCCTCAGTGGACCACTAAGTTGTACACCTATGTTACGATAATCGCCCCAACAACTCCACTCTTGTAGTGGTCTGCTGGTTGCCAAGCAACATTTTTTTATTTGTTTTTATCTGAAGACTTTCTGAAAAGTAGAATATGCTCATGCTCTGTGATGGGATTTTAATATTTTCAGTCAAAATTGGCCTACTTTGCAGTCCTGCTATCAGACATTTACTAAATAATTCAGGTTCATTATTCATTTATTTTTGACATCTAGACACAAATAGGCTCATGTGTCAGTAGTTCATGAATGTTACTGTCCATAGTCAAAGTGTTGAAGACCTCAGTGAGTTTCTGTTTAATTCCTCTTACGGAGAGGAACTGTTTTGACTAACATTTACATCACGAATACAAGTTACCATTACATTCTAAAGGAAAACACTCCAGTGAGGGCCACTGATGCAAAAACAGTTTTAACATAGTAAAAAACATTAATAATAGGAGTGTGCTTTCTTGTCAATTTAAGTAAAATGTATTTGTTGCATCTCACAGTCTGTGGGTTCATTCAAGTCTTTCCTGCCTCTGAGTGTTTGAGCCTATGTACCAGAGACACTGAACTGATTGATCACTTTCAGTTTATTTTTGGTCAAATTAATGACCGTTACTTTTTTCTTCTTTTTCAGAAAAAGAGGAATAGAAGTTGTTCAGGTAAGTGAATGACGTTTTTTTGTCTGATACTGTTATTTTGTTGAAATTCATTCATTGTTTTCGTTGGGAAATCTTAAATGTGACACTATTTTATTATGATTTGATGCCTTGTAGTGGAGTTGAAACCAAACCATTTTATGTATATTTTTCAGATTTCTACTGTAAATTACTGTGAGCTTGTTACCTGCTACATACCTGATGTAGTTCTGACTGTGTTGCTTCACAGTCTTGCTATTTTCAGTTCATAAGCAAATAGTCAGACGCAGTCTACCAGACTAGGCAATGTTCATTGTTATGCTGTGATGCAACTCACCTCACCAAGATATTTCACCACCTGGCCTCAACTCTGTAAACTCTGTTGTAGGGTCAGAGGAATTTAATTGGAGCAGTGGCTACTCATTCTGGTTGAAACATTAAAAAGCTTGATGGTGGTAGTAGAAGTCCTTACAATATCTGACATCAGTCAACTACACCAAGAGCAATGTTTTTTATATATATAAAATTGCATAAATGTAAGCAGCTCCAGCTGTTTACAAATCAGTCATTACAGTCACTTTAAGGTATGCTATGTAATGTCGATTTGTCAAAATAAATGGTCTATTGCTAGTGGTTACTTAGCTCAAGTAAAGGATGGGTGCTGAGTTATATTCAGGTAAATAGAGGCCCAAGGGAAGTAAAGCCTGCTATCATTAATGGATATTGGGAAGTACACTACATTGAGTAAGTTAACACAGCCCATACAGCAGCATAGTAACAATTGTTAGTAAGTCTTCTGAGCTAAGTGCTGAAAAGTGCTTGTCAGTTAAAGTGCTCTCTGCAATTGAGGAGGAAATAATCCTGCCTTTTCTCTATCTCTGACTCATTTGTATTGCTTTTTTTTTTTTTTAATGCTGTCTCGTCTTCTTGGAGGGTTCTTTCTTTTTTCCCCCCTCGCCTTTTTTTCCCCTCTCACTGTGCTGACGATATCAGCACACCCAGAAAGAGCCTTGTCCTGGGAATAGGCCCAAAGTAAGCAGGGCTTTGTTTCCCACTGTGCATTCAGCCCCTCCTGGGAGACAGCAGATCCTAACAGACCTCAGCTAGGGGTACCCAGGGACTTGAACAGGCCTCTGGCCTTCCACATTTCTCTTTTTCCAGGACTACCTGTTGTCCACGGAGTTGTTTCCTCCTACAAATCAGCATAAACTCTTTGTTTTTAGCTAGGCCGTCGCTGCCATTTGAGAAAGCTCAGTTTACTTTGACACCAAGAGGTTTTTGTGAATTCACTTGGCTCCGCTGCCCAAGATGCACCCAATGCCAGTCAGTGCCCGTACTGTTATGGCTGCATCACAAGCTAAGATAATGGTAGCCATTGTAATGCTTTGGCCTTGTTATACAAGTCTGTGTACAAAGCTGTCTTTTCCTGTTGCACTAGTGAATTCTGAGACAAGCAACCCTTAGACTTTCCCTCAGACTCTTGTTTTGCAGTCAACGATGCAATTTCTAAAGCCAGGTTATGTATTTGAAACCATGTTATTCTATATATGTTCTCTAGGAATGTCGTGTCCTTAAGGTCCTGTAACTATTTACCTTATTTTGAGCCCAGTCTTACTGAAGCCTGTGACTACCCCAAATTGAGACAATAAAAGTACATTAATTAATTAATAAAAAAATTAACAAAGAAAAGTAATGTTTTGTTAGACCGAGATAACCAGAGTGATTGGGAGACAGTTGTAAAGGGAGATCGTGGAAAGGGGTGCAGGAAGTGGCGGTCCTGTACTCAGAAAACATTTAGCCCTAAAACTTGTCTGGCACTACTACAGCTTCAAAATGAAAACCTTTTCATTGCAGATAAAGTTCAGCTTGAGTGTTGTTTATGTTTTATTCATTTGGTTTTTTTAAGCTTTACGGGTGGGAGGGAGTGTTGTTGTTATGTAGATATCAAGTCCATTTAACCTTCTCCAGAAGGCTGGAGTACAACATAGCTGCTGATTTATCTCTTACAGCCAATTTATTCACCTAACCTTGTGCCTGTGGTCTGACAGACTAGCTGATCCCGATGATAACAACTCAGCCTTGGATATCCAAGGATGAATTAACCCTAGGCTTTTTCTGGCAGAATAAACCATTAGGTCATGTTGTTTACAGCCTTATTAAAAGCTAATCCATGTATTTGTTGTTTCGAAACCACAGATTTGTTGGAATAATATTAATAATAGAGCTGAAACAATTAGCTGATTTCCAGAAAATGAATCTGCAACTATTTTGATAGTCAGTCAGTCAGTCAGTCAGTCAGTCAGTCAGTCAATCAATCAAGTAATTTTTTACAGAAATGCCAAACATACGGTTTTAAGCTTCTCAAATGTGTTGTTTGTTGAGGGGGGAAAAAAAAACAAACTAGCAGTTTGAAGATGTCACTTTCGGTATTCTGTGTTATGTATTTTTCATGCTGTTTTCTGACCCTTTTTGACCAAATGATTAATTGATTATTCAAGAAAATAATCAGCAGATGAATCGATAATGACAAAAAAAATGACATTTCACGTTGCACTTCCACCTAGCGATGTATGGTGTTTGCCACAGGAGGACCCTCCAGGGGGTTGGCAGTGGTTATGACGTCACTCTGTGTGAACAGATCTTTACTAAATCTGGCATCCCCAGGGAGTTAATCTTATATTTCCATTTCTAGTGTGGGAAAAGCATCTACTTGTATAACCTTCAGAACTAAAAAGAACACAAGGTTCATTTGTTTGCTCCTTTAGCCTCTAGCATCTTTCCCTTCTAGCTTCTTTTTTTTTTAGGTAACCCATTATCACGTCTCACCTTGTCTCTACTTTCCACCCCTCCATCCTTCCTCTCCGTCCTCCAAGCGATTTTGCACCAGCTCATCAATGACTCCTTAGCCCTGAGCTCATGAGAACCCTCCTCCCCGTGCTCCTTATTAGCCTGTCTGTATCACAGAGCTGATGAGATTATCTCACCAGGCTCGGCCTTCAGGAAGCCAATATTCGCTCTCTGAGAGACAACCCATCACTGCAAATGACCATCATTTGAGTGGGCTGTCCAGGGAAAGTTATTGAGTTACCGTTTTTATTATATGGTAAGTGCTTAGGAATTTAAAGTTAATTTCCGGCGTTCTACTGTATCTCGCCTACATATTGAATTTGTGGAGGCTGACAAGAGATTGTCTTTACAGTAGATGGTATTTATTGGTACTCCAGTGTGTACCATGATCCTCATGAAGCTCATTAGTGGCCATGATTGGCATATAGTGACATTAGTGCAGATGAAGCAGAAAATGATAAATCTACAGAAAGATTAATTCACAACCACGCCAAAAGTGTTTTTCAAAATGTCTGTCATTTTTACACCTTTTTATTAATATGACAAATTTCCAGTAAGCCCGACACAATTCTCAAGTGCTGTAAGAATTGTGGGAGGTTGTTGTTTTAGAAGTCTGGAGTTCAGGGTGGAGTCGATAATGAATGAGATTCATCATTTTGACCAAGATGAACTCCACAGTGACTCCCTTTTCTCCATAAATCCAAATAGACCTTGTAGAAGTACGAGGTCTCTTTCCGTCTGAAGTATTTATTTTTCTTCCTCCAAGATTTATCCGTGTGTGTGTCTAAAAATGTTCTTAAGCTGCCTGCCGAGTCACTTTAGTCACACACATTTATTAATGGTTAACCTAATATTATTCTCAACAAGGCATGTATTAATTGATGAAAGCTGAAAGGCAGTTGCCTCACAAGCTTCTAGTGTACAACATTGTCAGCAGTTAGGACTCCAGGGATGCCGAGGAGGCCATTAGCCTAATTAGATCTCAGTTTGACCCTCCATATGTTTGCCTAGAGATTCACCTTCATGTTGATCCCCTCTCTGTTTAGTCTTGTATTTCATGCAAAGTGTGGTCGATAGCCACATATGTTTCTCTTACACTAGGCTGTCAACTGACACACAGCATACACAATAAGTCATTCATCACATGTCTGTCTGCACTCTGCACACAGTCTGTCTCTGGGCTAGCCTGACAACAAAGTGAAAGCCAGGTGAGATTAGATCCAGCTGAGGGCAACTAGAAATAGACATCTAAAGGATGAAGCAGCTCCATGGAAAATCCTCACCAGGCACAGAGACAAATAACAATTGTTCATATAGTTTGTGGTCACCAGTTGAACACAATTATGTTGAAAACGGAAGTTCACGTATGAGCTCTGTCCCTGCGGTTTGCTCAAAATCACCATTCTTAGATTTCCCTGGAATATAGTTTGGGCCCACTGTGGAGCTACATCAAAGCTGAAACTATATTGACCCTGACCCACCCTTTCCCTCCAGGGTCCAGCGTGTTTTCTATGCTGTTCATCACTACCATGGCCCACTGCTAGCACTCTGTCCCACAGGGACTTGCAAAGACGTCAGCTGACATTTCTGCTTTTAGCATTTAGCAGGACATAAGTGACTTTACTGCTGGGTTTTTGGATGAGCTCTAAAGATGGGTCATGCTGTCTACGCACAGGGAGAGCAGATCTTCATCCTCTGCGATGTGTCTTTGCCAGTGGGTGCTAACCCCTACTAGAGTCCTGTTTTTGTGGTCGGGTCAGGCTGAGGATGGGCCCTCTGTGTTGTATATGCAAGAGATTAAACGCTGTGCCTCAGTGGAGTGCAGACAAATTCCCTTCCACCCAGCTCAATTTTTTACTGTAGCGTTGCATATCACTTCCTGAAACTGGTTGTTGACTATCCTTAAATATTTGATTCCAACAGTGAATTATAAGTTTTTATCCACAATGCACTGGTGTATAAATACTTTATCAACCATAGTCTTCTACAGTAGCTTCTGCTGCTAATTAAGATTTTGGCTGAAGGATTCTGCACTTGACTACTTTTTGGAGCTACTTTAACTTGGGGTGGGCGATATGACGAAATAAAGACCATCAGATAATATAAATCTGAGATTTTGGCATGCAACTTATACCATGGTATCTATCCCTTTAGCATCTCTATGGTGTGTTGGGCAAAGTTAGAAATAAATGACCAGGGCTGTTTCATGGCAATATTGGATTTTATATGATTTTTGCATATAAAATATGATTTTTGGTGAAATGCAGTGCCAAAAACAGATTGTCTGGTTGTTTTCCTCATTAGCAATTTACAACTTAGAAAGACAATGTCATATGATACAAAATTACATACAGTATACTGTGATAGAGGACTTTATGTATATCGCTCACACCTAACCTCAACCCTCACTTAGCCTCACTAGTACAGATACATTTTGAAAATGTTGTCTATATGTCAATTGCAGCAAACCTGCTAGAGTCCCTGGACACTTTCAGCCTCATTGCCCTGCAGTTTTGCAGTTCGTGTTGGCATGTTACTTTTGAGCTGAAGAGCGTGTTTCTACAGGCAGAAGGAATGGAGCGTGGAGGAGAACAAGATCCAACAACGTTAAGATGGGCAGAGAAAGCCATGCCAGGTTGATGTAGCATGATGAGCTCTTAAGAGAATACTGCTTGACTTGAACATTACAGATTATTTGAACACTAGCGTTTATTCGCATGCAAGCAAAGCTTTATTTATATAGCACATATCATTCTAGGTGGAAGCCCAATGTGCTGCACAGAGCGTGAGCTACCCCTGAAGTTGCAGCCACAAAATATTTTAAAGATAAAACCTCAGACATAAGGAAACACAGTTAAAATAAACACCTAAATAATAATACATGTGACTTAAAAAAAACA
This sequence comes from Coreoperca whiteheadi, assembly GCA_011952105.1. NCBI lineage: Eukaryota > Metazoa > Chordata > Actinopteri > Centrarchiformes > Sinipercidae > Coreoperca > Coreoperca whiteheadi. Next base: position 15,660,971 of record CM022480.1, on the reverse strand, counting down.
ACCTTAAGAAGTTGGAATAGAAATAAATAAAAATAAAATAATTGATTGAAATTATTTAAAATGAAGAATAAAAAGTTAAATAAAATAATTAAGACCAACAGTTAACCAATAAAAAATAATAGTACATGTGAGTTAAAACCAATAAAATAAAAGTTAAAACCAGAAAACCAAAGTACTGAAAAGCACAGATAAAAAGTAATTTTTTGAGTATGGTTGTAGAGTAAGTTGATAGCTTTGGGGCACACCTAACATGATTGTGTAGGGAATTCCCTTGGCTTGGATCATACAAGATAAAGGCAGTGCAACCAGTTTTCGTGGAGCCCAGGGAATAGCCTGTACCAGATAACCTAAGCAGTCTAGCTGGTTTATAGCTGACAAGCATGTCGCAGAGATATTCAGGTGCCAGACCATGTAGGGCTTTTTTAAAAACCACCATTTAAATTTTTGAAGTGTTCTGGGAGCCAGTGTAACGACCTCTGCACAGGCGCTATATGGTCGTATTTCCTTTTTCTAGTTAAAACTCCATCCATCCATCTTCTTCCACTAGTTAAAAGTCTAGCAGCTGCATTCTGGAGTAGCTGTAGTCGAGAATATGTTTTTAGAAATTCCTGTGAGCGGAGCCTCACAGTAGTCTAGTCAGCTGGAAATAAAAGCATCCTGCTGGGATGAAAAGCTCCTTACCTTTGCACTGTTTCTTAAATGATAGAATCTGGCTTTAACTATGCTGTAGATGTGGCTCTGGAAAGTGAGGACCTGTGTGACACCTGTGTTTCTTTATAAGGTGGCCAAGAGGCAGCAAGTACAAATTAAATAATAATTAGAGTCCCACCGATATGGGATTTGTGAGACCAATGCCGATTTTAGAGGGTGAACGTTCACCAATTACCAATATGGCGGCCAATATAGTGAATTTTTGAGCTGGAATGACAATAGACCTTTTCTATGTGGATTTTGCACCAATATGACTATGCAAAGGTACTCAGTCGGCTGCTTTCTTAAACAAATAACTTTAAAGAATATTTAAGCTAAATGTTATTTAACATGTTAAAGAACATGTTAAAGCATAATTTAACATATACATTGTCAACCAATTCTAGAAATGAACACTGAATAAATAAAAATAAAATAAATGGCTAAATAAACATCAATACTGTATGTTCAGTATCAAGTCAATTGCTGACCATTTGAATAAAGAATGATCAAATAAAATATCTAAAGAAACATCAGCACTGTTCAGTGTCAGTCAATTGCTGAAGTAGCAGAAAATGCCATGGAAATACTCAAGTAAAGTACAAGAACCTCTAAATTGTACTAAAGTACGGTACTAAATGTACCTCCGTCCAAAAAAGGTCTTACCTAATGTGTGTAGGATCTTAACTACAGTTGGACTTTTTGTTCTTCCTGATAAAACCAGTATAAAGAACATGGTATCTAAATCATCTGATATTTTACAGATTTACCACTCTGTGCAATTGACTTTTCAGGGCAGGACCAAGAGTACGCCAATTAGTTATCCATCCATCACACTCACAATCATTAACCAGGAAATGTTGGCTCCAACTGCGGCCAACCCTAAACCAACTGAAACTCTGTGAGGTTTTACAGTTCTTGCATTGATCCACACCAGTGTGACTAAGGTGTATTCATTCTCAGTTTGCGTACTGTCTGGACAGCACAAAGGACAATGGGGTCCTTCCCAGCGCTAGCTTATTTGCACAGGTGTTGCTGAATTGCCTTTTGTCTGTAATGATCAGGTGATCCCCCTTTTGCTGGTTAGCTAATGAGTTAGTGTATGACTATTATGCAGCAGCAACACTGCAACCAACACAATTGAGACCGTCTCCTCAGAACAATTTGGATGATTGTTTTCCATTGAACTGTCTCTTAGAGTCCCATATTTTAATTATACACATTCAAGGAGTCATTATGTACAGTTCAAGTATTTGTCACAGTGTTTGCATTAGCATAATAAGATACTTTAAGACTGCCAAAGTTGTATCGCTGTGTTAGAAAACACAGCCTGAAGTCTAGTCAGAGATTCCTGATGATTGATTGACTTTCACTTCTATGGCCTTTGTAAGCTATTATGCCTAGCCACATATTGAAGGCTGCTTTATCTGTCTCTCCCGTCTGTCTGACTCTCCTTCTTTCACACACCCTGCCTTTCGAGCAAATGACAGCGATTAGGTTAAACCTTTTTTATGTACAGTCTTTGGGTTACACCCATCACACAGCTGCATAACTCTGTTGTTTTCACCTTCAATTCACCATAAGAACTTTTGCTTATTTTAACCTATGCACCCTCACCAGTTTTACATACTGAGCTTACCAGTGTATAATGGTAAGATTGAGAGCCACTATTTCCTCAGAGCATTGTAAATATTAGAATATGGTAACACAAGCAAAAGCATTACTTGTCTTTTTACATATATAGTAGTAAACTCCAGAAACAGGAACAGCCATTATACACACATTTAGTTTTGCAACTATTGCAGAAATATAAGTGTGCAAAACACAGCCTTTGTGTGATTCAACAGGAGGCATAGACAAGGGCTGCTGTTAGTTGCAGGATTAAACGCTGTAGTCTCTGCAGTGTACCCGCCCGTTTCATCTGAAAGATGAATAAACTTTAACATGACAACAGTTAGCTGTTATAGCATTTAACAAATGACATGTTGGCCGTATGTGATTTACCTTCAACCGACAGATCATCCGTGTTTTACACTGACTTCCAACAGCACAGTAGCTGAGCCGCTGCGCCAGACAAGGCCGGCAACGCATCAATCCAAATGGTCAAACCACTGCTGCTCCCCTGGTCAGACCTCAACCGCTCAGAAATGTTCAGCGCAGCGAGCCCCACCCCAAAAGTACCTGTACTTCTGAAAAGTACCACCCCCAAAGCAGGAACCTTTTTGGGGGTGTAAAAAAAAAATGTCTCTGGTACATTATTTCTACCATGGGCCCTGCAGTGGAAACGCACGCAAAACGAGTCCCTCCAAAGGTTCCTAGTACCTTGGGAAAGTTCCTTCCGTCGAAACACAGCTTTAGAGGCCTTTTGTGAATTGCTCTAAGCATATTCATCAAATGACTCAACATTGGTTTGCTAAAGCCTAGCATCGCTTCTCTATCTCTTGTAATGTTGCTACAATTGTGTGTGTGGGTGGGTGTGTGCGCACTTAAACGCTGACCCACATAAGACTTATCACACTTTGAGAGCTGCTTTGACTACTTGTTAACTACTTTGCCAATGCAGTCAGTCTTACGGTTGCTGTAAACTTCAAACAAATGCTAATTTGGTGTTTTCTCAGAGGCTGTCAAATATTCTCAGCGAGACTGAAAATCTGGCCAGAGTTTGTAACTCATAGTAAAATAGATGACAACAGAAATAAATCATGATGCTGTAATTCAAAACAAAAACCAAAGTTACAGCTATAAATAAAAGAGGGAAAAAATGAGTTGGAATCAGTCCTGATTCGGTTTTATAACCAAAAAAGCAGAAAAGAAAATGTATGTCCCAGAGCAGAACTATGAGGTGGGATGGAGAGATCACGCTTTTCTATCGTCCTTTTCTTAAAGATACTCTCCCATCCATCATGTCCATTATTTTAGTACATAATGAAATGCCAGGCTCATATGGTCATTTTGGTACGTCGTAGTATTCATCACCAGTACTGCCTCCTACCTAAGCTGCCTGGGTCAGTACATTGGTGCATGTATAAAGTATAAACAGTAGGTAAAGGGGAAAGTATTTGTCCAATGGTCACACATAAAAAAAAAAATAATCTAAATTCTATTACTTTGTCAACCAACTGCATGCAACAGTACTTTGTGAAGTAGACTGAAGTTCTGACAGAATTGATTTTTTTTATTATTTTGGTGGGCAAGCTGCCATACGACCTGTGAGGACATGCTTTTGATTTTGTGTGAAATATACTTTTGGCTTCACTGTTCTCCCCGTCATCTGCTGCAGACAAAAGAGATAGTTTGAAATGAATCAAACCAATTGTAATAGAGGTACATGACATTACGAGAGAATAATACTTAATTGTTTTTCATTGTTAATTGACCAAGAATAGCATTTTTATTGAACATTAACATGTACACCTTTCTTTATTAGTGCTGTATTACTGCAGTTTTATAAATGCAGTAAGTAAAAAAAAAAATAAAAAAAAGGCAAAACTTTGCAGCTAAGGCACACCCTTGGCTATTGTGAAATTTAAAAAAACATGGCTTTTCATGGATGATTGCTGAGGTAAAAAATGTCTAAATGGGACAAATATACCTGAGTATAGGATGGCTCTGTTTAACCCTTGACCCATAGCTGTCCTTCTCTCCTTAGCTGGACCTCAGCCAGCCTCTGGAGGACCAGGGTCCCCTGGACGTCATCATCCACAAACTGACAGATCTCATCCTGGAGGCTGACCAGAATGATTCACAGGCTGTGCTGCTGGTGCAAAGAGTACAAGTATGCATCTTGTCTTCCCTTGGTACCCCTGAGTATTGATAGGTGATACGAAGAATACAAGTAGAGAGGTGTGGAAAATGCAATTGATTCATTTCCACTTCTTGAAATGCAACACAAATATGAAAAATAGTTTGGATTACATATGTTTATTGGAACTGAACAGTTTGTTAGACCTGATGTAGTTTTTATATATATATATATATAAATAAAATAAACAAACATGTTAATTATTTAGGTATTGTAGCGAAACATTTCAAATGATACCCAGCCCTAATCTCACACACTGCATTTACATGAGTCAGTGATCATATGGCCAGCCACTGTCAGCAGGCATGATGATATGGAACATTGGCTAAGCTCTTCAGATAGTTTTGAAATGAAGACAAAGTGTAGAAGCACTGCTACAGGCAATACAAATGGCTGCATTTATGGATGACAGAATTTAATGTTTACATGTAAATGTCCCAGTTCAAGGAATGAAACAGACAGACCAAAGAGCCTGAACCTGAGCTCCAGGAGCATAAAGGACATTAGCAGCTATATTTGAACGCGTGGTGACTCTTAAAACATAAAAGCTGTCACTGAAAGTTCTTTAAGAGTTTTTCTTGTTCTTCCAGAAGTGAGGAAAATCTCACATGGACAGCAGGTCACAGCTCCAAATGCGGCACTGTGAACACACTTCAGAAAACTGGTGTGTGTGTATCTGTGTATTCATTAATCTGGAAGTTCAATAAGATGGTGTGAAAATGAATTTCTTTTCCACTATCTCTCTTTCTCTCTCTGGATGAGTCATAGGAACATGTTGACAGAATTGCATGACATTGATCATGATTACAGATCCTGACTGCTCTTGTAGGAAGGATAAACAGGATGTCAGTGTGGAGCAATCACTTCAATGGCAGAACCTGGTTAATATTAACTATTAATATTAACATTTGTACACTTGGCCATTTTGAAACAAATGCTCACACCATGCTCAACTGCGCTACAGAAAAGTTCTCTGGATACATTTACCAAAGTATAGAGCCCCACCTTCTACGGATAGGAAAATGTCCCATAATCCTCCAAGAAGCATGTACAAATATAAATATAAACTTTTTTGAACAATAATTGGTACAAAACCTCTATTGTTGTGTGTCTTCAATGTGCTTCAGTATCATAGGTTACAGCTTTCCAACACCAATGCCTAGCCTTCATCTCTTTAAAAGATAAAATGGTGTTCATTATACAATCAGAGGCTATGCATCAGTGGTCAATCAATGTCATGTAGTAAACAAATAGTGGTCCATTTGTTTTCAGCAGAAGCCAGGTTTTCTCTCAGGCATATTACAGGTGAACTTTGACCCCTACACTCCGAGTCTCACCTAACAAGCACACACAAAAATGCCAAACATTTGCTTTTTTTCCAGCTTTTGAAATTTGTGCTTTTGCTGCTTTTCTCTGTTTATATCATTGGGAACTCTCTTTTTTTTTTTTTTTTTTTTTTTCATTT
>CM022480.1:15636489-15654989 GCA_011952105.1 Coreoperca whiteheadi | reverse complement strand
AGGTGTGTATTAGGGGGAGGTTTATTTTAGTGGGGTCTCTTTTTTTTTTTTTTTTTTTTTTATACATTTGAATCAGTGAATCCCCCCCTAAAATCTCAAGATTCATTCAAATAATCATTAGTTGCAGCCCTAGTTAAAGGGAATATGGTTTAGGAGAACAGTGGTAACTTTTCTGCAGTTCATGCCCATTAATGGAGCTCACTTTGTTGACCTCTAAATCTCTTTTTAGGAGATCCTCAAGCATGCGGTCTGTCCTGCTGTGTACATTACATCTCTAAAGGATGGCACCCTGAAAGCATTTATACCAAGTACCCAAACCACCTGGGCAGACTTTTCTCAGTGCAGAGGAACAGTGGTTTTAGTCCAACTTTATCATTCTCTCACTCACCAACTAAAGCTTGTGACCGTAGATGAAAGTTGGATCAAGTCTTAGCTGGTAAATCAACAGCTCAGCTTTGCGGCTCAGTCCTGTCTGTACTTCTTAAGTTCTGGCTATTTACCTGAACACAACTGTCATCTGAGATTACATTTTCATTGAAATATAAGCACTGGCGCATTTCTAACACGACACAGCTGTGATCATAAATAACCTATTGTGTGGTAGAGGGAATAAGCCTTCCCTTCTAAAATACCTCTGTATTCAAAACAAAATGTCTGGGGCAGGGATGCACTCTGATGATTCAGTGGCCTGAGGTGTGAGCTGTGTAGCAGTGGACCTGTGCATGGTTATACTCCAGCGTAAGGGGTGGGCGATATGGCCCTAAAATGATATCACAATATTTCAGGGTATTTCTGTGATAACGATATTCTTGACAATATGACAAAAGACTGACAAATAAAATATTTGACAGGATACATTACCTTATTTCTAGTAAGTTATTTCTTATTTCTCTTATTTGGGTAGTTTTTCCTTAATCGAATCGAGGGTCTAAGGACAGAGGGTGTCGTATGTTACAGATTGTGAAGCCCTTTGAGGCAAATGTGATTTGTGATACTGGGCTATATAAATAAAATTGAATTGAATTGAATTGAATTATTTCACCATTTTAATTCAACTTAATTCTCCACCTTATTGTAGTGTTTACTCTCAAACTATAATCTGCTCACTTTGCTTTTCCCTTGCACACACACACCGGCTTGCTTTCGATCTGTTTTCCTCTTTCCCTGTATGTCCTGACTTTTCTCGTCAGCACTGTTTTTATTGAGTCACCCAAATGGATTTTTTTCACCCGCGATTCCGTTTTCACAGCAGCAGGTGAGACGCGTGTGGAGGAGGAAACGATCGAAAAAAGGAGTGCCGATGTCAACATGTGCACTTACTTACTTGGCTTTTACTAAACAACGGCATAAGTAGGAGTCTCTCTCTGTTCCTCTGCAGAGCACGTGCGATTGTAAGTGACCTGCACGGGAGGGGTAACGTTAGTGGGGGTGGAGGTTGTCCACTAGTTAATCGATCGCGGATGGCACCGTTAATATACCTGGTCAGCTCGACCAAGTAAAGTCTATGTGTGGGGAAACACTGCTTGATCTGTTGTAATTAAACAACTTCCACACTACTGAAGTCGCTCCCCCCCCCCTATTTATTTTTTTTTTAACAAACTCTTTCACCGGAGCAGCACAACACCGGTAGCAATGATACTTCCGCCTTCAGATGCTCGTTGGTACGACGTCATTACATCAACAAGTCGGAATTTTGCCATTAACACGATATGATATCTATATATTTTTTATCATATTAAAAATTATACCAGTATTATCGTGAATATGACACATGCCTACTCTGGCGCTGCATGATTATCTATTTTGTTAGTGGGTAAGTAGTAATCTGCATCTTTGGCATTGCCAGTACCTAAAAAATTAATAAATAATAAAAATTGTAAAGAAGCAGAAAGCACGAGTCTGGATGACAAAATGAGATGCAGTCAGTTTTAATATCTGTCTGCAGTAGTATGCTAGCTAGCGTTAGCCTTAAGGGCTAGATTGTTTACCATTGCTTGACAACACAGTCAGCTGCTCTGGGTTTGTAACACCTCCGTCTCTCATTGGCTATTGTGGTCCCGCTCGAAAAGTACTTATGTAATCATCTAGCTTTTAACTCCTAAATATCAAACATGTTTGATGTTATCGGAGAGGCCCCGAAGAGTTTGCAAGCAGTTCGGGAGGTTTAATACTGGATCTGTAAACCCCTCACATTACCAGATAATATTGGCCGAACATCTGTACCGACCACGGTCGCAGACCAGGTTTTGCTTCCGATTGTCGGGAGGGGTGAATCGGGGATAAATCGGCTCAATCATGCTGTAGTGTGAGCCCTGTTTAAGGAAACAGATCTGTCTGAAAACGTGTGGCCCTAACACCCACTCACTTACACCCCCACTGACATATGTCTGGCTCTTTTCCTCTCTTAACACCTGCTAGCCAGTGCTCATCTCTCTCTCACCTCCCCCTCTTGTCTGTGTTTAAATGTGTTTCTTCTACCGAGATGCAGAAATCAGCAAGTGACAGTCCTTATCAGCAGAGTATTCCTCTAAACTCCTGGGAGATTAGTTAGGATTTATTTTTTGGCAGCAGCATGTTTGACTTACATAACCGCTCAACTGGCTTTGATCAGCGTTGCCTGTTAGATTCCAGCAAATCGTACAGATGGGTCCTCCATGTCAAGGCAAAGGCATTTGTTTACATGCTGCCTGCGTCAGTATGTGTGGGTATAATAAGAGTCAGTTAACAAATGGGCATTTTTTCCGCTGTGAGTTTGCCTTTAATGTCTGACTTTACCCTGTGTGTTTAATTTCATTCAAACGTGTGTGACAGTGGTGCTGTGGTGGGTTTTTTTTTTTTTTAAAGGGCTGTGATGTGAGCAGGCAGGCTGTTTGTGTAATGTGCAGGCCAGCCAGCTCCACCTGACAGCGTTTGTGAGTCAGTAAAAATTGTTCGGAAGGAAGGGTTGGCAGAGAAATCCACAGAGCAGAGATGGAAATGTGGAGAGCATGGAGAGCTGCAAAGTGGAGAGGAGGTGGTGTGGGGACAGAGCCAGAGGAGAGTCGACAAGGAGAGAAGAGAAAGGGAGTGCAGTTATGTAAAATCACAAACCTCGCGCTGACCTAACAGCCGGGCCATGCAGAGACGTACTGATGTATGCCAGCAGGTCTGTGTAGGTTACATCTTACGCTCTCTTTAGCTCGCTCACACACACACACACACACTCACACTCACACTCACAGAGTAAGGCGTGTTGACCCTTAAACTCAGTATTGTGTAGTTTACCTACCTACAATATTTTGGTATGTTCTAGTAACACATCCACATATTCCCGTTATTTCCATTATTGATTAATCTGTCACTTACTTCTCTGATCAATCGATTAGTTTTGTAGTCTAAACTAAGAAAATAGAGAAATTCCTTTTACAATTTTCCAGAGCCAATGGAAACGTCCTGAGATAACTTGTTTCTTCCGATTAGCAGTCCAATACTCAATGTTTTTCAATTTCACTTCAAACGGTGGATTTATTGCAGTTTTCCGTGGTAAGTGACTAACAATTAATGGTTAAAAATTGTTGCCGTTTAATTTTCTGTTGCTAGATGAATGATTGAGTAAACGTTTCAGTTCTGCTCACACACTGGTTGTAGCTTCTGGTGTTGCAGTAGGAGATGTAAACGATTTAAAAATTAATAATTAATTAATAAAAATGTGCACAGTATAAATCATTGCCAGACACCACATTCTGAGGAGATGCTGCTACTTTCACTGACCGAGTAGGGTATGGGCAGACTTTTATGTTGTTTTTAAAAAAATGTTAAGGGAAACATAAATAATGTAAATAAAATGTTTGTATCTGTGTTTCAGGACTACATTGACGCACACCCTGAGACCATTATCCTTGACCCCCTTCCAGCCATCCGAACTCTGCTGGATCGCTGCAAGTCCTACCAGCTCATCCACAGAATAGAGAGCTGTATGCAAGGTAGGATGTTTCATTTAACTTGGTGGCACTTGTGCACAGCCACCGCGCACGGACTGGCTTAGGGCTGCATCAGACAAGTATCTACAAGAGAGATGTTTCGATGTTGCAATTAATGAATTCGCTCACGGAGGAGAGGTTGCATAGAGCTCACATTTGCTCAAATTTGCCACACAAATGCATACATATGACCTGTGCTGAGCCTTGAGGGGGGAAGAAAGAGAAGTGTAAGTCCAAAGTGGAGGAAACCGATATTAGCTGTGTCACACCATCCAATTTTTTATACCACTTAGTATAATGCAGTACAATTCAGCAACACTACAAACTGCAGCCTCCAAAATGTCCATAAAGTTGAATCAATCTATTAAAATATCAATGGACCTTTGTAGTAGACTGCATTCATTTTAGGTAGTTGTGCCTGATCAACTGGCAACGGAGTGCATTTTGCTGTGTCATTTTGCGGTGTGACTAGGCTTTTGTTCTGTGTGTAAAGTCAAAACACAGCGTGTCATGGGTTCCAATTAAGTTAACACCATTAGTGTCTCCGTTCCTCTCCCAATCCTCAATATTCTATAAAAGCAGAAGTTGTCTAAAGTAATAAAGGAACTGTTGATTCCATAGACACTTTCTTCTACTTAAAATGTCTAATGTTATTAAAGGCGCAGAGCTGTGGTAACTGCAGGTTCTCTGTCTTTCCTCTTCACTTCAAGAGGGGACACATGGATAACCTGTGACGGTGCTGTCACCTCTCACTTGAATTATGTTATTTGATGCTTCCGAGCAGATGTTTAATTTTTGCCGGTTGAGTGCTATGCTAATATATTAATACTTTTCCTCCCTTTCACCCGACAAACGCACCTCTCCTCTTCCCCCTGCTTGAACCCAGTATGAACTTGGCTTTGTGTGTTCCTCACTGAAGGCTCAGAACTTGCCTTTGAGTCGGTCCCGCAACACCTTCCTCTATCGCTGAGCTCATAAACTAATCAGCGGGCAATGTATTTTGGCTGGAGGCAGAGAAATGCAATGACGACAGGAGCACATTCCCTACCCGAGCACACTGTAAACACACCTGTGACTCATCCACATTTCCTTTACCCTCATACACGGCAGGGAACATAAACCTTTTTAAGTATTACTTTACCGAGTGTCCATGACTGTGTGGGGAGATGCAGTCTGGTGTCAGCAACGAATCAGAGGCGGTTCAGCAGTGTCATGAGTTTCTTAAAATAGAAACGCAAGAAGACGTCTTTTTATCCAAACAGTCATGATGGCTGTTACGTAACAAAGCGTATAAGCTGCATCACTCACTTATTGTGTGTATTTGGTTTGAAGAGGAAGATTTGGCTCACTGGCTACATTTATAGGAAGCTTCTTTTTTTTTTTTCCACCACTCTGCTTCCATTAATGCAAGTGGTGCTCTCTGCTCACACTTAGGCCTGCATACCAAACGTCCCTGACAGTTGTGGTTGGTTTAGACACAAGAATGGAGTGTAAGCCATTATAATCCTACACCCATACCACTGTTTGTAGAAAAACTTATGACCAAGGATCAATGTACATTCAGGGGGCAAAAAAGAGTGACCGACAGAAAACTGGGTTAAGGTTAGAGTAAAATAGAGGATAGTGTGAGAGTATGGAAAGTCTACCTTGCTTTCTTAGGCACAGCCACTTCCTCCTCCTTATCAGCAGAAACCATGGAGTCCTGGAGCAGCTGCCAAGGCAACCGGTACTAAAAGGCCATAGAGAGCTTGCCATGCTTCACAGTCTGCATCACTCAGAATAGTACTCAATAGGAGGAAGCGCTTGTGGTACGCTTGTGCTTTCTGTGGAACAGTAAACCTTATTTTATCACTTGAGTGGTCTCTCGATGTTAAATGGTCAAGGTACATTTAGCTGTTCTGCTCTGAATTGTTTAAATTAATATAAACTTAAGTACAAGAATTAGCTCATCTTAATGTTATGTTTAATAGAAAATAGCCAGACTAGGGCCACACGAGCACTAATGGATCAGTGTCACTGTTTCATAGTTGTGCTTATTGGAACTTTGGCGCGGCTCTGTTGTCCGACTTAGTTTTGTCTTTCCTATGTGAGGCAGAGCAAGGTGTTTATGTTACTTGGTGGAATCTACTGGTTCCTGTGTATGCTTGAGGTTTGATATCTTGGAGTGTTTTTATAGACAGAAACCGTCGTCAAGTCAACCCTATAAAACTAAAGCCTCTCTCAATGTTATTCCTCTCCAGTTCAGGATAAAAGAATGCAACCCAAATGGATTCCTCAGGACCAAACTGAAACCTTCTCGGGCTTATTGCTAGAATTAATCCATGCCTCTTGCAAGGACCAACAAGTGTCCCGTTTATGCAAGTGATCAATATTTAAATATAGTTGCAGCAGTTTAAGACACTCATCCAAATCCAAGTGGGCAGACATGATTGCCCAACCTGAATAAAAGATTTCCTGCCTGTCAGGTATGATAATGCTTTGTCACAATCATCAGACAATGAATATCTCATCAAAGTAGGATAGGTTTTACCTTTTTATGAGAAAACAATCTTATCATTCTTCAAGTTACTCGTAATTGTAATTGGAGCCTCTTCGATATTGAGAATTGCATTACTCTCGGGGCATAGCCGTGTTTGGAGTTCAATTTAAAATCCTGCTGCTTTGCCTTGGGTTGTGGGGCACGCACACTCTACATAGCAACAAGCGAGTTCAGCCTTCCACCTAAACAGCACTGCGCTTTATGAAGCTTAATGTAACTTGGCTCTGTTGTTCTCTGCCTTTATGCCTCATCCCAGAGGGAAGATATGATCTGAATTTTAGGTGTTATAATGGGCCTATTGAGGAATTTCTTCTCTGTTCATTCTCAGGCACACCAGTCAGCTCGTGTCCAGTCACTGCCTAGAAGTTTGGAATTTATTTATTTGCCCTCATGAATATGATTGATGTAACAGAGTGGAGGAAATGCAGCGGATGTCCCGATGAGATAAAAGAAGAGAAACAAAAAAAGCAGTGTTACTTGATAATAACATTTAAAAAGCATCTCATCGTGGAGTCCCGTAAACGTCGCCCTCGGCTCCGCTGGGTCTGCTGCGAGCATGCAGTGTTTAGACAGAGCCAGAGATTGATCCTCCCCACACAGAGCCAACCAGAGCCAAGCACGCACGCTATTACAAACTTGGCCACACTCTCTTATCCACCATTCCCTGGTCTCTTTATTATAAATCCTTAACTTGAAGCTTGAAATGTTTTCCGTTTGACATGGTTTAGGTCTTTTGATGGTTTTTTGTTTGACAAAATTTAACACCATCAGTCTTTGGGAACTCAGTGATGTAATGGGGATATTTTCCCTACCAGACTGTTTTTCTAAAAGCCATTATGCTGCTATTCCTGTCCTGGTTAAATAACAGCAGAATGACGAGCGTGGTTGTAGCCAATGCAGAGATGACTGATGGGTAACCCTCCAGGTTTCCTGCTCCCAAGTGACTGGTTGCAGAGCCAACACTAGAATAGACCCAGCTGCACAGGGAAAGGTTTTCGAGCACAGAACAAATATCTGTCTGTGAGACAGAATAGGAGTATTTTGTGTTCTGTCATGCAACAGCAAAAAATATAAATATTTGTACCACGCTAGATCTGTTTTGGCTTGCTTTAAAGATGCAGATTTATTCCTTTTTGAAGTAAAAAAGTGTTCCTATAGGAAATTAGTTTTGTACATAGTGGTCAAAGCACATGTTCAGCAATACTTTAGCTGGTGAGTGCAGCAACAGGGTTGATACTAAAAGGATTATTACAGGTGTTTGTGTCTTAGGTCCTATTTCCGTAGCTGTGGTCATTAGTTTGATAAGATTGTTTTTGCCAAAGATGCTCATTATACATAGAAAAATAAATATCTACATCACACGAAGTATATACCATTTATACATCCAGAGTAAAATAGAAAAAAAGTCACAGGATTCATTACACCGGAGTACTGTATGTGCTGTTATCCCCTCACACAGCAACAGATGTGGCTGATTTTCCTGAGACCTGCTCTACAGCTTGGTGTCACTTAAGAAGTTTCTGTGATAACGTTTGGGCTCTTACAAATCTCTTTTTGCCTCATGCAGCTTTCATCCCGGGGTTTTCCAAAGGTTATTGTTTGTATCTGCACTATCTGGGTGCTGTGGATGTCAGTGGGGCCCAGTGTACAGCCAGAGTTCAACACTCAGCACTGGAGTAAATGTAGGCAAATGAGATTCCCCTGACCTCAGCACTAGCGGGAGCAGAGAGCCCTGCCACTGCTGAGGCCCCACAGCCCACAAAGACCGGCGTGTTTCTATTGTGTTTTTGTCATTAGCAATTTGCCAGCTCTTAGTTTGGCCCCTCACTGGTTTCCTGTGGCGATATCTCCAACCAGCTGCCTTATCACCCCTATGTACCTACTATAGAGAGGAAATTACAGAAGGCAGAGCATTAATATAGATGAGCCCTGATATGGTTGGTGACGTATGATGGAGCTGCAGGATGTTTGCTATTTTCAGTGTTATCACAACTGACCAACCTGTCGCTACAGGATGTGACTTAAAAATATGATGTTAAGCAAACGTGATGTGATGTAAAAACATGGAGATTGGTGAGAAAGAGGCTGAATGTTTGTCCTGGCCTCAGTTATGTTTAATTAAGGTATTGCTGAGTTTATATAGTGCAGTGTTTTGTGTGTAGTTGGCCGACTAGTGAGCTATCAATCACGCCTGTCAGTCAGGTGATGTATCTGACAACTCTAATGTCCTCCTAGTTTAACTTGCCTGTAGTTCCTCATGAGATTGTGTGTCTTCCTGTATTTCAGCATTTTCCTGGAGGGGGCGGCGCTGTGTGTGTGTGTGTGTGTGTGTGTTATTTAGTAGGAAGAGAAGGGCCTGGCAGCTTTCTGCTTTATTTATTTGGACAGGAGTCATTTGTCCCCTTGGGCCTCAGATGGCCTCTGCTGTGTCACAAAGATATAATACAAACATATAAATACATGGCCAAATTATTTTAAATAAGGTGTGTCTGCATATGTGAGAGACTCAATTGCTCCCCATGTCGAACAGGTCTTGAGCATTGTTGCTCAAACTACAGTAGGATGTGCTGCCCTTAATTTTTTCCTAAGTAGGCTATGGATGTTAAGGGAAAAAATAGCTTCAAGTGCTGCTATTTCAGGAAAAAACAAGGAACATAAATCACTCTCCAGTAAAGCTGTTCACGAGAGAGCAAAGACTGACGACAAACCTGTTTTTAAATATTAAACCAAAACAAGATTTATTTTATAAAGCAGCAGTAATAACTGTACCAAATAAGAAATAGCATTTGTTTGTTCATGGATCATAGTGCAGATTGTGGCCTTTGTTTTTGTTTTTTTGGGTGTTGGTTGTATATCATGTGAATTGATGGAAATGTGTTTCAAGGGTGTAAATTTAACCTGAAATGATCAGGTGATTGACAGAAAATGCTTTTGTTATATCATCAGACATTAAGTATTTTGTGGTTTTAGACTGTTGGTCAAACTAAACAAGCAATTTTAAGATGTCACCTCAGGCTCTGGGAAATGCTGATGGGCATATTTCACAATTTTATTTACCAGGCAATCAATCAATTAATTTTCAAAAATCAACAGATGAGCTGATGATGAGAGAATCATCTTTAGCTGTAGCTCTAGTGTAATTCTCTCACATTCAAGAAGCCCATGCTAGCAAAAATATGACATTTATATATGCGAGATACAATGGGTATCTAATGTATGGCGTGAATTTTGTTGGAAAAGTATAATGAGATTTTTCATCACCCCTGTACAGAAGAGGTTTAGGGGCACTGGTGATGCTTGTTGGAGATGTGGAGGGGGTGGTGCTAACCATCTCCACATTTTTTGGGACTGCAAAGTTATCTCTCAGTATTGGTCTAGAATTCATGAGCATATACAGAATATTTTTGCATTTGTTTTTCCATTTGCTTTTGATACCTTATATCTCAGCAATATATCATCGGATAAACTGGACGCGAAGGACAAGAAACTTCTGTACATCTTATTGGCAGCAAGTAAAAAGGCTTTAACGAGGAGATGGCTTAAACCAGAACCACCAACAACTGAGGCCTGGATAAGCATTGTGCACGAGATCTACATAATGGAAAAACTGTCCTTTTCAATGAAAGTGCAGAGGGACACTTTCTATAAGATGTGGTCCAAGTGGACGGGATATGTTAAACCGGTTAGATCTGATTTTCTGTAAACACTGCTGCTTCTTACAAATTGTGCACTGATCTAAAAGTTTAAATGAACAATATAAATAATATGGAAGTAATTTGGTTTCCCCGCTCTTCTGAGTTCTGTTGTTCCTGTGTTAAAAATGTTAAAGCAACGTACTGTACTCCATATGCCCAACAATATGTAAAATTCAACAAGCTTTTCTAATAAAAGATAATATAAAAAAATATGTCATTATTTCTGTTTAACTAAAAATGTTCAAGACTGTTTTAGAGTATTTCTCTCCAACTCTTAACTCTACCAATTCTGTCCATGTTATTTTACTTCTCTTTTTATTAGATGAGAGGATTTGCTCTCCTCCATTCATGGTCCTGAATTCTGAGTGCAGCCCAGATGTGCTGGAGCAGATCAAGAGGCAAGGACTCACATTCCCCTTCAGTAAGTATTTTTCATCCTCTAGATACTCAAATCTATACTCCATATACATTATTTAGGCATTTTTATATTGTGTAAATTCACTACCTGTCTCCCATTTTGTGTTCACTGTGAAAGTGTAACAAAACATCTAAGAGTTTTCTTACACTTTGACAGTGAACACAAAATGTGAGTGATGCTTTGTCCCCCTCCTGAAATTGCATTACTGTTGCACTAAGTTAGGTTGCCATGCTAAATTCTCTGTCTTTGCTCGCCTTTATTTCTTCCTCAGTTTGCAAAACAAGGGTGGCTCACGGAACCAACTCCCACGAGGTAAGGGGCTACGGGGATCAGAAGTCACGCACACCCGCCACAGTGTGCTTTGTGCAAGCAGTAACATTTGTCCTGTCACAGGATTGTCGGTTAACTCAGTCCAAACACAAAATCAGATAAAATGCTGTACCTCATGTATCTCTGTATGTCAGCTGAAATCAATACTCCTGTCAGGCTGGCAAAGTTGTCTTCATTCCTCCACGCTCGCCGCATTGAGTTAAGTTAGGACTTAATTAGACTTGTTTCTGAAAGTGCCTGGTGGTTTGAACAATGGCTTTGATTGATGAATAGTTTACTTTTTTTAAGTTCAGGTGTGTCATGTACTGTGTGTCCTCCTGTCCACAGATGGCCATTATCTTCAGTGAAGAGGACCTGAATGACGTGAAGCCTCCTTGTGTGATCCAGAGCTTCATCAACCACAACGCAGTGCTCTACAAGGTGTTTGTGGTGGGAGACTCCTACACTGTGGTGGAGAGACCTTCACTGAAGAACTTCCCCGCTGGACCGGCAGGTGAGGAGACAGACAGGTGGGGAGGTCCAAGGGCTGCTAACATCCACACTGGGCAGACTGTACAAGTTGCACAGCTTCTCCAAATTACCCAATAAAAGACCTCATAAAATGCCTTTATAGGCCCTGTGATTGGACCTATTCACCCTTTTAAGGGGTGCAGCAGAGTGCAGTTGAGTTTTGCCCTGTTGGTACATGCTGTTGAAAATAAAGAGGAGAAGCATTTTTCCTCCATAAACATGTCAGACGCCTCACTCATGATGCAGCTTTCAACACAGGGTTGTCCCCCTACAGAGGCCCTCATGCAAGCCAGGTTTCACCATAAGTGCAGTGACGTCATCAGGCCATTATATTGGGGATTTAAGCCCTGAACGTTTTGAGAGTTGCACAGTTGGTGAAGCTGGACAAAAAACATAATGTGTATGAATGTGTGGCGCAACACACACACAAACACATTGGTCAGCGGGCGCTGAGTGAGTGAAGTTAGCGGGTGCTAAGTGGTCAGCAACATAGAGCTGGTGCTTAACAAGCGGGAAGAGTTGAGGAGAAATGGCAGAGAGTAAAAGGGACTCTCCGCAGTTGACAGGAAACTCGTGACCTCACCAGCGGAAGTTGGTCTTCTTGTCTCCACAAATTTGTTGTCATTGCAGCTTTATTTATATAAACACATAGAACATAAGTACAGTGGAGTTTTTTTTTATTGCAACTTTATGTAAACACAGAAGATAAGTACAGCGACAAACCCAATGCTGTACTTCCCCATAAAGTAGCACATGGATTAAAAAAATATACAAAGTTCATTCATTATGAATATTTTTTTAAAGTCAATTGAATCTCTTAAACTCTGAACTTATTCTTTAAATTCTAAACTATTATTAAAGCTAGGGTGGGTAAATTGGAGAAGCTAGCAAGAGACAGCTAGATTTTAAACCCCCCCCCCCCTCTGACCAACTCTGTTTTACTCTGTCATGTCAAAATAATAGAAGGGGTTAAAACGGTCTCCCTCTGGCCATGGTGACCTCTGCTTGGTACCGGGTTAGTCCTTGGCCCTCCAGGATTTTGATGGTAATCTAAACCGTTAGAAAATGATGAAATCACTCCTTGTGCTGTCCTAGATAGTGCACTTTTTTCCAGAGGGGTAAAAGATTGACCGTACTAACCCTATAATAACCTCCCATTTCGCAGTAAAAGTTTTTACAAACAATTACACTATTACTTATCCACTAAGAATGTCTGTCTATGATGGTTTACAATGCTCTCACTGGTCTGGAACTAAATTATATTTAACACACGCTTGTCAGCTTTGAGCTAGTCGGCCCTCTCAGGTCCTCTGGCCTTCTACAGATTCCAAGAGTTAACGAGTTGCAGTGCAGGCTGGTTGCAAGCTGTCTGGTAAATTGCCCTATCAATGAAGACTATACACTGCAGTGTACATAGAAAGCATGCTCATCCAGGTTTATCGTGAGGTGTGTGCAATGCCACCAACATTTCCAATCTTACCTCTGGGACAATGACATCGAAGACAAAATCCAGCAGTGTTATTAATTCTTCCACCTATGACAATACACTGCTCGATTGCCCTCAAGAGCTTGAAGCTCCATTTGAAAGAGTGGTAACCATCATCCGATGTATACACATTGTTATGTATATACTCCTACACATGATAAAATGACCATTGCATTTGCCCGCTGGCTTCAAGTACTGTTTGTGCTTCATGGAGGTAGATGGCTTCTGCCACAGGTACATGCGGTTGGAACGGCTCCGCCCATTCATCAGATCATCATATAAGCTCTGAAGCCAAAGAGTCAAGGATGAAAATGTAATTGTTGAGGCAGAGTTTATTGAAAAGTTACCATGATCTGATCCTTTGAAAACACCTTTAGAATTCCTCCTTTCTCAACAGTCTCGATAGTCCTGCAGATGAAGACGAGGAGTGGGAGGGGGGGTTAGGACAGCCAGCAAAGGGGAATCACAATTGCTAAAACAAGATTTTACTAAACTTTTGAACAGACTCAATGAACTAGAGATCCAATCATTTATCAGTGGGCCGCTTCCAAATATTGTTAGAAAGATAAATAAATTCAGCTGACTACTTGCACTGAATACATGGCTCTCTAATGCCCCTGAGTCACAAGGGATACATTCCATTGATAACTTCAACCTGCTTTGGGAACATGATGACCTCTTCAAAGGAAAGGGCCCCACCTCAATGGACATGGAGTTGGATGGCTGACAGACAATTTTCTACACTACTTGAGACACCAAACAACTTCCTGCCCTACTCTCTTAACAGCGAAAGGCTCCGCCACAGGAAGAGTGCCAGCTCCATGACAAAAGTGACCCTGCTCCACCTGCCATTCCTGTGGATCACTTTTCAACACTCCCCCACCTCTGCCCTGGACTCTCCAGCTTCCACTTCCTCCCCTGTCTCGCCTCTTAGTTTCACAAGCCAGATGGAGGACTTAGTGAACTCTGGAATCCAAATTATCCCACTCACCAACAGCATGGCTATCACCATATACCGCCCACCAATGCCACCCTGGTGTCAGCAGCCACTAGGACACCCTGGGCCTCTGCTGTTCCAGAACTGTTATTCATAAATTGTCCTATAGCAGGCTGAGGCCCTGGGAGATAACAACTTTCCCAAATACAATAGTTAAAGTTTCAAGACAAAAGTTTGATAAGTGGGTGAGGAAACAGTTTCCAATCTCAAATCATCCACCTGTTGCCTTACCCACAAGTTTCCATAACAGTTTGATTAGCATAAAAAAAAAACTTTAAGTTAACAATTCTCTCCAGTGGGGCATTTTATCATAGTCTTTGTAAAACTGCAGTCATTAAGCCTCTCCTAAATAAGAGCAGGCTTTGTATTTCAGGTAAGTGTAAATCCATGTTATTTTGACAGCTATATCAAGTTAGGTTTTATGCCAGAATTTTTTTTCTTTTCTCGTCTGTACTTTTTAATTTTAAATCTTTTATTTTTTACTGTATTTTTATTACTCTGTAAAGCACTTTGAATTGCCTCCATGTATGAAATGCACTAAACAAATAAAGCTGCCTTGCCTGTCCATGATGGCCCATGTTGTGCCTTGATCTGGCATTAAGCGGTTACAGTAATGAATGACCTGTTGTGCAATTGTCTGTTTTGTGGCCATCATTTTTGTGTAATACATATACACATTGTGCCAACAATACGATGTAGTACCTTGGGCTGTCATTCATGTCTGTGCATCCACAGGCTCATCTTCCAGATATTTGTGGCATTTCCCTACACAATCTTTATGCAGCCAGCCTTTGCACATGCGACACTGCACCCACTCCAGCGTTTCAGCATGGATCTAAAAGTCCTAACAATATCAAAGACGTGTTAACACTACTCCCAAGTGTTATCCCTTGGACAGCATATGTGGTTACATTTTCACAAGGCCTGGGTATAAAAGCTGTAGATTTTATACTTAAAATGGCGTAAGTTACTCACAAAACATTCAGAGTACTTACCCACAGAAATGTTAGACGTTGCTTCCCGAGCAGCTGACTCGCTACGTTCACCCCTGCTACCATTAGCGAGTTAATGTAACGTGATTCAAACAGTACGGTATCCAACTCATTTAAACTCAGGATTTATTTGATGTTACGCACATATTTTCAAAAGTGCTTATTAACTTACATGATCTGCAACAACGAAACAAAAATTGCTAACGTTAAATGCTTGGGGCCGCTTGGCATTTTCACATATGTTTTCATCTCATCAAGCTGGCTGGATTCTTTTGAGTTTGCACATGCGCAATGTAGATGTTGACGCTGTGGCAGTCAACTGGGCGGGGCGTGTGCGTGGTTCGTCGTTATTATTATATATTGTGAATGCCTATATTTCGGGGAGATCTCGGCCTTACTGAATGTTCAAGGAAAAACAACACGAAGACAAAACCCCGCGTACGGAGACCGGGGGTACCTGTCAGTGCCTGACCGAGTAACGTTAGGGTAACAGGCATCTCTGCAGACCGCACTTTGAACGGGCGGGATAACTGTATATATACATATATATATATATATATATATATATTTACATTTAATCACTTTTTAATTCGACTAATGATCTTCCTCATAGGGAGAAACTCACCTGTTTCTTAGTGTCCACAGCATACGTTGTCAGCTCTAGTCAAAGGATCAAAGTCTCAACAGACGGCAACGTTTTTAATCAACATTTTAAAGTGGAAGTAGGCAACTTTTGATCATAACAGAATATACTAATTTTCCCCATCTGCTCATTGTAGAAATCACACATCGTCGGTTAATTAGAGCAGCCTTTGTTGGAAAGCTAACGTCGCCGCAAGCTGTGTGCCGGGAACAGCAAGCTTAGGTTAGCTAACTCGCGTTTTCTTGCGGTGGCCTTTCTAAAATGAGCAGTACAGTAAATGTTGCTATATTCTGTTATGATAAGGAGTTGATAAGCACACAGCGTTAGCTAGCATTAGGTAGTTTAAAGGTTGTCCATAGAAAACATATGCGTACCGCCCCCCTTCATAATAGTAAGAAGTGATTCGCTGAATTAAAAGTGATTGACAATTGGTTCAGGCGTACTGGTGAAATTTTGTTTTTGATTGACAGTGGATTGTAAGCCACTGATTGGCCAAATTAAACAATGATTGGCAGTTACTACGCCCTCTCAGTCTGCGGCCTGCAGGGCTACGACCCTGATCGTGTCTGCGTTCAGGTCCCTCTCGAGAGTACCGTTACAGGTCCAGAAGAAAGAAACCACTCAATCTTCTGGGGAATTTTCCGAAAGAGAAGGAAGGGTGCAAAGTTAGCCTACCCAGTTACTTTTCAATAATGGTTTAATTACCTGTTGAAGTACATTTCACCTCATCTTGATTGTAGGTTACACATAATTATGAGCTTCATTTAAGGGGACAGTTAATCCCAAAATGAAAAATACCTATTTTTCCTCTATAATATATATATATATATATTTTTATTTTTTTTTTAAATGCAGGCATCTTTACGATATCTCTACAATTTGGCAACTCACACCAAAACAATCTAGATGGATAAATAGCACTACAGGTAAGAGGAAAAATGTGTATTTTTCATTTTGGCGTGAACTGTCCCTAAAGTTGATTTCATGGTTTTGCAGAGCGAAAGAGTAGCGGCAGCAGCAGCAGCAAAGATGAGCTACAGACTGAGGCAGCAGCAGCTGAGTCAGAAGAATCAGGCGTCGAAATTGGTAACCGCTATTTGGTGTTACTTTGTAGGCCTAATAAATAGTGTTTGTACAATTTTGATTAATGTTAGCTGAAATCCTAATGCGCCTCATCCCTGCACGCTGGAGGGGATCCAAAGTCCCGTCCCGCTTAGTTACTGTTGCTAGGGCGACGGCTTGACAGAAAGGAACATGGCGACAAATCACGAGTCTGTCGCTAAAAGGCTGCTCTGTTTCAACATTATTAGTCTGATAAAACGTGCGCGAAAGCTGAAATTCAACTGTACTGTTGTGTAGGGGAAGTGCAATCACTTAAACCAGCGGTGAGTAAGATCATAAATAATAAATAATATATGCAATTCGTTAAGCTATGAGTAGGTAGAGTAGTCCGTTAGCAGCTTGGCTAATTTCTGTAACGTAAAATGCCATAGGCTTAAGCTAATATCATTAGCATTTTGGATATGTGGGGAAAACGTGACTAGCAAGAGAGTTGTTTTGTCTGTGAACCTTGTGAGTCGTTATTGAGCCGATTTTTGTACTTTTGTTAAGTGTTGTTGCTGTTAAGACATGTTTCATGTGTTTTAGTGGAGTAAACGTCAAGCAAACTTTACTGCACGTTACGGGTTACCTAGCTGACAGCTTTAGCTACTTTTCAGATTTACATTTTTCATCCCCTTCTGTCCAATGAAAACCACATAACTCCAGCTGTGGTGATTTAGAATGTTTCTGATAAACTGAAGGATGAAGTGTTCCTTTTTTTGTTGAGAAATTTCTCCAACTCCTTAAGCTAAATATACAATTAGCTTGGATTAGCTGGCAAATGCATCGTCACAAAGTTGAAAACAGGCTGTAAAAAGTGTTCGAAGGACAGCGATGCTACAAACATGATGATCTTATAGAATATGATGCATTACCGTAGATGAAACTAACCAACAGTATATAAAGTAGTTAAAGTTAGCATAACCTTAAACATCTACAGCAGCAACATTAATATTAATCCAGAAACATAATATATAATAGTAAAACGCTGACTGGGACCATTTTACTGCACACTGAATACTAGAAGTACATTTTTCTATAATACATACTTTTACCTTGTAAGGTTTAGAATGCAGAACTTTTACTCCTAGTGGAGTATTTTCAAAATGGGTTATTGAGTACTTTTGCTTAATTAATGGACCTGAATACTTCTTCTACTGTACCTCTGGTTAGCACACCCACAGTCCAACTGCGCTTGTGTTACCGGCCGAGCCTTCCCCTTTAAGGAATAATAGTTACCGAAAGGCTGTGGGTTGTGTTTGCTGCTACAGAAAATAAATAAAAAGTCCCTGTTGATGTAACATTGCTACGGCGGCGTCTTGTACTCTTCACAGCGGAGTCGGTCCAGACTGTTGTTGTTCAATTGGACAGCTGCTAACTCTAACTAGCTAACGTGACTTACTTTACCCCTTCCTCTTTGTTGTCTCGCACCCAGTCAAATTCATCTCTCCAGCTGTTGATGATTTTCCATTGTCTTTTTGATTTGTATGGTGCAGTTGTAACGTTAGTTCTTCTTGGTGCTTTCCCTGGCACTTGGCCGGGCTGTGGAGCCTGAAGGAACAGCGTCGCCACTGACTGTTCTTCTGAGGTAAAATGTTTCAGTAAAACTGCAGAGCGGTTCCTACTCTGCGAAATACAGCGGAAAAATGCATTCGTTTCAAGTGGTGTGTTCTGAATGTATTTAGACGTTAAACGTAGGCAAGTAGTGATTAAGATATACTTTGTAAATGTAAATAAGGTGCCCCAGACCCCCCCCCCCCCACCCCCCCCCCCACCCCCCCCCCCCACCCCCCCACCCCCCCCCACCCCCCCCCCCCCCACCCCCCCTCC